>OZ026620.1:21930745-22476424 GCA_964020975.1 Hermodice carunculata
TTGGGTGACCTTGACCTAATTTCAAAGGTCACAGGGTCACTTATGTGAAATTGGTTTCCATTCGATAAGTCATGAAGAACAGGATGGAATTTGATGAAACTTGGTAGGATTATGTATCTAGGCAAGACCTAGGTTGAGATTGTATTTGGATGACCTTGAGCGAATTCTCAAGGTCACAGGGTCACTTATGTGAAATTAGTTTCCGTGCGATAAGTCTTCAAGAACGTGATGGAATTTGATGAAACTTGCTAGGATTATGTATCTAGGCAAGACCTAGGTTGGGATTGTATTTGGATGACCTTGAGCGAATTATCGAGGTCACAGGGTCATTTATGTGAAATTGGTTTCCGTTCGATAAATCATGAAGAACTCGATGGAATTTGATGAAACTTGGTAGGATTATGTATCAAGGTAAGACTAAGGTTGGGATTGTATTTGGATGACCTTGACCTAGTTTTCAGGGTCACAGGGTCATTTATGTGAAATTGGTTTCTCTGCAATAAGCCTTGAAGAACTTGATGAAAATTGCTAGAGTAATGTATCTAGGTGACAGCTAAAATAGGACTTTAATTTTCAAGCAAACTTGGTCATTTGTAATTTGTTATCACCTGTAACTCATTCAGAGACGTAAGTGTTCCACCGGGAGACATTTGATTTTCTGTTGGAAAATCAGTCTGTTCTAGTTAAGAATTGTTATTCAAGTACCAGCATGCCTATAGTTCGAGACAATGTAACGGTCCGGGTCAAAAGCTTTCCCAGGCGCGCTTATGGCGCAATGGGCACAGCGCGCCCAACGCGCCTTTTGGCGCCAAGGACAGCTGTTGACTCAGTCCATTTTTTTGGCACTGAAAGAGATAAAGATCAACCGCCAAGATACTGTTTATGTACGTATTTTGTATATTCCAGGACACAGGATCATTACATGAGAGTACAGGTCATCTTTACTGCCAGTAATTTATGGTCACTGATGTAACTATCTCATCATGCCATCAATCACCACGTTGTACTTACTGGCAAACTGAATATATAACTGTGTGTAACTGACAAGTTAATGCCACAATTTCCCTCTCAGCCTGCATGGGTGTCAAATGTCATTTGTCCCTCGCCCAAAAACACCAGATCTCAAATGCCATCTGCATCAGTTACCGGTTCGTTAATTGATTAAATATAAAACACTTGAAATGAAATTTTAGATGAACCTTGTACCATGATAGAATATTATCATAGGTTTTCCAAAGGCGGGTTGTCTAACATTAGTAGTAGTAGTAGTAGTAGTAGTAGTAGTAGTAGTAGTAGTAGTATAGTATGGTGGTCGTGGTAGTAGTAGTGGTGGTAGTGGTAGTAGTAGTAGTAGTAGTAGTAGTAGTAGTAGTAGTAGTAGTAGTAGTAGTAGTAGTAGTAGTGGTAGTGGTGGTGGTGGTGGTAGCAGAACAGGTGGTAGCAGAAGCTATAGTAGTAGTGCTGGTAGTAGTATTGGTTGCAGTAATTATAGTAGTGGTGCTGGTAGCAGTGATTGAAGTGGTATCAATAGTTGTACTAATGCTGGTAGTGGTAATAGTAGTGGTGGTGATTGTAGCAGTAATATTAATTATTATCGTCGTCATTAGCATGATCTAGCATATTAGTTTTTGCTGGCAGTTAGGGTAGTTGTTATTAAATGCCAAATACTATACTCTAGTATCATATTGAATCGAAATCTTGAATGATTCTGAAAATCAAACTTTCCCGCTAAAGGCTAGGATGACCATATACATGTATTAATAAATAATGGCAGAAAAGTGGCGTTTGTTGTGCCTTTGGACGCATAAAGACAGATAGAATGCTGTCCGGGAGTGTGTCATCCAGGAACTGCAACAGTTTCGTGAGTTTGTGGACACACATGTATGCATTGCTTGTGAGTCTGTGTGTGGAACTAAGACGGTGCGTACACAGGGAACGAATTTAGTCAAACACGTTAACCTGGGCACATCGTCGCTGCGCACTCCCGCTGTGGTATTCGCATTGCTTTAGGTGTTTTCCAATCCCTGTGCGGTCCGCAAACGAGTACATGTATATGTGCAAATGAAGCCAACAGTAACCGACAGGTCGGTGTATTTGCCTTTTCTCCAAAATAGCACGGTGGATGCACCATTATGTTCACACGACGTAGCTACTTTACTTTCGAACGGCTCAGATATTTTTAGCAATGTTGGCAGATGATCCTCACTAGAATGTATGAATAACCAGTAAGTTTGTCGGAACTTATCTGGGCATATAAGAAACCGGAAACTGTGGTCTGTGAGCAATCTGGCTGCAGTATAAGGAAGCAGCACCATCCGAAAAATATTTAGTTTGTTCAGATAGAGTGCTGGTGCATGTCCTGTCGCCATAGAGTATAAATGATCTCGGTATACCGTGTAATGCCGTATTACAGTTTTAAGGGACTCAACAGACTGTATAATGTCAATGCAGGGTGAACATTGACCATGCAGTGTCGTTATACATCATTAATGGACTCATTATACATTTAGTTTTGGCTTGACGGATTTATTTCTATACATCGTGTATTTATTGATGATAAAAACGTGCGTGAGTATTTTGCTTGACTTATCATCATCATCATCATCATCATCATCATCATCATTCTGTTCAGGTTATTAATTTTTGAACGTATGACTTAGAGGAGGGCGATAAATGGCGTCAACAGCCAATCTACTGCTTGCTTTTTTATCGAAGGTTAAGGATTAAATGGGCGGGGGAGGGGGGGGTCATATTAAATGGGATCTTGTGTTGCCACCCAGGCTGCAACAAGGAGCTTGACAGGAAGGAGGGCAGATATATGTATTAAGCAAGGCCAAATGAGCTCCTGTGATAAAAGTAACTTGAGAAGGCAAAAACCTTTGAAAAGTCATTCACTAAGTTTTAAAACATACAATGCTTAATAGATTAAATGAATTCCATTTGTTTTGTAGAAAAGGTTCTATTCCTGGATGGTTAGGTGATATGACTGGTACATGTGCCCACATCATGGCGAAGGCACAATTCCGTAGTCTAGCAGATGAGGGAACCAGAGTAGCTCTGCAGAGTATATGGTTAAATTTGGAATAGAATACCTCCTATCGTCGTGTAACTGAGGAATTTCAAAACTCTATGCCTCGCGAAACTAAATGTTTTATTTTTACTGGCACCTTGCAGATAAATTATGCTTAAGGTAGTTTAAAACAGATGGGAATGCAATTGGCAACTGCTAGTTTAGACGCCCATAGATGGAAGACTATCAATTCAAGCATCCTGTACTAGTATATTGTTGCAAAGGGCATTATCTAGAAATTTCACATCAGGATAGAATATTTCTTTTCTGGATAATTGTGGTGTAAACATAAAGACTTGTTCAAAAGATTTGAAATTATAGATACGTATACAAATATTGCGTTAACTTTTTACAGGTTTAGTCAAATTCTGATTTTTTAAGAACTAATGTGAACCTAAATTTGGGATGTCGTTTATCTGTGTTTGTTTTGGAATTATAAAAAGCTTAAACTGAAATTCAAACAGATGGAGGTTCCTTCAAATTTGAGAAGCTATATTCAACAAACTAAAGGCGGACTCGCATTATTTAGGATCTCGTGTAAAACCTTGTACTTGAATACGTGTTTGGCAAAAAGACTTTCGCCCTGTGCGACTACTTAATGTCCCCATATTGCATGTCCCAGCTCATTTTAGCGCATTCTCGCGAAAACATTGTGCCAATTGCTACTTTTAATAGAAAAAAACTTTTCAGCACAGACATGTTCCGCACAGGTCCACAACTGGGATGGTGTGCTTTCTGAACCACTGCAGTCAGCGGGGATCATATCCACAACGGCGGACATGACATTGACAAAGCTGATTGATTAAATATATTTAATTTGCCATCATATTTTAGTGACAGCTAGTGTACTCAGAAACAATAACACAACAGTGTGATTGAATTATTTAAAAACCTGACGCAGAAATATGGTCAATGCAAGAGGAAGTTTTTATCACATTTAAAACAAATATGTTGACACCTCGATTGACATGTCCATTTGTGGATAAGGTCCCCGCTGATTTCAACGATTCAGAAAGCACACGGTCCTAGTTAAAGGATCTGTGCGAAACCATCTGTGTGCAAATTTGAATCTGAAAACTTTTGTTCGATTAATAGTTACCACAATGTTTTGGCGACAATGCGCTAAAATGACCTTGGACATGTGGTCATTACGCAAACGCATGGGACCAAAATCTTTTTTGCCAAACGCGTACTGTAAATTACTTTATTTTCACGTGCTTAAAGTTTTGCGGGTTTGTATTTTTGACATTTCCCTGTAGTTTTGATTTCACTATTTTGGACATGATTCCTATTCAAACAATGTTAAAATACTATTCCACGGTTATGTTCCATCAGCTAAATAAGTGAAAATAAAAATACAGCGTAATTAAAGCAATTTACAGTATTAAATTGAAGAGCAAGTTTTTTCGCACGATCCTGAAATACATGGATAATGCCCTTTTCGAAATTATATGCTGCAAAAATGTTTGCATCAGACGTGTCAGTCTATGGAACTCAAAGGGTGCCATAGTTACCAAACACTTTCACCTATTTCACATTAACATAAATATTGAAAAGAAATGCTGACAATATTTTTATTATAAGTTGTTAAGGTTTCATCAGCACATTAATCAAGAGAAGTTCGCATAAAAATACATCATTCTGTTGTTTGGAAAATTGTATTACTTGGAATTCAAAGGAAGGGCAATGGTTGATATAATAAAGAGGAGAGGTAATTCGCATGGACGAACATTATTCCTTCAAAGCAGATTCTTTGGTAGTAACATTCGGTACAATGGCAACGAATAGATGAGTGTAAGGTGCATGCAGTGTGCAGATTGAGTGTAAGGTACACGCAGTGTGCAGATTGGACGTCTTGCTGCCACGCAAACAAAATGTGCAATGATTAAAGTGTTAACTGAATGTGGTCCTATTCGATGTAAACTGAAAATAACAGTGATAAACTTGTAATAAATTATGTTGAAATGGAATGTGTTCACGATCAAATATGGATAAATAAACAAGAGGGCTGACCGCACAGTCTGTGCTGAGCTGACTTTGTCAACGCAAAGTTTACAGCTAGCAAATAAACTCCTTTTTTTATGTTAAAAAAACTCATAGCAAATATAAATATCGTAGCAGTGCCACCCTTTACAAATTCTGGCATAGAGAACCACAAAACGTATCTACCACTAATTGAAGATAATTCGAGAAAACCATTTTAGCAAAAAACTACGTGTACATGCATTTATATTCTTTTACTTCCCATTCTATCAATGTAAACAAATGTGAAAAGCAAACATGACAGCAGCGCCTCCCAGTGAACTATACTTGGCAAAGACCATGTGCAATCCTGGCAAGTCTGAAGAACACTTATTATCGAGTTCATGAAAATGCCTTTTAATAATTTTACCTGAAAATGAACAAATGTCAATAGAAAATATATGTGTGTGTGTGTGTGTGTGTGTATCACCCAATGGTGAATGGTGAATGAATGACTTTATTACTGCACCATAAATACAATAAATGGTAATCTGTAACTCAATAGACTAAACAATACACTATACCACAACAGTACAATACAACACAGTACATTACAACAATCCCTGATATGTATGTCACCTTTAATTAGGTGATCTAGTGAGAGGTAAATTAGAAGTCCATGGTTTGGGATCGACCCATCCTTTATTGCCTGCCGTGTCTGTTGTACATAGAGGTCACTCACTCTCGATCTTGTTCTGTTCTCCTCTCCCTTTTCTTTTTCTTATTTGTTATCTCTCTCTAAGCTTACGGCTCCTTATGAATATCTACCAATGGGGTTCACTATTTTCCCCACGTGACTTATTTTAATGTGTTATATTTATTGTAAATTTCTCTAAGTTTCCACTAGATGGCACTGTTAAAGATTAATGCTTTTTTGAGCTGTCAAATAAACACAAAGGGTGTGTCGTCAAACAATAGAATACCAAATAGCCAAAGGTCCTGTACTCAGGCAAGAGGGTTGTAGAAGCCATAAACTTAAGTAGTGATGTGTTTAGTACGTGCCGTGTCAAAGTTCTGTCTACAGTTAGATCAACTAACTCACCCATTCTCCTAATAGTCAATTAAATAAGATAATAGAGTTACTGTACGTCTTCAGCGAAAACAATATGATAAGTTTTGGAACACAGAGTAACCAAGATTTCCTACACATATCTACTGTCTTGTTGGCACATACTAAACCCAAGCCTGTTAAAATAATTGTACATTCTATCACACATTATGAAATAACTACTATATAATTTCTTCTACGCATTGCTATTTTATGCCAATTTTCCGTTGCGCATTTTCAATATGACACGTATGCCTTAGGGGCAGCTCCCCCCCTTCCCCCCCCCCCAAAAAAAAACAGCTCAAAGTATTGTAGGTTTTAAATGACTTTAGAGTACTATAGTGTACCCCTGATTTTCACTGTTTCCGATATAAATTTTGTAAATTGCCATATAATTTCAATTTCGTCATATTTCATAAGTTTCATGAATTTGTTTTCGGACGATAAATGGTCAAAATCTACGATAAATTTACTCAGAATATCAAATAATCTATTTCTGGGTTCTCTAAACTTTTGGCAATTTACAACGTAATCAATTTCATCTTCGACTTCCAAACACGAATCACAAATTTTCTCATCAATGGGAACCTTAACTGGCCTTCTATGTCTACCTTTTTCAATGTTCAAATTATGTGCGCTTATTCGTAATCTGGTCAAGTTTTTCCTTTCGTTCAAATTCTTTAATACAATTAGGTACTTTTCTATTTTGAAATCTGGTTTAAATTTCGAATAGGTTCTCAACTTTTTATCTGGATAGGCTTGTTTAAGGAAGTCATTCTGCCATTGAAGTATAAATTTCTCTTTTAATAATTTCTCTATTAAATTGTGTGAAAATTCCCCGTATTCATCACCGTCATTGTTCCAAATATCATTACAGCTAATTAGCGACATTGTAGTTTTGATATTGTTCAACCAGGTCGAGTTGTTCGATGCCAGCAACTCAACATTACATTTGTAAGCATCGTATAAAATTTCATGTGAATCAGAATTTCTTATGCGGTGCCAGTTCTTACAAACACTTTTCATTATTTTTAACAAATATGGATATGCTCCGAGCTCACTCAGTACAGCAATATTAGAGGCTTTTGAATTCACTCCCAGAGTGTACTTAAGAAAACTCAGACGTAACTTTTCAAACTCCGTCCTAAAATATCCACTAATATCATCCCTACCAAAACATTTTTGTGGAGAAATTGTATAGGCACCCCATATTTCACACCCGTAAAGAAAGATTGGAGCAATAAGTTTATCAAAGAAATCAAGATGCAATCGAACATCTACAATGTCACTGAATAAAGTTCGCTTTAAGCGACCAAGAGACTTCCTTGCTTTTTCGCATAGTTGTCTGACAGCTCCAGCAAAATTACCATTTGACGTCATTTCAAGACCCAGATATGTAAATTTGCTAGATATTTCCAATTCTTGATTACCGATAAAAAAAATCGTCTCACAATCTTCTTGCCAGCCTTATTAAATATAACAACTTTAGATTTTTCCACGTTAATATTTAAGTTCCAAGTTTGACAATGTGGGTAGAGCTTATCAAGACAACATGTACAATGAATATGTGTGATAGAAATCCACTTACGGTACACCGCACACTAAGTTTTCAAGACGATCCAGCCAAAGCTTTTGGAGGACGCTTAACTAGCCCGTTCATGTCACCTTGCAGATTATGTCCTTAATAAAATATTCGTTACAACCGAAAAATAATAGTAGCACTATCCAATGACCTATCTGCTTCAGACCTAGTCAAAGTACATTCCCATTTTGTTTGGAAGAGAATCCAGCAAGCGGTTTTGGAGTAATTCAAAATTACTGAGGAGTTACCTGAACTAAAAATGTGTTAAGTGGGGATTGTTTCGTAAACTAGTATGTGATTTAAAATTGCCTCTGAAAAATACACAATGTTGTGGTTTTGGATCTTTTATTTGACCACGTACGTGGCTAGTGATGCTGCGTTACGGAGATATATTTTCATAAACATGTAGATGGTTCACACGTATTTAATGTCTTAAATTTCTTTCAAAGTAAGTGCAACATTTTAATCCAGGGTTATTTCTCCTATTTGAAACGTAAATCCACAACTTCCATTGCATTCTACTTCAAGTTTATACCGGAAGCAGCAAGTTAAAACCAAGAAAATGGGGGGTCATGTGATTAGATTTTTTTTTAACAGGTGCATTTGTGTACCTTACCTCCATGATTGACCAATCCGCCCCAAATATGTCTCCAAAATACACAAAGTTATCAAATGATTTAAAATATTTCTAGAGTAGCAGTGCCTTTCTAAAACTCACAGTTGATAAGTATTTTCCTATCCAAAATTATGATGGGACTTAATTTGGGATGCTGTGCTCCTGTGATATTAACATCCAATAGACACAGCAACAGTATTCAGTCCTCGATCATCCCGTTGACCCGACCTTGAGGGGTTACTGGTCCAAGACCTACAGATCTGGTGCCGACCCTTCCAAAGGTCATGTGTCGAAATGAGTGCCCTCTGTTCCAAACCGCACGGCATCCACCTGCTGGGCAATGACAGACCAACCCCATGCTCACCATCATAAAAATGAAGGACCTGTAACCCTATAGAAAGAGCAGGCTCAACTGAAATTCATCACTTGGGAACTAGTCTAAGTTAGAGCATGATTTGATTAGGAGTTTAACTACTTCTGGGGAGGATTGGACGTTCAACTAAGCCCGCACCATGAAGGCTTGGCAGCCGTCCATGGTGCGGGCTTAGTTGAACGTCCAATCCTCCCCAGAAGTAGTTAAACCCCATTCTATCCCAGTTTCCGACAACATAGTAATGTTGCAAGAGACAAACAAGCAAACCTGATCAACTTAAATGTCAAAAAAACGCCTCAAGTGACAGACCCATCCCCCCTTTTATTTTTTGAACGGAAATAAGCTTTGCAACTTGGGTTATCACGCGGTGCGTGAGGCGCGTGCTGTTCTGACAGCAGACTTCGTGTTATACTTTGTTTATGAAAGCAAGATCGATGAAACACGATGTGCTGGCTGCTGACGTAACAAGCAACGTCAGCAATGCACGAGAGGGCATGGTTGCTGGGATTTGTTACAAATTTATGCCCGGGAAAAAAAGACGAATTACCTTGCGCGCGCATGTGACTGGGATAAAATTTGATTTGATTTTATTCAGGCAATCCTCATAAAATATAAATACGCAGAGTAAAATATCTTATAAAAGGAACTTAGAGTAAAACAAAAAACAGGTGAATCATCCAAGCTTTCATGAAATGATGACTACCTGGGATATATACACAATAAAGTAGTTAAGACTTATTTCCATTGTGGTCCCTGGCAGTCCCAAGACTGGGTGGCTCGGAAAAGCGAGTTTGGATGAACCAACAAACTATGAATATCACAGATATGCTTATTTTAATATATTTAAATGTAAATTAATTAAAACTTATTGTATTCTCTGGATAGCATGATATTAGTTAGATGTTTCTGAACTGTAGGTTTAAAGGTAACGATCGATTCCTTGGATTTAATTTCTGAGGGCAACCGATTCCACAGTTTTATAGAAGAATATAGGAAGGATTTCAGTCCAGGCCCCTCACCTCCTGGGACCACCAGGGAATCCATGCTTGAGCGAGTAAAATGGTTGTGAACGTCACCGGTGCGGACCATATTTTCTTTCATATAATCTGGACAGGTGCCCCTCACTATTTTAAACATGTGTGTCAGTTTGTTTTGTTCGACTCTGCTAGAAACATCCAGCCATCCTAAATCGGAAATTTGTTCTAAGGTAAGGATAATGAATACTTGCCCGCAGCGGCGCTGGAAGCCTGAAAAATCAGGATAGAAAATAGACAAGAAGATTTGCTTCACAGCAAATCTGTTTGTCTTCAAACTTGAGTCAATTAAAATGCTGCAACTATTTTTCACTGTTCACTGGTTGTGCATATAACAAATAGAAGATTCAGTGGCATCACTCTCTATATTAGTTTTGAAGATGTTCAAACATCTCAAGTTTCGTTAATTTCCAAAATAGTAAAAAGGTAAATTCTGCTATTTTGTTCATCCTTCATTTTGGTGTGCTCTATACCATGAGTCTATGGATTTGACTTGGGAATGCAAACTTAGGCTGGGTCCCAGTCTCTGCTGTTGGTTGCAATATTTATTGCTGCTCACAATTGAGCTCCATTTTCACACTATATAAAGTCATTTTGGACAGCTTTGACATTGGCCTCTGACCATGATATTGACATCTGACCTGGACATTGACGTCTGACCTGGACATACCCCTGACCTTCGTATTGACCCCTGACCTTGATATTGGCCTCTGACCTTGACAGGGACCTCTGACATGAATATCGACCCCTTACCTTGGTTTTGACCTCTGACCTTGTCAGCGACCTCTTACCGATATTGACCTCAGACCTTGATATTGACCTCTGACCTCGAAAGAAAGAAAGAAAGAAAGAAAGAAAGAAAGAAAGAAAGAAAGAAAGAAAGAAAGAAAGAAAGAAAGAAAGAAAGAAAGAAAGAAAGAAAGAAAGAAAGAAAGAAAGAAAGAAAGAAAGAAAGAAAGAAAGAAAGAAAGAAAGAAAGAAAGAAAGAAAGAAAGAAAGAAAGAAAGAAAGAGTCCGTTGCTCCTTTGTTATGAACCATAATCAGTGCATCCAAAGATTTAGGCTGTTCTCGCATCCCAGGGCAAGTTAATTGTGACGAGTAGATTTGCTTGTCTTAAAACTTGTTTAGTTTAATTTTATTACATTTCCTAGACAAATTATTTCTTATTCAATATCTATTTCATTTATATATTTCTAGTAAACATTTAAAATATAATGACTATATTTCTCGTACTCAGATATGGAGTTGAAACGGACATTGATAAAACTTGTAATGACTCTACGAACACACCATTAGTGTTCATTAGTTTTATTAATTGGTCAAATTATAACGTTTCATACTAGGTTATAGATTTGATATTTACTTTAACCCATTTCTTTCTATACAATGATTGTTGTCGTTAGAAATTGAATGATATTGAATTTCAGTAATTTTTCAGTTACATCCGATGACTAAGATGAACATTGCCTTTACCGTGATAATGATGCTAAGTCATGATGAAGCTAATGACAATGTTATGCCAAGTCATGATGAAGCTAATGACGATGTCAGAACAATAATAGTGATGATGATGATGATGTGTTGTGGTGATGTGATGGCCTTTATGTATGAAAATATGCCTTATCATTTCTCCCCGTGCAACAGGGGGACAAATTGCTTTTGCGTCCGTTTCTTCCGCCTCTTCTTCTTCTTCTTCTTCTTCTTCTTCTTCTTCTTCTTCTTCTTCTTCTTCTTCTTCTTCTTCTTCTTCTTCTTCTTCTTCTTCTTCTTCTTCTTCTTCTTCTTCAACATATTGTGTGCGTTGCGGACGCGATAACTCGAGAAAGATTTAACTTGGGAAGTTGAAATTTTTTGTGAAGATGTTCCTTTGTAAAACCTTGCTTGGGATTGCAAATAAGTGACCTTGACCTATTTTTCAAGGTCATATGGGCATGTCATGTAAAATTGACGCAATAACTCCGCAAGGATTCGACTTAAGAGGTTGAAATGTTGCATGATTATGTACTATAATATGAACTAGGTTGGGATTGCAGATGGGTGACCTTGACGTATTTTTCAAGGTCACATGGGCATGTCATGTAAAATTGATGCGGGCGCAACAACTCTGCAAGGATTTGACTTGAGAGGTTGAAATTTTGCATGATTATGTACCAAATTATGAACTACGTTGAGATTGTAGATGGGTGACCTTGACCTATTTTCAAGGTCACATGGCCACTTTTAAAAATCATTGCAGATGCTCGAGAAAGATTTGACTGAAAGAGGTTGATATTTTGTGTGATTATGTTTCCATGTAAGATTTTTGTAAGACTTTGCTTGTAACTGCAGATGTATGACCTTGACCTATTTTTCAAGGTCACATGGGCATGTCATGTAAAATTGACACGGACACAATAACTCCGCAAGGATTTTACTCAAGAGGTTGAAATTTTGCATGATTATGTACCAAATTATGAACTACGTTGAGATTGTAGATGGGTGACCTTGACCTATTTTCAAGGTCACGTGGCCACTTTTCAAAAATCATTGCAGATGCACTCGTGAAAGATTTGACTGAAAGAGGTTGACATTTTGTGTGATTATGTTTCTATGTTGACTTTGTAAGACCTTGTTTGTAACTGCAGATGTATGACCTTGACCTATTTTTCAAGGTCACGAGGGCATTTCGTCAAGAATCAACGTTTTGAAATGTCAATAAAGAGTGTACCTTCACCATATCTATAGATCATTGGAATCGGTATGCCTATTTATAAAAATAAGGGTGACAATAGTAAGGGTCCCCAGGGGGAGACATTTGATTTTCTGTTGGAAAATCAGCCTGTCCTAGTTAATATGTGTATTGAAAATATGCGTTATTAATATGTGATTATTATTCTTATTGTCATCACCATCATTATATTTTGTATTCGAGTGCCTTAGACCATTTGATATAATGGTGTTTGCATTCTTGTGTGTCTGCAACACATTTAATTTGGCTTTTACCCTGATACTTGGGAATGTACAGTTTCAGTCTCTGCTCTTTATTTACTGCAAGACTTGTTGATAGTTACATTAAGATTTATGCAACTTTTGCCTTGAAAACTTCACTATATCCATTACAGAGGAAACATATCCTTTTACTTTGAATTTGCGTGCCGTTTGAACAATCGTAAAGTGAACATTCGTGTAAAATTGCTATTTCTGACAATCACTTTTGTTTGGTCATCACTTAAATTACGTTTTAATTGATATTGTCATTTTTCTCATGTAAAGTCCTTCTTTTTGTTTGAAGAATTCTAATTCAAAAAGTAAGAATTAAGCCATGTTATAGGTCAAAAGTCAAGGGTGGAGCCTTGGGCATTTCCCCTGGTATAAATGTTTGGGGACGTGGGCTTTTTAGCCATTGGGTAGGAAAGTTAATCATCATGGTACGAGGATGCTACAATCACGTCACAAACTGTGTTAAAAGGGGCTCTCTGTCTGACATCAATTCTTGCTGAACCCCGAATAAATAAATGATAAATTAAATAATAAATTGAATGGCATTTATTTCGAAAATTATTTGAGCTTCAACCATGAAACTCTGTATAAACATCTATCAATATATGAAGGTGTGCACGTGGGGTTTTGTTTCTCTCTTGGATTAATGATCTTGTGTTAATTAATCAGTAAGTAACTTAGGGGAAATCTTGATTCGACGTTAGACTTGTCACATTTGTGTCCCAATTATCTCAAAAAGTATTTGAGGTACACCTGTGAAACTTGGTGGGAACATAAATCAACATATAAAAATGCACACCTGGGGCTTTGTTTGCCTCTTGGATTCATTATTCCACGTTAATTAATCATTATTCAATGAAAATGTTCATTTGACGTTGTCATATTTGTGTCGCCCATATCTCAAGAAGTTTTTTTATATAAAGCTATGGAATCTGATAGAATCAATATATGAAGATGTGCACATGTCTCTCTGAATAGCGGCTCCTTGTCTAAGCTCAATATTCAGCAAAGACAACCCACATAATAATGAATAAATATGAGCCTGGCAAATGGTGAATTAGTTAAACACGTTAAGTTTTGCTTATAAATGTAGAGCTTTATTATGACTGAAGAATACCTGTCAAACCAAACATAATTACTAAATTTGTATAGTGCAAGTTCAGATGAGAACAATTTGACTTACCCCTGAACCAGTATGTACTATTTCCAGCTGAATAGCTTATCTCAGTTAAACTACCTGCCAGTGTATAACTGAAGTAGAAACAAACTGGGGCATTATATTCGGTCCCAGTGATTGTAAAATAAACAGTTGCAGCCTGCCAACATTGAGTCATTATTTCAACATAATGGGTCAGGTTGGTGACAATTTGAGTAAATACTGTCAATGTCAAATTTGAGGAATTTTTTTGACATTGAGTAAATGTGTACCTAGGTGTGTCAGAAAAGACGGAAAGTCATTAGCATCTAAGTTAGAAACACGTTATCAAAACAAAATTTTTCTTTAACCAGATTTTAACTTGTAACTGTCGTCGGCCGCTGCTTGCTAACCTGACAGAAGCCATGTAAGCCTAAAATGTCTGAAAGTGAATATTAAAACAGAATGATGCCAAAAGATAAAATTAAGTAGCAAAACAAACAAGTCTAAAATCTCTAAAATTATTGAAGCCAAACTTTCTAACTATCTCTTCATGCCTACGATATGTGAGTACTCTATGACTGGTGTCAGTACTTTGGCTATAGCAAATGGTAATATCTTAAAATTTTCCCAATGATGACTGGTTATGTCTGTATGCCAACACAGACATTCTGTTTTACCTAGAGTTCTTTCTTTCTTTATTTCTTCTTCACTACCACATTTGGTTCGCCAATTTTCTCGAACACTAAATATTGCACTCAGAAACTTCAAACTTGGCATGATTATAGTTCTATACATGAACTTGTGTCTCTTAATAAAGAGGAAAAATGTGTTAATTATTTAAATCGGGCATTTGAAATTTTAAATCATGAATGTCTTCAAAACTATTACTGGTGCAGGTAACCAATCTAACTTCACTTTTATGTTTGTACATTGCACATATTTGTAATTTATATGTGACTTCAAAAGGTCAAAAGTCAAGGTCATTTGGACCTTTGAAATTTTCATCCAGTCATAACTCTGTCAATTTTCATCCAATTTTAACCATGTTGGACCCAAATTGTAGGTATTGCAACACAACATATTTTTGTAATTTACATGTAACTTCTAAAGGTCAAAGGTCAAGTAGGTCATTTGAATCTTTGAAAGCTTCATCTAGCCGTAACTTGATCAATTTTCATCTGATTTGGTTCATGTTGGGCTTAAATTGATAATGTAACACTGTATATTTTGGTAATTTACATGTGATCTCTGAAGGTCAAAGTTCATTTGGACCTTCGAAAGTTTCATCCAGCCCTAATTTGGTCAATTTCCATCCAATTTTAATCATGTTGGACTCTTCTTATATGTAAATAGGTATTGCAACACTGTACATTTTTATGACTTACATGTGACCTCTGTTTGGCTCTACTTATAGGTGTTGCAACACTGCACATTTTGGTAATTTACATGTGACCTCTAATGGGTCAAAGGTCATTTGGACTTCGAAATTTTCATCTAGCCATATTTATAATTTTGAAAGGACAGACAAATTTGCTTTGAAGCAAATCTTCTTTTCTAGTTTTTCTTGTTCTCAGATGATTCAGAATCTCGTATGCCAAGTTGTTCCTTATAATATAATTACAAGGAACAACACAATTTGGCACAAGTCTACAACATATATTTGGGCTTTTAAGCTATTCCAGGAGGTAGGGAACAGGTAATTGAAATTGGGGAGGTTGATGAGTATGAATGCCTAGGTGTTAAGATAAAAGCAACGGGTAAAGGCATGTTCAGGTATCAGGTGGAGAAGATTAAACAGAAAGTGAATCGGACAAAAGGAATGATTAAAGCTACTGCACTGAACAGTTTCAACAGAGCATACACAGCAAGAGTATTGTTATTAATTCAATGTCACCCGATGACACATTTATTATTTTGTAGTATCGTGAAACCAAACAACCCAGTGTTTTGCTTAATTTGGGAAATTGTTGTTCAAATGTATCTGTATCTGTGGTGCAACGCAATTTACTTTGTTGTAGTTTTACTTCAAATTCTTCCTAGAATAAAGATCATACTCCACAGCATCTTATGTCTCGATGCTAAAATTGTACATATCTCCTGTTTATATCCCATGTAGTGTGAATGTATGTATTGTGACAAATAGGTCACTCGTGACGTTTACAGTCAATAAAAGAATTACTTACTTACTTACTTACTTACTTACTTACTTACTTACTTATTATGGATAGAGTTGCAATACCAGGAATGATATATGGCTTAGATGTGGTTTCAGTGGGTGAGGGAGATATCCAGGGAATGGAGAAAGCACAGAATGAGATGCGGAAATGGATACTGGGAGCACCACCATGTAAGGCAACAGAAGCATTCCTAGGAGAGTTAGGATGGAAGAAAATCACGGATAGATACTGGGGTTATTTGCAAGGAATAAGTGAAGACAGGAGGTGCAGGAAAGTTTACAATGAGGTTGCCAAGGAAAAAACAAGATAGGTCAAAGACATAGACGGGTTAGCAGAGAAATATGAACTAAAAGGATATGATGAGGTGGATGATTGGAAAGTATATATAGACAAGACTGTTACAGAGGGTTGGAAAGAAGACTGGAAAAGACGAGTCAGGGAAAAAAGTACATTGAAGGCATACAAGGTATTAGAAAAGCCACAGAAAAGTGTGTGTTGGGATGGAGGGAAGGGATCCAAGCTTCTGATTCAAAGTAGGGCAGGAGCAATCAATCCAGAAAAGAGAAAACAAAAGGGGACAACAGGGGGTAATGGAAAGTGTAAGTCGTGTAGACAAGAGGCAGATGAGACAGTGGATCATTGGCTGTTGTGGTGTGATGCATATAGAGAGATAAGGGAAGATTTTTTCAGAAAGTTGCACAGGGAAGATTACAATTACAAGGGTTTAGAAGAGGTTCAGGGTTTAGAGGAAGAAGAATGTATAGCATGGATTTTAGGTTTGAAAGTACGTGGCTTTCTGGGAGGCAGGAGAGGTAATAAAAATGTACAGGACTACCTGCTAGGATGTTGGGAGAAAAGGAATGAAATAATAGAGTTAGAAGGCAACAGGTTAAATTAGAATCCCAAAGTACAGGGAGGGGAAGGAATGGGAATGGTGGTAGCCCTTATAAGGGCTCCCATGGGGGCTCCCATGGGAAAAGCCTGAGCCTTAGAGGCGGGGATAGGGTGTGAGAGGGACGGATTTTTTTTTTTTTAAATTTACCCTAGGCCACCTGTGTCACAGAGTGACACAGGACCGCAGCAGACAAGCGGAGAGCCACCGTATTATTATTATTATTATTATTATTATTATTATTATTATTATTATTATTATTATTATTATTATTACTACTACTACTACTACTACTACTACTACTACTACTACTACTACTATTATTATTATTATTATTATTATTATTATTATTTAGAAGGAACACAGACTGCTACCTCGTTTGTTTACATTTTTTGCGGTAATAGTAGCGTAACACAATGTCCAGCAGAATCTCTTTTTGATACAGTTTGTGACATCATTGTAAGTTAGTTTCCTTAAATTTTAAAACTACTGACGAAGCTCGGTGGGGCTTAGGGTAGATGAGGGGGAAACGGGACACTTAAGCATTTGTACATTAATTACGAAACGTACAAAATATATACAATATAGTAGGTATATAAATTTCAAAATACAAGTAAAAAATGCAGCACTTTAAAAAAAACAAGATCTCTGTGTCCCTTATCACCCCAAAGTTTGGGTGAAACGGGACGCTCGTTGTTAAATTATAGATCATTAATTTTATTCCGTTTAGACGGTCAGAAAAAATAATATTACGATGAAATATCTTCAAGATACGTGTTCATTGAATATTTAAGACCTCATGTACAAGTACAACAAAAATGAATTTTGAAGTATCATACAGATCCTACAATTTAAAATCAAAGTTTGGACATTTTGGTCCTTATTCCTTTGTAGGATGTGTCAAAACATTGAAATGGCTTCCAGACTATTTGATAGAACACAAAACAGGGAAGGCAACTTTTGAAAAGTTTTTATTTAATGGGAAACTGCAAGAGCCAGTTGCCCTGGCCCGGTTATAGTTTTTTTTTTTTCAATAAACTCGAGACATGATTGCCTCGTGGTATTTGAAAACTTGAATGAAATTAAGTCAATCGATATTTCGAGTTTGTCATGTGTATTAAGGACATTAAAGAATAAGCCAACCATTGGCAACAAATTCACTGAATAATTGCGAGCTTCAGCTACGATAAGCGAAAGTCCCACTCAGTATCCTGGGAAAAAGAGATGAAAACCAACCTTGTCATTGCATGGCATATATTTATAAATGTGATTATACCAAGACAAGGAATAGATTTACAGCAGATCTTAAAAAAATTGATCTAGCATCGACACAGGTCGTAAACATAACCTGATGAAGTACTTTCACCATCGAAGCTTGCTTTCACCAATGGTGCAAGCTTCGTGACACCAGTTTTCACATGTTGTGCACACGATCCAATCCTCTGTTGGAGGTTCCACATATAACTCACCACAATATATGCAATGATATGATTGACTTTCATCTCTTGTATTTCTCACTGGAGTACTTTCAGCGACAGGTTCATCTTGCTTGGAACCTTTCTGTTGTTTTTTTGTTCTCCTTGTTCGTTTTACACTAAGTGCTTTGCCTTTTTTGCACGCCTTTCCTTGATCTAGCCACTTCGTCTTCTAATAGTTTGATGTTTTCTGTTGAGTTAAGAATTCTAGCTGTTGTTGTTTTTCTTGCTTGCTTGGGCCTTCCTCTTGTTTTGTGTGGCACTGGTATTATATCAGCAAAAGACACCTTCTTTTTGTTCGAATTTTCTTTCGATTCCTGTGAGGCATCATTACTTTGGTTCAACAAAGTGTTAAGACCTGTGGGAGATTCTGAAGCAGTTTCAGTTACTGCATCTTTGAGTTTTTTCCACGCATTATACTTTGGATCACGAGTACAATCATAACCCAATTGGTAGTGCTTTTCAAAAAGTGTCTTCTGTTGAGGCCTTAAGCTGTTTTCCAAGGCAGATAGAGCAAGGTCCGAAGGGCATAACCGTGGTGTGTTTGATGTTGGCCTTGTTTCCTCTTCCGTCTCCATATCATTTGGTGTACCCAAAAACTTTGTTATAGCACTATTCAGGAGAGAGTCAGAACTTTGGTTGTGTTCATTTTCGCCAGGTGCACAGTTTGTATTTGCTACACCATCTGTGATATCAACTGGGTCTGTGGCCACCAGTTGATGATCAGGCAAGTCAGCCTCCCTGGTGCTGTTAGTAACATGTATGGGCTGCTGGGAAGTGGGTTCAGACTCACAAACACTGGCTACAGTATTGGGAGTTGTGGGCACAGTCTGAGAAGAAGTGGTCCCTGGTTGCGAAGCAGTGGTCACCGTTGCAGGCTGAGAAGTAGTGAGCACAGACTCAGAAGTGGCTTCTTCTACATTTCTATCTGTTGTCTGGGATGCATCTTATGCACTCTGAGGAACAACATTTCTATCCAGTGGGCTTACTCCACAGGCACGGAAGCCTTTGACAGCCAATTCCATGGAAGCAGTTTTCATATACGCCTGGGCAAAGAGTGCACAGAAGTCATATCTGGTAATAACCTGCCCTGGGTTTTTCCGCATAAAGCTTGCACAAGCTTGGTTCCAATTAAGCTTCAAAGGCTTGTACACAGTGCTATCGAGGGGCTGCAGAAAATTAGTACAATGAGGAGGCAGACACAGAAGAATGATTTTTTTCTTGCATGGTATACCTCATCACTTCCAAAGATTTTGTGTGAGACCCGTGCCCATCAAGGAGTAAGAGCGTGTAACCACTTTCTCCTGATCTTCTGTGAGAATTAAAGTGATGCAGCCATTGCAGAAATAAAGATTTGTCTATGTACCCTGAATCACTGACCATCACCAGGGATCCCAGTGGTGCACCATTTGATAAACCGGGATTCAATCGTTTTCCTTTAAATATCACCATTGGAAGCACATAGTCCCGAGCTGCATTTATGCATCCAATTACCGTTGTGTTCACGCCCCTTTCTGCACTTGTAGCAGCATACACGTTCCTTTGGCCTTTTGTTGCCACAATCTTTGGGGGGTTGTGTACGAGGGAGAGGCCCGTTTCGTCACAGTTATAAATGGCAAATGGGCTATCTATTTCATAGTCACTCATCGTTTTCTCCAAAAGTGTGAAATATTTGTCAACCTGTGTCTTATTTATGGATTGTGCTCTAGCAATTGACAACGCTTCGGGTGTTCTCACTGTCAAATTGGGATGCCTGTTCGTAAAGCCATATCACCAACCATATCCAGCAACTTGTGCTTTGTCAGAAAAGATGCCCTTTATTCCATTCAACTCCGCATATTCATATGCAAGTGCTCTTACATCGTAAGAAGTCAGACCAAATCCCCTAGACTCTAGCAACAATTGTTGCTCAAGGTCAGCCTCTGCCTGTGGCCCTAGGCCAGGGATGCCACCAAATGTTATTATGTCTCCTGGTGGAAGCCGGGGGACATATTGGTTTAGTGCCCGTTTCTTCCGCTTCTTCTTCTTCTTCTTCTTCTTCTTCTTCTTCTTCTTCTTCTTCTTCTTCTTCTTTTTCATGTTCTTCAACACTTGGTTTCCATGCGATAAGTCTTGAAGGACGTGACAGAATTTGATGAAACTTGGTAGGATTATGTATCTAGGCAAGACTTAGGTTGAGATTGTATTTGGATGACCTTGAACAAATTCTCAAGGTCACAGGGTCACTTATGTGAAATTGGTTTCCGTGCCATAAGTCTTGAAGAACTTGATGGAATTTGATGAAACTTGGTATGATTATGTATCTAGGCAAGACCTATGTTGGGATTGTATTTGGATGACCTTGAGCGAATTCTGAAGGTCACAGGGTCACTTATGTGAAATTGGTTTCCATGCGATAAGTCTTGAAGAACTTGATGGAATTTGATGAAACTTGGTATGATTATGTATCTAGGCAAGACCTAAGTGGGGATTGTATTTGGGTGACCTTGACCTAATTTTCAAGGTCACAGGGTAACTTATGTGAAATTGGTTTCAGGCGATAAGTCTTGAAGAACTTGATGGAATTTGATGAAACTTGGTATGATTATGTATCTAGGCAAGACCTAGGTTGGGATTGTATTTGGGTGACCTTGACCTAATTTTCAAGGTCACAGGGTCACTTATGTGAAATTGGTTTCAGGCGATAAGTCTTGAAGAACTTGATGGAATTTGATGAAACTTGGTAGGATTATGTATCTAGGCAAGAACTAGGTTGGGATTGTATTTGGGTGACCTTGAGCGAATTCTCAAGGTCACAGGGTCACTTATGTGAAATTGGTTTCAGGCGATAAGTCTTGAAGAACTTGATGGAATTGATGAAACTTGGTAGGATTATGTATCTAGGCAAGACCTAGGTTGGGATTGTATTTGGGTGACCCTAACCTAATTTTCAAGGTCACAGGGTCACTTTTTGGAAATTGGTTTCCGTTCGATAAGTCTTGAAGAACTTGATGGAATGTGAAACTTGGTATGATTATGTATCTAGGCAAGACCTAGGTTGGGATTGTATTTGGGTGACCTTGACCTACTTTTCAAGGTCACAGGGTCACTTATGTGAAATTGGTTTCCGTGCCATAAGTCTTGAAGAACTTGATGGAATTTGATGAAACTTGGTATGATTATGTATCTAGGCAAGACCTATGTTGGGATTGTATTTGGATGACCTTGAGCGAATTCTGAAGGTCACAGGGTCACTTATGTGAAATTGGTTTCCATGCGATAAGTCTTGAAGAACTTGATGGAATTTGATGAAACTTGGTATGATTATGTATCTAGGCAAGACCTAGGTGGGGATTGTATTTGGGTGACCTTGACCTAATTTTCAAGGTCACAGGGTAACTTATGTGAAATTGGTTTCAGGCGATAAGTCTTGAAGAACTTGATGGAATTTGATGAAACTTGGTATGATTATGTATCTAGGCAAGACCTAGGTTGGGATTGTATTTGGGTGACCTTGACCTAATTTTCAAGGTCACAGGGTCACTTATGTGAAATTGGTTTCAGGCGATAAGTCTTGAAGAACTTGATGGAATTTGATGAAACTTGGTAGGATTATGTATCTAGGCAAGAACTAGGTTGGGATTGTATTTGGGTGACCTTGAGCGAATTCTCAAGGTCACAGGGTCACTTATGTGAAATTGGTTTCAGGCGATAAGTCTTGAAGAACTTGATGGAATTGATGAAACTTGGTAGGATTATGTATCTAGGCAAGACCTAGGTTGGGATTGTATTTGGGTGACCCTAACCTAATTTTCAAGGTCACAGGGTCACTTTTTGGAAATTGGTTTCCGTTCGATAAGTCTTGAAGAACTTGATGGAATGTGAAACTTGGTATGATTATGTATCTAGGCAAGACCTAGGTTGGGATTGTATTTGGGTGACCTTGACCTACTTTTCAAGGTCACAGGGTCACTTATGTGAAATTGGTTTCCGTGCCATAAGTCTTGAAGAACTTGATGGAATTTGATGAAACTTGGTATGATTATGTATCTAGGCAAGACCTATGTTGGGATTGTATTTGGATGACCTTGAGCGAATTCTGAAGGTCACAGGGTCACTTATGTGAAATTGGTTTCCATGCGATAAGTCTTGAAGAACTTGATGGAATTTGATGAAACTTGGTATGATTATGTATCTAGGCAAGACCTAGGTGGGGATTGTATTTGGGTGACCTTGACCTAATTTTCAAGGTCACAGGGTAACTTATGTGAAATTGGTTTCAGGCGATAAGTCTTGAAGAACTTGATGGAATTGATGAAACTTGGTAGGATTATGTATCTAGGCAAGACCTAGGTTGGGATTGTATTTGGGTGACCCTAACCTAATTTTCAAGGTCACAGGGTCACTTTTTGGAAATTGGTTTCCGTTCGATAAGTCTTGAAGAACTTGATGGAATGTGAAACTTGGTATGATTATGTATCTAGGCAAGACCTAGGTTGGGATTGTATTTGGGTGACCTTGACCTACTTTTCAAGGTCACAGGGTCACTTATGGGAAATTGGTTTCGGTGCGATAAGTCATGAAGAACTTGATGGAATTTGATGAAACTTGGTAGGATTATGTATCTAGGCAAGACCTAGGTGGGGATTGTATTTGGGTGACCTTGACCTAATTTTCAAGGTCACAGGGTCACTTATGTGAAATTGGTTTCTCTGCAATAAGTCTTAAAGAACTTGATGAAAATTGCTAGAGTAATGTATCTAGGTGAGAGCCAAAATAGGATTGTAATTTTCAAGCAAACTTGGTCATTTGTAATTTCTATCACCTGTAGCTTATTCAGAGATGTAAGTGTTCCACCGGGAGACATTTGATTTTCTGTCGGAAAATCAGTCTTTTCTAGTTTTACCATGCATTCTGACTTGAAAATTTACATGCCTCTCCAGAGATGACTTCGGGACATTACAACTTCGTGCTACCTGCCTCAATATTCCCCCACCTCTGACCTGGGACACTGCGAGGGCCAGTTGCTCCTGGCTATAAGTATTTGCCCGACTGGATGTTCTGTGAGTGTGATAAACGCGAGGCATGGTTGCTTGATGTACCTACCACTGATTCAGCTGCCCATATACTAATTAATGCTGATCAACTGAAAAACAAAAGAAAAAGTCTTAGGCCTAACTCTTTGGATGCTTACAGCTATTAACAATAGTCATCTTAATTTCAAAGTCCCTCAAGGATCTCTGTTAATATGAGTATTAAAGGCCTATAAAATGATTGAATAGGCCAGGCCTATTCAAATTTTACATGACAAAAACATTCCATTCAAAGGTAACATATAGGCCTGACAGCAAGCCTAATCAAAGTTTGGAAACAGCTTTCCTTGGCACCGGAAAGCTGTTGACTCAGTCTCAAATTTAGCACTGAAAGAGTTAAAAAGCTGTTGATTGCGACCTTTCTCACCAGTGATAGAACATTCTACTGGTACTTGAATAGTAAGGATTTTCAATCGTAAATCGCAGTCATCATTGATTATATCTGTAGGCTTATTTTAAAATCGTACTCTAGCCTGCTACATTTAATATTAGGCCTAATTTGAAGCTTTGGTATTAAATCTATGGTCCTGGGCTACACATACACCGAGGCCTACATTTATCCCAGTTTTGACAGGATCTTTTTTTTTTTCTGATTGATAAAGTGTAAGCTGCACCCTGCACCGTATTCAATTAAGCTGCATAACTAAATATCAGAAATAATATTGCATAAAGGGATAAAATTGTCGTTGATGTGGAGTGGTGGCATTGCGTATGCCTACTGTAGGCCTATTTTGCACTTGGGAAGCTGTAGGCCTATTCCACTCGGCTATTTCCTGCCAGTCCTGGTAGAACACAGCTGGCTTCTCTTGTGTAAAATAGGCCTAAGCATGGTAAGGGGCCCGAACCCAAAAGGTAGATCTATAAATCTTGGTTTGTAGTCTATATTAGGGAAATAAAATATGAAATTAAGAGATAAATGTCAAAGTGATGTTCTGTCACATACTATATCTAGTTCCTGATGTTGCCACTTGGTTTGTCCCGTTTCACCCCAAAGAAAATAATGAGGTGGGGGGAAACGGGACACTGACCTTGAGACGTGACCTTTATAAATCTGAAGGCAAATTTTGTCGAAACATTCTTCAAATCCATAATTAATTGCCTGTTTTTTTCACTTCAGGGTTGAGCCTGGCGTGACAGAGTCATTAACAGGAATTACGGAAACAGTTAGAACACAAGTACTTGCATTCAGTCCTTGCTTACTATTATTGATTGTGTTACGCCCCACGCACATTGCTGTCCAACTTCACGTTGCATCTATTCGTAGTGACGTCAACACCAAAGCACCCCCTGGTGTTGATGACGTTGCAAGAATGAATAATTTTCCAAACAAAAATAATCATTAACTCATTCAGGCCACAAAATTTATTTATATGGGTTTAATCGGATACTGTCCCGTTTCCCCCTCATCTACCCTAATCCCAAAAATGGCCAAAAATGCTGATGAAGCTCGGGTGCAACCCAAAATTTATTTATATGGGTTTAATTGGATACTGTCCCGTTTCCCCCTCATCTACCCTAATCCCAAAAATGGCCAAAAATGCTGATGAAGCTCGGGTGCAACCCAAGGGATGCCCCTACTTCTCTACTCTTCATCTACATTTCAAGGTATGCAAAGTGATTCTTAATTTTCAAAATTCATTGCTCTTATTTGCAAGTCGGCCAATTTGCCAACCAATGTACATGTAAATGAACTAGGCCGAAGTTCAGGTTCCACAGGGGTAATTATATATGCCTGTGCTGAGGTAACATGATTGGAGAGTGCCAATAAAACATCAGGCCTATAGGGATGCAAGGGCCGGGTTGTATATGAAAAAAGTGTGCTACCAGAAAGGCAGATTTTGGCTTGATAGTGGAAAACAATGTATATTTTGAGCTGACATGAATATTATAAAGGTCTGTACACTGGCACCAGTATACAGAGTGATTCAGCTGGAGTCAACACTTTGTGCGCGCAATGATATTGCAAGTAGTACTAGGCAGAGCGGGTAGCAATGGCAATTTGCTGAACATTTTCCCATTCATGCCCATGTTTTCTGGTGTTTATTTGATGTAAAAAATTCTTGGGAACATTTTGGTGTATAAAACATACATGTTTGTTATCCATTGAGTGAACTAGAAGGTGGTAGCTCTGTTCGTCTGTGTTCCACAGGTTGAGTCACTGTCGTGAAACATTTACTGGGAGTGACGGAACAGTGTATTTGCATAATTTATGTACAATCAAAAGTTTCTCGACATGCGCATGAAGTCGGTCAGAGAATAACAAACTGCTTGGGACGAGGAAGGCGAGGAAAAGGAGAATCGGTGCTGGGTAAGCGCGGAATACAAGTGTTCAGTGCAAAATTGGGGTATCTTTTAGGTACAGTTATAGTGCGAAACACTTGGGGATAAGTCACAGTGCATATGAAACCGCAGTGACTGTGTTAATTCTCTAGATCTTCGCTGTTTTGCCGTAGTCAACCACGGCACTGGCTTTTTACCCGAACTTTGTTAACACTGTATATAACAGTGGTGAAGATGTGATGGTGAGCCTCCTGCTGTACGGATGGCTGTGGTAGAATGCATTTTGAAAGTAAACTATTAGACGCATATCTGTTCGGTACAGTGACTATATGTGTAAATTTTTATGTCCACGCAGACAATGTATCGTGTACATAAAGCTATCCGTCAACAAATCATTCACAATCACATGGACAAGATGGCTGCCATTTACCATCGTTTGTTGCCCTGTCTAATATTAATATAATAGGGTGCACTACGATCTACAGATTTAATCTTGCTGTGTTTATAGGCCCATAACATTTTTTCCACTGTCATTTACAGGAACAAAAAAATAATGCAATAAAAGTATCCAGGATTGAAGCATTCAATTTTTTATCAAATGAAAATTTCGACATTTTTTTTTTTTTTACGGCTGTACGAAGATGACCCTGGTGGGTACCAGACAAATTCACAACACAGAACCATATAGTATCATGCATCTGACAGCCAAAATACCATGTGCTACAATTTTGAACACAGTATTGGTCTCCCTCTGAAATAATGTATGCAGGGGCCGCATTTCACAAAGAGTTTAAAGCATTCAGTCTTGTCCAGTTTTATTTGCATGTTTGATGCAAGGATCTGCCATTACAGGTGGGTACTACCTTGGCGTACGATGTGGGCCAAAGCATCACCACAGCTGATATGAATGTCCCATTAGGCTACATTACATGTGAATAAATATTCACAAAAGTTTGTATTAATTGGAAAGTGGTCATGAAAACCAGAACTTTTACATTGGCTTGGACAACCAGAGTAAAGTGTTGAAAATTATGCACACAAGAATCTTCAATACTACAGTGTTTTGTGCAGGATTGTATGAAACTTTGACTTGCATGTTTGTGCAAAAAATACAATGTTCAGTCCACATGTGATGGCATGCTGCATCACTTCTGTTGTATTGGTTCTCATAGAAACTCAATATTGCACATTTCTGTTTCAACAGGAACCCAAGAGTGGAGTGCTGTCAGCATCCCGATGGACAAGGCTAGATAGTATAAAAATATCACCATCAGTTTTGACGGGTTGGCAGTTGCCATGTATGGTTGACTAAGAACAGCAATTAGCAGAAATCTGTGCCTGCAGGAAAGGAGAAAGAATGAGTGAAGACTGCATCTTTGGATGCCACTGTGTGCCAAAAAGGCAGAGACTTTTCTGTATTCCGGGAACAAGTAAGAACAATGAAGACACAAGCTCAACAGAAGAGTTCTTCCTGGATTGGTCACAAGAAAGAATTGTGGTAAGCATTGAGGCAGATGGAAACTGCTTCTTTCGCTGTCTGTCTCAGTGCTTGTACAATTGTCAAAACTACCACAGGTGTATCAGGGTCTCACTTGTAAACTTCATGAAGCCTGATCCTAGTTTCATGAAGTTCGTCACTGGTGATTATAAGCAGCACATTCACCAGATGTACCAACTGGGGACTTGGGCCACAGATGCAGAAATATGGGCATGTGCAGACCTTCTCATGTGTCATATCTTTGTGTGGGGAGAACATGGGGATACAGAAAAATGGATGAAATTCTCACCCAAGGCCACCACAAAAGTGGAGGATCAATTCTACATTTCTTTGGTATTGAGGGGAAATCACTTTGAACTTGTTAAACCAGCCACTTGGGAGTGTAATTGCCTCCTTCCAGCACCCAAGTTGCAAGAACAAAGTGTCATAGTAGAGACCGTTCACTGGCTAAAACAAAACAGCAGTATAAGAGAAGATATGTGGAATATGACTGAGTTCGTAGAAGGAGGTGGTTATGAAGCAGACTCTGAAAACGACATGGACGCAGATGATTGCAGTACCTGTGACTGGCATTTCAAGGAGGAAATAATGGGTAAGAGTAACAAACAGTCGCTGCATGTAGTTCTAATGACAATAATCCTATTGATAAACAGTCAAGTTTTTCAATAAATTCAGATGGACTGAACATGTACATGCCCAGTCATGGTAATGTAAATTTCAGTAGAGATGTACATAAAAGCTATTTCAGTTCACTGCCAGGTTTTTCTATCAATATGAAGTAATAATGTCATCAAATGCATGGGTGCTTTTATATAAGAATGGAGTGGTGCCTGTTGAAAATATATGAAGCAGCCGGTCTGAAGTTTTTAATAATGACTTCAGATATTTTCAACATGCGTCAGTCAATTCCTATGGAAAAACACTCCTCGAAATACAAACACTGGGTACATGACAAAGTCCAGCTGTGAATGTGAACATTATATATTACCCAAACAGTTTTGGCCAACATGGCCTTCTTCAGGGGTGTCAATGAAAACATTAAGACAAGGTTCTTGTGTCTCTCTTCTTTCTTATCATCTTAGGCCCTTTGTGCCTCTTTTAAATAAGTATATGCGTCTTTTCTTTGCAGTAGTCAGTGCTAGAAATAAGGAAAAATTTTCACTTGTCCGCCAACAAAGTGGAGTCTTAAATTCTAATTGAACTGTATGTAAATTTTGGACAAGTGCATTGGCAATTTTACTTGTCCGTCACAAGTTTCACTTAGTACGGACAAGCGGATAAGCCCTATTTCTAGCCCTGGTAGTGTTAAGGGCCGGCCATATAAATTGTCAATATCTTCATCTATGTCCAAAATGGGGGGGGAGGGAAGAGCCAAATGACCATAACTTTCAACCCTAAAAAATGTTGATTTTCTACATCCAACATTTTCAGTTCCCCTGTAAAATTTCAACCTGCCAGTAGGTGTCACTTTGCATTTTAACCCATGTTTTTCACATCATATGCTGATGAGACCAAGCACAAGTCTTTAATTCATGGTGGTAAGAGACTGACAAAACGATTTTGGCGAAATCAAGCTGCATGTTGCAAAATCTGTGACATTGAATTTGGTACATTAAAAGATATCAATTACTCAAACACCAGAGCTTCACAGGTCACAAGCTACAGAGAGGAAAACCCGAAAAGTCATAAGCTGGTGAAATGGAATTTTAAGTGAACTGTGTTTATGTGTACTCACGTATGGACTGGACATTCAGCATCAATTTCATTGATCAAACATGATTGATATTATCTACAAAAACATAATTTATAATATGTATATATAACATAATAGTTGTTGCTACAATTCAAGCAGGAGAGTTTGTAGAATACTGATATCTTTAAAATAATAAGTGAATATCAAAATAAAGTTTGATATTTTGTTTGTCCCCTTTATTTGATAAATATTAATTCAAGAGTAAATTTACTTTATTAAGCTTAGACAAGAAAAACTATGCACTCCATGTCTAAGCATTTTGGTCATATTATATGAGTGTCCGTATTTGCAATAAGTACCGAAACAGTGTTGATGGCCGTACACGGGGGGGGGGGGGGGGGGGGGGATTTATGGTCATTTTGGACCTAGATGTAAATGTTGACAATTATGGATGGCCCCTTACTCACAAGTCTCTCCACATTTTTAAAGTTCTTGGTTCTTGAAACTTTGGCCTTACATCAAAATTGAGTTGCCAGATTTCATAGAAACTGTATTATGAAACTTTGGCCTTACATCAAAATTGAGTTGCCAGATTTCATAGAAACTGTATTAGTAAGCATTTGAATGTCTAGAGCTACTGCTTAATGTCCATTGTAATAAGAGGTTCCAAGAGTGGTGGAACTTCATAAATTGGATCGATACATTATAAAAAAGAGGCACTACTTTATATTAACATTCTGACGTCATTGACATGCATGATGAACTTAATTGGGTAGGCGCATTTAAAAACAAGGTGCCACTTTATGTGTATTAACATTCTGACGTCATGCATGTTGTGGTTAATTTATGCACAAAAACTAGATTGTTGTCCAATCATGTCTGTACTGGATGATATGAATAAACTGGTCATGACCTCTCGCCTCTGGACTTCCCTCAACAAGTGCTGGTCTTGCTTGATTCTCTACTGTAAACCTATTTATATTTAAACTGCATCCTCTCTCCCTAGTGAAAGCCCACACACACACTAAGTTTTTTTTGGGGGGGGGGGGGTTATATGTCAGTGTTCAGCTTGTCTAATATAACTCTTGGTCTGTCTGTTTGGCTGTCCATTGGCTAATTGTATCAGCAGTCCCTGGTTCTGTCTAATCAGTATTTGTCACATTTGATGCAAAATTTAGGCTTCAACCCTTCAACAGCCAAACTCATTGTCCTATCCCATGACAGAAGACGTTGTAGAAGTTTCCGTTACTGTGTGCACACACAAAACTGAATGAGTTGTGTGTCCTGTTTCAGAAATCGTAGAAGCAAAGAAGAAGCAGGTGCTGTCATATGGCAAACTTTGTCGCATTTCAGCAGGGTATTTTGAGTGCCTCAGGTGTGACTACAGAGCCATGTTGTCTGACATTGATGCCTTCAAGCAACACTTGTGGCAAGAGATTCAAGAAACAGGGCAAGCGGCATTGTGTTTGACGTCTGACATGTGCAGCTGGGCAACTTGCCCAGTGCTTGACACCATGTTAAACACTCTGGTCCAGCAACAAAGACAGCTGGCAGAGAAACACCAAGTCAGTTGTGATGCTGTTCAACTGGAAGGTATGTGGAGAAACGAAGCATCTGTGGTGATTAAAAATTGAACAGTTAAAATTGTGACATGACATATTCTATATTTGAAACAAAGCTTTATAAAAAAAATTAAATTTTTCCATATGCTGTAATTGAAAAATTTCAGGTTTCTTGTGTATTTTTGAAAGTATATATGCTTCAGAAGAAAAGTCTAATTCTCTTGATAAGTTACCAACTGCCGCATAGCACTGCTACTTTTTTTTTTTTTTTTTTTTTTTTTTTTTTTTTTTTTTTGATGGATAATCTGCTGAGGTTCAATATGCTGGCTCCTCTCAAAATAAAGATGTTACTATTTTTAATTGTATACATTGATACAATTTAAAGAAAAAGAGGTGGACGTGTATATGCAGTTCTAACTAGATTTCACAGGAAACAAACCCCATTGTAGGAAGTATCAATTTTTGATATGTATGAGTACAGAAGTATAATAAATTTGGGGCAGATCTGTTCAATGTCTTATCTTATGTCTGCAGAAGTAAATGAGGAGGCCAGGAAGCTACCAATTTCTGAGAAGGAAAAAACAGTTGGCGAAGAGAACCTTGTGGAGAATGATGCTGAAATGGAGGACGCTTCTGAAAAGCAGACCTCAAATATTGAAGGGATGTCTTTCACTGAACAGTCCAATCCCGGCAGTGATGAGACCTTTTACTGGAAAAATAATCTTGTGGAGAGTGAAGTTGAGATGAAAGACTTGCCTGAAAAGCAGATCACCAGTGCAGAAGAGTCTTATTTCTTCTGTAACAGTAATTGCTTTTTCAGCGAGACCTCTTTTGAAGGTCTCAAAGACCACATTGTAAACAACCACAATGGCACGCACAAAGTATGGGTGTGTGCATGTAACTTCTGTCCCTTCGAAACGGGTCAGCCAGTACTCCCTGGACAGCGCCCTGACAGAGCCACTGAGGCAGCATACGAACACTGTGCATCTAAACATCCTAAGTTTGGATACACCCTGACATCAAAGGAAATCATCAGTAGTGGGTAAGTCTGAGTGCCAATTCTTACTCATTTGAAATATACAGATCCCTGTTCATCACACTTGTAATTCGGAAGAGGGGAGGGGGGCAGCCTACTTCCAAGACATTGATTATTGTCATGTAGAAAACCATGCTATGGATGTATTGAGACTGGGTTAGAATTCCTGTCCATGAAGGTTTCACAACGGCGATGAACATACTTGATATAACCTCCAAAGCATTGATTAATGTAGCCGAGGAAACCATGCTATGGATGTATTGAGACTGGGTTAGAATTCCTGTCAGTTCACATTAGAAATGAACATACTTGATATAACTTTACAGTGTACATGTGCATACTTTGTTTAATTATCCAAAAGACAGAAAACTGCAACTTGCTTAGCACATGTTGGTATTTGGACTGTATGATTATCTTCCTGCTGTCCATTCTGTTTTGGAAAACATATAAATATATATATATATATATACACAGTAGTATCTGTCTTGAACGACCCCTCCTATGAGGGACTGCCTGGTTTGAACTGCCAAATTTGGTCGCTAAAGTTGTTTTTCTTAAATAATTTACCTCTTATGAATGAGCACTTGTTGAAGGCGACCAGTGACCATGCAAAGCAAATAGAATTTACAACTGCATAACACAAATTTGAGCCATATCCAGTCGCTGTGCCTACGGTCTACCCCTCAAGTAGGCCAACAAAATGTATGCACGCAACTCGCCCGTTTTAGATGCATGGTTCTTATGGACAAGTGCAAACAATAAAGGATGTCTTTCTATAAGTAAATTTCCTTATTCATAACAACTATTTAATTTGATCCATGAGTATCTATTCCTCCTTTTATCAAATTGTCATGAGTGTCAGATCTTTCCATTATTTACAATAACAGTGAATGAGGCATACTCCAAATGTATTGGGCCCCTCTATAGCATAGCAAATTTTGACCATCATATTTCTTTCTGTGTACTGGGATATTATGGATTGTTTTCTGAACTAATTTTTCATAATGCATTATATGACCAATTTTTGGTTGGTACCAGGGGTGGTCACTCAAAAGAGGGACTACTATATATATATTATATATATGACTCAGTAGACAGCAGCTTAATGGAATGGATGTTCAAAGAAAAAAATGGCTGCAAAGACATACAGAATAAATTTCTTTAAAATGTTGCATCTAGTTTTTTACTTTTCCTTTTTAACAGGCTTTCAAGTTTGGACTTGGATCATCTGGATGTCAACCACATGAAAGAGGATACTGTTCCAGGGTCACGTATCTCTGAGGCTGCAGAAAGTGGTACAGACACTGAATCCTTTTCAGATGATGAACCAGGAGAGTAAGTAGTCGACTTTAAGTCAAAAATACTTTTGTCAATATAAGTTACAGGATTGTGATATTTTTCGTGAAATGCAAGTGGAGAACAAATTTAGTTTGTCCCTCTTTTGTGACATAAAGCAGAGATAGAAGAACGACGGGAGTAAGTTTTTTACTTAAGAATACTTACGAGACAAAAGCTGACGGTTTACAGTGCTATATGTAAGGGTACACCCAGTTCTAGGGAAAATTTGTATCTGGGATTACGTTTTCCTTATTTACACCATACCCCCTATCAAAGTTGAAGTTATATGGCAATCAGAAAAATGACAGTACATCAATTTGCTTAATTAGCATGGTTAGGGCTCATCCTGTCACTGTATTGTGCACTGTTTATGCAACCATCACACTCCCTTGTACCCATTATCACCCAAAGTTTAAAACTGGTATTTTCATAACTTTACATCATCATTTATGCCTATCTATCAGCTTTATACACATTGACCCTTCTAAGTGACAGAATGGACATGGCTTTAATTTTGCACATCAGCACTTCATGATAAAATGTATGTAGCTGCAGGTGTGTGTGTGTGTATTTTTCTGCAGATAAATGTAATTTGTGAAATGCCACTTTCATGGATACCTACCCTGATTGTTCAGGGCATCACCCTAATTATATGTTTTCACTATTTCATTATTATTATGATTATTTTTTGTTTGAAGGCCTGGTGATGTGGATGAAAAGAAAGGGGATCAGTTTGACACAGTCGTGTCTTGGTAAGTTTTGTGCAGTGCATTATTAACTTCAGGGATGGGCAAATGTGGCCTCCCAAACAGTTTTATTCATTCGATTTAGAACTGGTAATACATGTAGTAGCAGCGGCAAAAATTTCTTTCCAACGATACTTAAACCAATAATGTTAACAGGGAGAGAAAATTTCTATGTCCTGTTGTCCTGGACAAGTAAAATTTGCAGGACAAATGAAATTCAGATTTGGGCTCTTGTCCTTGGACAAAGTACACCCATGATGAAATTTTCTCATCCTGATGTGGGGGGGGGGGTAACAAGACCTTAAATGTTAGCTGATGCAGGTTAGTATTATTCTAATGAGCAGCAGTCATCATTTTAATTTGTAAAATGTATTAAGAATGCACAAGTAAACCCTTGTACAATAAAATGTTATTTCTGACATTGAAGTTTAGTGCAAGGTAGCCGTACTGGACCCACACACATTTAGTGTTTCGCATGTTCTTGTGCATAGTGCACCATCCTCACTTGAAGCCTTTAACCCACTTTCTGGTCTTGTTAATGTCAGCAGGCAATTAATGTCAAAGCTGATATGAGTGAACACAATACAGGTGACATTATTCTTTTTCATGTTCCTCCTGTTACACTTTTAGGCTGGTATATATATATATATATATATATATATATATATATATATATATATATATATATATATATATATATTATTTAATACCATACTCCCAAAAACATTGTAAAAGTGCCTCTTAAAATTTCATATTGTGCAGCAAAACAAAAATAAAATCCTAACTACCACTGAATGAACATCCATATTACTTGATGCACCCTAAGACTGGGACCACTATAGTCAAACTGTAGAAGTAGCAATTAGGATACAATACTGATGATTGTTGACCAAATGGTCTGCTTGTTGATGACAGATGAAATGGATTTTCAGGTTCTCGGATATTCCAGAGTTGTGTGGAGGGACCTGTAAGCCAGAGTCCGCAGAATGGCCACAATTGGCAGATTGGTATGTGAATTCTTTTTAGCAAAGCTAACTTGTCAGCCAGCTAATCTTATCTTATTGTCCTTCATCTGTTGACGGCATCAGCGCCATCCATCAACAATTTACCTTTTCAACTTCTCAAAAAGCATTGGCCACATTCACTTTAAACTTGTTGGGTATATACCTTGGGTTGGTCTCTACCAAGTTTGTTCAAATTGTCATGGTCCAGTGATTTTTTGGATTTTTTATGAATTTTATTAGCTCGCATGAGCTTATCGGGTAGGATGGTGTGTCGCCGTCTTCGGCCATTCATTTTTCACTTGCTCAACTTGTCCAAATCTGTTGGCGAGATCCTCTTCAAACTTGGTGGGGATCTACCTCGGATGAGTCTCTGCCAAGTTTTTCTAATAATTTTAACCTGGAAAGGTGAAACTGACGTTGGCTCATATCGTGGTAAAAAAGTGAGTTCTGTCCCTCTCATTTTATTTTGAAAACTGATGACTCCAGTTCTAACTGTGTGAGTGAAGACATTGATGTTGCTACAGAAGGGTGACTGATATTTTGAAGGTGATGGGATAATTTCAGTCTGTGAATGCAAGGTCAGCCAAGTATAGGTTTGTCTCCGTCCTCATGTTGAAAAAGACTATATCAGCCTAAAATGATAATGGGGCATCAGTGCATAACTATCAGAACAAGTTCTAAAGTGTGGAATACCAGGATGTGTCCCACAGGGACCCCATGTTTAACAAGGATAACCCACATGAAAAATTTAAGAATCTGTAAAAGTCACTGTGTCTTGAAATGAAGCTCAAGTAGCAAGTATGGTGGCAAATATATGGGTGCTTGTGTGTAAATGCAAGACCAGTAAAATAAAAGGATAATGTATGACTCCTATACGTGTATATTTGTAAGAAGAGGTTGAATACAAAGTATACATTTCAAATATAATTACCCTCCCACTGCCAACATCCATCATGTGTGCTGTAGATTTGTTGTCATCTTGTTGTTAGAATTGAAAAAGAAGCCAAATTTGGTATTCATTAGTGTAACAAAATGTATCTGTATAACACTGGTTCTTCAGCTACCACCAAGTCACTGCTTTAACCATTTCCCTTTAGAATTAAAACCAAGTTTAAGATTGAGTCAGCAGCTTTCCTTAGTGTCAGTTGAGTGCCCAATCCACACCAAGGAAAGCTGTTGATGGGGGAGGGGGCATGTTATCTTGATGCCATATTTACCCACATAAAAGTCACAGGGTATATTTTGAGACCAAAAATCAGAAAACCAGTCCAAACCTGGCATAAAAGTCGCACCCCCTGGTCAATAAAATGAAGGCAAAATGCCTAGAAAACGTATTTAACTTACCAGTATGTTCCAGCAGACATCGGACCTGTTCAGCACAAAATGACGGCGAGTGATAATACAAGTAAACTTGTATACACTCACCATAAGCATAACATTTATTAAACCAAAAATATACCAATGTGCATGTAACCAGCTCTTTTGGGAGGAAATGGTAGCCTTGAAAAAGGCTGCGGGGGGTTCAAACTGCAGATGTTGATAAGTATTTATAAGTCGATGATCTCGGTGTCATCAGAGGAGTTCAGGTAAGTACTCTTGCCAGAAATGCTCCGTCTTTCCTCATTGGCAAAACGCCGGCAGTCATACTATAACAATGAATCTGCTTCTGATTCACTGTCGGATGAATTGTCGGCGAGCTGGTCTTCTCAGAGGATGTCATCTTCGGTCCCATCCAGCTGGTTGGAAATACTGGTCTTCTTGAAAGACTTGATGACTGTCTCCATCTTGACGCTATATTGTTTCATTTGCCCAACCACAACACTGTTATTTTAGTGCATCATACCCACGACAGCTGTGACTTCAGAGTTAATCCATATGCAATGCGGTCACCAAAGAAGTCGCTTCGTGTCCTAGTTATCATGCATTGACTAGCCTGAGGGGATTTTGCGCCGACAGGATAACGTAGGTCAAATGTCCCTGTGTTAACTCAGAGTGTAATGAGAATTTAGCTTCACTTTGCCGTCACATCGCAAGCATAATTTTATTTATTTACATTAAATATGCACAGTTACAAATATTATGACATTCTACATGCGGGAAAATATATTGTATGGGGGATTTTCGTCAACAACCGGTAAAACTGCCGTTTGACCAGGCTTGGCGCTGGTCCATATGATCTTGTTCATGGCTGACCATTGTGAAAACTTGTTCTCCATTGGTCTCAAATGTTAACCTGGCTTAAAAGTGGCACCTTACATTTTCCAAAAAGCGAAAGGCTTTAAAAATGCAACTATTACGTGGGTAAATGTGGTAGGTCTCATCCACAAGTCTCAAGTCACATTGTAATAACACAAAGCAGACAACATTTAACCACTTACCAGTTTTGGCCAGTTGAAACATGAAATGTTTAATGCTATGATCCACCACTTTTGATGTGCATTGTCTTTCCTCCAGGGAACTCCCCGACCTTCTGTCTTCATCTACAACAGGGAGTCTACCAAAGCGGTAAGTCTTTGTAGGTGTGTGCAATATTTTGTGGTCAATAGTAAGTTGCAAACAGGCTCAGGGATATTACATGCTTTTTTGCAGCTTCTGAGTGAGACACATACTGCATACATGTGCACTGTATTTTTTTCAATGCTTTGACATCGAAGTTTGCCGCCATATTTTTAATCAAGTGCTCCTCAAATGTTCAAAGTTTGCCAGATTGGCTGCACAAACCAGATGTTTGGATGACTCTGTTACAGGAACATAGACATAGTTCAGGGTGTTTTCTTTTACTTTTTTTTGCATTTTATTTTAAATTTGGTAAAGCCTGGCATCTTATCTCTATACTCAAGCTCTAGTGGTCATGGGCTAATGCTGTTGAGATGCTTGCTTAATTGACCTATCACTTTTTGACATGGACATGTTTATAGCAAAAGCTGATTGGTGCATGGGGGGGGCCCATCTGGCTTGACGAGTGTTGCAAATGTATGTGCACAGCCAAACTCAGTGCCGATGAAGACAACTCTCAGCTTGGTTGTTAGTGTATGATCAGAATGCCTAAGTCAATTACTGTGTGCCTCAGTGCACCAGCTCAACTAAAAAGACACTAGGACTAAGTTTCTACAGATTCCCAACTGACAAAACGAAAGGAAGAAAATAGGAAAAGTAGATCAGAAACAGTAGCATATGGCATGACTCCAAATTCAATCTGTGTAATAGTTGCCTTAAAGGGGGCCAGAAAACTTATGTACACGAACAAAACACTAAGCATATTTCCATGGTCAAAAGAATGGGAAAGTGTGATAGAATTTGAATTTTCATTGCATCTCTTAAAAGAATCAATGAAATAATATAGCAACCTTGAAATAAAATCAGAAGGCTGTTGATGGACAATCACGGCAATGCCATTTTGAACTTAATGAAACATGGAAACAGTCTTTATGTCTATACTATACATCTTTTAGCATTGTTCCCATCTTCCATGTTACTGCATTGAACACTTTCTATAATGATTTTTTCCAGAATATTTTATTTTAATCAAGATAATGGATGCCAGAAATGTGCCAAACGGTAATTTTGTAATTGGCACACAGTTTTTGTGTAAAATTATCAAAACTTCAGCCATGTGGATAACCTACTTGATATGTTTATGCTTTGCATCGTGCGTCTTGGCGATGGGCCCCCCTGCTTCTCCCATAATCCTAACCTGTAAATATGTTGATGCATAATAGGGCTTGGGGTTATTCAGTATTTATGTCTGTTTGCAAACACAGACATTAGGTTTTCTCAGAATTCTGTCTCCTTTGTTTCTTTCTGCCAACATCTTGTCCACTTTTCTTAGAGACAACTAGAGCTAGGAGTCCAAGCCGTTGCATGGCCTTAGCCCTATTATTTATAGATCCTTTGATTTGTAGTAATATGTTTTCAAAATTATGCAAATGACAGGCAATTCAAATGAAAATTTAAATTTTACATATCATCAACGCTATTCTTGATAGAGGTGCTGTTCCAAGCAAATAATACAGGGGCACCATGTGTAATTTAAGGTCATAAGTCCAGGGAGATTGATAACGCCAAGTGTGTTATCAATCTCCTTGGACTGGTAACCATCAATAACACAAGGGCACCCCAGCATTATTTGTATAATATATGTGTGTGTGTATATTTACAGTGAAACCTGTTTTAGAGACCACTGTGAGGAAAGACCACCTGCCTTTTCAGACCCAAGTTTACCATGTCCCTTTTGCCATCTTTCCCATGTTATTGCACCTCCATTGAGAGACCACCTGCTTTATGTGACCATTTTTGGCCTGCCCTAGAAGCAGTCTCCAAAAACAGGTTTTACTGTATATGTACCAGAGTTACAAAGTTAGATAATGTATGCATGATTGAAATATGTTGTGGGTATACCGTGACAGTATACGTGTACCTTCTCAGCCACACATGTACCACCTGAAAGGGTATGCCCTCTCTGGACTATGTACCTCTGAACAGTGCGTACTTCCCAGCCCCTAGGGTACCCCACTGGTGGGAGTTTCACTGTAAAAATAGATCTTGGAATGTTGATTCCTGAGAGAGACTTTTGATGTTATTTTACATGTAAAATGTGAAATGCCGCTGATGTGCATAATTTCAAATGCTACAGTTTTGTATATCCTTAATCAGATGCAACATACTCATACTAGATAGAAGCAGTGAGCTTAGAAGATTCTAACTTTGAAACAGTCTTAGTATTCAATGAAGACAAAGTGTGCCTTTGTTTCTGGGTACACATACTGAATTGCTTATACAGGTAAATCAAACCTTTTAATCAAAAGTATTACAGTTACAGGTGCCAATCCAACTTCAGTTGTTTGGTGTGTACCATAGATGCATCCAGTGAAAGTTGCAAAATTTGAATTTGTGCTAATTAGGCATACTTGTCAACTTTAAATGTTGAATATCTTTTAGTGTATTATAGATAGGTTTCAATACGAACTTCATTTTGTTGGTTTATGATATAGGTTCTTGCAGTGAAATCAAAGTTGTAAAATTTGAACTATTGCTTATTAGATAGACTTTGAAGATTTTAATGCTTGCCATTTCAAAGTTATTCAACATGGAGGGGGTAATTTCAGGTCAAAGAATTGTGTGCAAGATACATTTGATTATCATTGAACGAAGTTTTAAATCAGTTTGTAGTAAACTATTTTTAAGGCACACAGACAGATTTGCTCTCGAGCAAATCTTATTGTACTTATCACCCATGATAATACATCTTCTTAGACTGGTTCTATACTGCAACAATTTTGAATTTAATGGTGAACATTATCTTCAGACCAGTGGCACAGCCATGGGGACCCGAGTTGCCCCATCATATGCAAATATTTTCAGACGTTGAGGAGAACCACCACCTCTCATGCCCACAAAAACCCTTAGTTTGGTGGAGATTCATTGATGATATTTTTTGCATCTGGACTTTCGGAGAAGCCACACACCATGATTTTGTCACTCATTTGAACTCCTGCCACAGTACCATCAAATTCAGTTTGGAGTTTTCAACAAGTAAAATTCCATATTTGGACACAGTAGTTCTGTTTGATGAAAACAACAAATTGTACACCTCTCTGTACACAGCCAACAGACACACATACCTACTTACATTACAGATCTGCTCACCCCAAGCATTGCAAAAGTGCAGGACCCTACAGCCAACTCCTTAGGGTCAAAAGAAAATACACAAAAGATGAAGATTTCAAGGAACTGTTAATGAAGATCCTTGACTTCTATGCAGCTAGAGACTACCCCTCCCAGCTACTCGAAGACGCTTTTGAGAAAGTGCAAGCTCTGGACAGACAGACACTTCTGCAACCCAGGGCCCCACAAAACACACAGAACCAACTGGTCATAATCACCAGGTACCATCCCATGATGCCTCCGCTAAAGACAATAATACAGGTCAATTGGGGCACGCTCGTAGCCTCTAAGTTTGGTTCAATCTTGAAAGATCAAGAGGTAATCTGAGGCCACCGTAGACCTACTAACCTCAAGGACTTACTGGCGAGACCACGCATCAGTTATCCCCCAACCCGCATGACACCCCAAGTCACAGGGGTGACAGAGCTAAACCCATGTGACACAAACCAGTGCAGGTACTGCTCAAAAATGGACATAGGACGCAATTACAGCACACCACCAGGTAGCACATGCGAACACAACAATTTGTATATGTACTCCCATGCCAAAAATGCAACAAACAGTATGTTGGACAAACCTCATGCTGCCTCATGGACAGACTCCAGGAGCACTTTTTTTTACATAAATAAGAGTGACAGATTACAACCCCTCGGCAGACATTTTGCCAGGGTGAACCATGGGGTTCTCAACCTCAAGGTACAGATTCTGGAACACATCAACACACCACCCAAGCTAAGAAAACCGAAGTGTTCAGGCTCAAGAGAGAGGCTTTCTGGATCCATCAACTCAGCACTATGGAGCCTTTTGGTCTCAGTGTGATGGGGAAATGAGCATACTTGCCAAGTATTATGCTAAATTTTTATTCTCTGTGCTTATTTTCCCTATGACCATTCCAATTACAAGCACAAGTTTGTAATTGATGGTCTGTCGTAGAAGCAAACTCCTGGTGAGTTTACTTGTAATATGGGAGCCCCCACTTGGGATCCCTCACATCCCCAAATCCAGGCATGTAAGCAGTGGTCCTTTGTTTACATTCCTTGGGGTCCGCACTATCACTGGGACTACCCAGTGATAGCACATCTACACTTGTGACATCATAAGTGCAACAGGGAAGGCATGTGCCAATGTTGACACTGCATTCCACACCATGTCGCTGGATTGGGTGGACCGATATACAAATGAAGCAGATAAAACAATCTGCGTTGACATTTGCGAAAAAACGTTAGTAACATCAATTGTTGACACCTCCCTGAAATACCAGGTACGCTCAATAGTCCAACAGTCCCTGATGATGCCCCACTATAGGCGAAACCAGTCAGACTTTTATGTTTCCATTTTCGCTGTCAGGCCCATGCCTGGTCATTTTTCATTTACAAATCTTATTTTTACCAGTTAATATTTGTGCTTGCAGGCAATGTGACAGGACAGAGCTTCCCCTGCATTGCCATCAAGATTCACCGTTGCCGCCGGGACAAGGAGAGAAAGGATGTGCTGTCACAGTGGCAATGAAGGACTTCAGAATGGCTGTGGGCAGAGATTCTCATCCTTAGGATAACTGTACCTCTTGTATGGCTCTGAGTTGAGAGTATATGGTTCTCAGAAAAGCTTCATCAATATAATTACTTGTCATGCAAACCCCTTTGGTCACATTTATAGAAATTTGAAAATTCCAGATCTGGGTGAAGTATCTGATTACGCTACTTTGGCAATGTCATATGATGAAAAGTTAGCCAACATGATTAAGTGTTATCCCTTTGTGTTTAACTAAAAACAGTATCTGCTCAGTTTATTGGTGTTGAGCTTTCTACACCGGACAAAACAGATTTGAGAACAAAACCTGCAGAAAAAAAATGAGATATTCGATGTAACTGGAAACATATTCAGCGGCTTAGAGTTATGCAAGGGGTACAGTGAGTAATAAATGCTTGTCTTGTTAAAAACAAAAAGAACAAGTCTTGTTGGATTGACATATATCGATGTGTACATTGATGTACATACAGATAGTGGGCAGGGACAACTGATCCTGGGGCTTGGGGATGGAGTATATCCAGTAGGTGGCTCAACCGTGATAAGAGTTTCAGCTGTATGAAAGGGCTAGGAAAAGCCAGGGCAGGTGACCCAGAAAGGACTGGGGCTGGGGCGTTGTTTGGCTCAGTGCAGGCCCTGTGCTCGAGGGTGAGTTTCAGAGAGAAGAGTTTTTATGGAAACTGGATATGTTCCTGTCTGAAAGATCGAATGGTTTGAAAGTGGGCGATGTCAATGAGTGATGGTGAGCATGATTACCTGTCGAGTGATGATAAGCTACCAATGAAATTTTCTTGGGACAGAATGTTTGTGTTAAAGTGCTAGGGGTGAATGTTAGGCCCCAGGTGATGTGGGAATGGTGGGGAGATGCAGTCAGGTAATGCAGGCAAATATCTGCATTTCTGGCTTGCATGTTATTACATATTTAAATTCTATGTTGGGTTCAGAAAAGCATGGACTGGGTGTTCCAGACATGCTTATAGCACTGGGTAACTTAAAGGAAGGAGATTGTATAGTTGGTGTTCCCACATTTTTTTTATTGGAGTGGAGTTCAGGAGAAAAACTAATCTTATTAAAAAAAAAAAAAAAAACCTGTCAAATGCCAGTGACTATAGTTGGCCAGTATTTTTGAAATTGTGCCAAATAGGTCTTGCATAGTTTGATTCCACCTGTGACGTAAAAGTCCAGTATCATACATTTTAGCAGTTTTTATGTTTACTTTTAATAGAAGTAGTGTGCATGTATGTATGTATAGGTATTACATGTGTGTATGTGTATATATATCACATACACACATGTATGCTTTATTAGCATTTTGGTAAAGTGAAGTATCTACATCTGTGCGTCTGTAATTGGAAAAATATGAAAGGTATATGTAAGAATAGGACCATGAAAGTGTGGCAAAATAATGCACTTGTGTTTGTTATCATCATTAGTTTGTCTTGCTGAACACATATGTTGCATTTATGTATTTTTATGTTTGCACAAGAAAGTAAAACCAGGTTGACATAATGTGTACATGTTGGTCATGTACACAGATAACATTGACAGTAGGGAGAAAACAAGGTGAAGAAACATACCATGCTGGACATATATATGTTGGATCGACAAGTTTTGTGTTTGCTCAAGAAAGCTGAAAAAAAATGTATGCATTGACATGTACATGTTGTCATGTACACTGATGATATTAACAGGAGTATGAAACGAGGGAAAGAACATTTTGTGCTGGACGTATATGTTGGATTGACGTATGGATTGAAGTGTGTACATTGCCATGTACACAGATAATATTAACAGGAAAGAGAAACAAGGGAGAAGAAATGTTGTGCTGGACATGAAGTGTTTGCAATCAATTCATTCTATAGACACCCAGCTATCCACACAGTATGACTTGGACATTAATTATGCACAAGAGAGTAGTCTTCACTGTTATTTGTATGTGTACATGTAGTTCTAAGTGTTGCTTTTTTGTTTGAAAATGAATTATTGTATAATCTAGAGAACATTGGTCTGTAATATACATGTGTGGTGGTATAAAGTCGAGAAAGAATAAAAGTTCTCTTATTCTGTGGAAGTACTAGGAAGCATCATCATATATTTGGAAGGCAAATGTTTGTGCACATGGTAAGGAGATACTTTTATGTGGAGCTCAATTTTGATGTTTTAGCCTGGTATTACCAAGTAGGCCCATTAATCAGTGTTTGCAGAAGACCAGTCACTGGTAAAGGCTACGTGAGTCGTACAAGAATTATTCAGTTGGTAGTTTCTTGCTGGTGGTCCTATATGTGTATGATTCAGTGCACAATTTTGTTGCTAATTACCATAGATATATGATTCAGTGCAGTTTTGCAACAATTTGTTGTACATGTATGATTTATCATATACTTTTGCTTTCAATTGTCACACATATTTATTCACCGCATAATTGTGCCACTGATTTTTTGTACATTGTTGACTTCGCACAAGTTAGCAGGTATTGCCACGAGGTATGTGTACAATTTTGCAGCAAGTTGGCTCAGATACAGTATTCAATGTGCAGTCCTGGTGTTAATGATGCTGTTCAGTTGGCCTGAAGCCAACCCAGATGGTCAGTTGCAAAGGTCGGAAAATAAAAAATTGCAGAAGGGTTTGCCTGGTGGTTACTGATATATACCATAGGAGACACTATTATGGGATACCTTCTCAACAGAACAAGGCCACTTATAACATGTATAAAAAGCATGTCTTGGGGATTGACATAAATCTATGTGTACAATCATGTACACATAGATAAAGGAGGGTGGAGGAAGCATTATCATGAAACCGGGAGTGAAATGCTTTGTCATCAATTACCATTGAAACAGAACAAGGCCACTTGTAACATATAAAAAAACCATGCCTTGCTGATTGACATATATCTATGTGTACGGTCATACATGTACACATAGATCATGGAGGGTGGTCGAAGCATTATCATGAAACCCAGGGTGAAATGCTTTATCATCAGTTACCATCGAAACAGAACAAGGCCACTTGTAACATGTAAAAAAACCATGCCTTGCTGATTGACACATATCTATGTGTACAGTCATTGACACATATCTATGTGTACAGTCATGTACACATAGTTGGTGGAGGGAAGCTTGATCACAAAACCTTGAGTGAAATCAGTTACTTAGGTGGTTTGTAAGGCTTAATAAATGAATTTCGCAAAAAAAAAACCAAAGATTTATGTTGTATATATACAGGGTTCATACGCACCTTGAAAACCTCTGAATTTCATTCCATATTTCCAAGGCTTTGAAATTCAAAGGTGCTTGTTGAAAGTCATTGAAAATTTATCTTGAGGTAAGTATTTTTTGATGTAAGCATTTTGTTGTCCACAGACCACATTATATATATATATATATATATATATATATATATATATCCTAACCAATGAAAATAAAAATATCATATCAAGACTTAATATATACAGTTGATTAATAATTATATGGAAGATAGTACCAAACAAGAGGACTGTGATAGTCCTGTGCTCAGCTGAATAACTTACCCTATGATCTTAGAAATGAGGTTAAGGTCACTGACCTATTCTGAATCTAACTCATAGAGGGCCATCCCCATGTGCTACCAGTGAAATTCATGTTCGTGGCCCTGTGACCTTGAGAATGAGGTCAAAGTCCGTAATGAACAGTATCAATCTTTCCTAAATAGAGGACCACCATCAAGATCCTACCTTCCACAGTTCTCAAGTTACAAAATGAATAGTAAAATTCATGTAGGTGTCTGGGTCCCAGTGACCTTGGGAATGAGGTTAAGGTCACCCATGTACTGTCTAAGTCTGGCCTTTGCTCAGGACAACCATCCTGTTCAACATCAAGGTGCCAAGTTCAAATAGTTCTCAACTTGTCAGGTGAACAGTAAAATTTGAGCAAGTGGCCCTATGACCTTGGGAATGAGGTCAAGGTCACTTGTCTACTGTCTAAGTATGGCCCTTATTAAGGACAACTTGCATGTGCAATATGCATGTCCTACCCTTAATAGTTCTCAAGTTACCCTATAAACAGTGAATTTCATGCACCTTGCCTTGTGACCTTGGAAATGAGGTCAAGGTCACTCACCTACTGTACATGTATCCCCCTCATACCCAGTAGTGCCCCTATGCAATTTCAAAGCAATTGGCTGAGTTTATACAAGGATAAAGACTTCTGAAGATTTGGCCAAAAAATGAACAAAAAAATCAAAAAATCATTGGACTGTGACCATTTGAACAAACTTGGTAGATACCCACACAAGGAACACCCCACCAAGTTTGAAGTGAATCTAGCTGATGGTTTCGCAGAAGAAGTAAAAAATTGTCAATTAGCATTGCAAACCCTCATGACTTTGCAATCCCCATTGACTTGCATGGTGATCAATAGGCATGTAAAATCAACAAGAAAATTTCCTCAAAAAAAAAAACAAAAATCACTGGACCGTGAACATTTGAATAAACTTGGTAGAAACCCACCTGAGACACATCCCCACCAAGTTTGAAGTGAATCTGGTTAACGGTTTTCAGATGAGGTTGAAAATGTAATAGGCTAGCGGCAAATGCTTCAAAAGTGCCCTGAAAATAGGTGCAACCCCAACCAACGGTATAACATAAACACAACCTATATCAAAATGTGCGCACATGTCTCCTCTTTACAGAGAAATAAGTTGTGGAGTCCGAAAAGCGCTTTTTGGTATGTTTACACGCCCGTTTCTATGGCAACCTCTATTTTTTGCCGAAAATGACTACTTTTCACTATATTTTTAATATCTGCCTTAACATGAAAGTAAGGACTCCAAATCTCATCAGAGGGTGGCAGCAACCTTACTCTTTTAACAGGCATGAAGCTTTTAAAAATTTGTTTGATTTACATCATTATTATTATAATTATATGGGGGGTGGAGGGATTAAGTTTATGGGTTCTCTGTCTAGCTAGCTTGCACAAAAGTGATTTCTGCAACGCGTTTTCGGAATTTGTGCAAATTTAGCATATATATTACCGGAAAAAAATATGAAGTGAATACAATCTAGAAACCCTATCATTAAATTTATGCAAATGAGGTCATATTCAAATTAGGATTTTATAATTTATGTGTTGTGTTGTAGAGGCACCAGAAAGAACAAATCTGGGCACATTTCTTTGACTTCCAGAGTCCATGTCGGATTCTAACTCTGCTCTGTGATTGTCTCATTATCAGTGTTATCGAGAATGGCTGTGCATATTGTCAAAATGTGTTGCATGATTGATAATATACACATGGTGAACTGGATAATTCTTCTAAAATGAAGCTTGGACCTGGTAAGAACACCCACGTTTTAATACATTTGCAGGTTAGATAATTTTGTAACGTGAACCTAAAATCATGAACCTGTAACCGCCATACAAGAATCCACGCCCAGCCAAGCTAAATCCCAATACCTGTGTGTTATGTAGCAAAGCTCTCAACACAGGAAAAGGGACTGATAACAAAACTACTTTGGACAAACTAGGATATATGCTTGCCTCCACCACAGACCGATCAGCTGCTGAATACATACAGCTCTTAAAGCACTATCATTTCGAGACATAACAAAAATCAATGAATAATTGGGTCTTACTGATTCAAGACACACATTTCCACAAAATTTTTGTGAAATTGTGTACGCTTACACAACAACTATTCGGAAACCAGATTCTAATAAGAAAATGTTTTGCAGCATTCCTTTCAAACACAAAATTGTTGATTCACTAACCATTCAGTCCCTTTTGAAATTGAAATGTGTTCGTAACCTGATTCCCAGGGAGTGCAAAATAAAAGATCCCCCATCTTTTCCTATCAATATGGCAACAATATTGGACAAAGTATCACGAATTACAAAAAACTTCTGGCTTCAATTACTCTTGAGGATATCATATAAATGATGAAAAAAAAGGTACAAAATTTCGGATATGTCCCAAGTTGAACATTGACAGTATTTTTCAGGACACATGTGATGCACTTGATTCCTACTGTATGAAATGGGCAAAGAAAGAAAAAACGGAATTTCAGAAATTTGAAGGATGGTTATCAAAAAGAAAAAAGTCTTTAAAATAGAATTTATCGTTACAAATCCCACATGAAGAATTTCAATACGGTTAATCTAAAACAACATGAAGTTTCAAAAGCAGTCAAAGAACTACAAGAAAGATTTGTAGTCACTAACATAGATAAGGCAGGGAACAATTTTGGGATCATCTGCAGAAAATGTTATCTGGATGTTTTGAAAAAAGAACTTGGTATAAACAATATTTCAGACATAAGGGGAATTACATATGTAAATTACACAAACAATCCATTGATAATTTGATAGATACACATAAAGATGAAAAGGAATTTTAATATCAAAATTTTTGAAGAGGACTCCTCCATTCCTCTTTTGTTCTTGATACCCAAATTACATAAAAACCCTTTTAAATCTATATTCAAAGCCGGCGCTGCAAAATGTACAACAAAACAATTGTCAAAAGAGGTAACATTGTGGTTGACTGCAATTAGGAATCATTTTCGTAAATACTTTAATGCAATTTCTAGAAACTGTGAAATAAATTGTTTTTGGAGTATTAGCAATTCTTTCTAGTTTGTATCTAAAATCAAAGATGTAAAAGCAAAAAACATCAAATGTTTTGATTTTTCTACACTATACACAGATCTACCCATGGATGAAGTCGAAAGTTCTCTTTCAGAATTAATAAGCAAAATGTTTAACCATAATGGTAAGCCATACATTAATATTAATTCATATACAAAAAAAGCATATTGGTCACACAATAAACATTCTAAAAGTTACGTTAAATCTTACACTGTTAAAACTCTGATAGATGCTATAAAATTTCTTCAACAAATAAAAGGCATTCCAATGGGTTGCAACTGCTCCCCTTCACTGGCATATTTGTATTTAACCTGGCTTGAATTTAAGTATATTGAATAATTGATGAAAAAGGACTTTCAAATGGCTGCAAAATTATCAAACGACGCAAGATATAGTGATGACATTACATGTGTAAATGTACAATATTTCAGTGAAAATGCCAAAGAAATTTACCCAAAAGATATCCCTTTGGAGGGTAACAATTCAGGTGGTTTCAGAGATGTGATTTTGGACTTGGATATTCAGGTCACTAATGACAGGTTTTGTATTAAAGTCCATCACAAGATAGATGAGTTTAACTTTGAAGTAGTTAATTATCCTTTACAGACAGTAATAATTCGGATACTATTGGATATAATACGGTTTTTTTTCCACAGATTTTGAGATTTGGTCGTATTTGTTCTAAATTTCAGGACTTTGCATCTAGAACCAAATTTATTTACAATAAACTTGAGTCAGTAGGATTCAAAGATGTACTTTTGATCAAAAATTTCTACAAATTTTGCTGGAAATATCCCGAGACGGTTAGAAAGTTTGGCTTCAATAATTTTAGAGATTTTAGACTTGCATGGTTTGCTACTTAATTTTATTTGTTGGCATCATTCTGTTTTAATGTTCAGACATTTTAGGCTAGCTTGTTTTCTGTTAGGTTAAACCCCTAGGGGCTATCAGTAGCAAGTAGCGGCCTACGACAGTTACAAGCTTGCCTAATAGTACTTCATATCTGGTTAATATTTTCATTGCATTCTCTTGACTTAAATACAAATGACTTTCATTCTTTTCGGACTTGCCATATAATTTTATTGTTAATATCGAAACATTATTAGAAAGTTTGGCCACAATAATTTACAGTTTTTAGATTTGTCTGTTTTGCTACTTAACTTTTTCTTTTGGCATCTTTCTGTTTTAATATTCACTTTCAGACATTTTAGGCTTACATGTTTTCTGTCAGGTTAAACCCCCCTGGGGCTATCGGTAGCAAGCAGCAGCCTACGACAGTTACATGCTTGCTTAATTCTACTTAAAATCCTGTGAAGAAAAATTGTTTTGATAACATGTTTTTGGCATAAATGCTAATGACTTTCATTCTTTTCTGACATGCCTAAATGCACATTTACTCAAAATTAAAAAATTATTCAAAATTGACAGTATTTTCTCAAATGTCACAAACCTGACACATTACATTGATACATTGACTCAGGGTTGGCAATGAAATAGAGCTTAATTGTTTGAGGAGTAGGTGTCATCATGGAGTTTGTTTTACATCTCTGGTGCAGGATGTACATTGTTGCAGTCCTTGTTAGGATTTCCCTTGGTTTATACAGGTAGTCTAGCTGCAAGTGTTTATTTTACAATCACTGGGACTGAATATAATGCTTGTTTCCACTTCAGTTAAACACTGTTGAATGGTTTAACTAGGATAAGCTGTCTAGCTAGAAAGGGTACATATTGTCAAATTGTTCTTATCTGAACCTGTACTATACAAATTTGGTAATTATGGTTTGTTTGACAGGTATTCTTTCATAATGAAGGTCTGCATTTATAAACAAAACTTCACGTATTAAGCTAATTCATCATCTGCCACGTTCATATTTATCTATTATTATGTGGGTTTACTTTGCTGAATATTTAGCTTAGACAAGGAGCCGCTACTCAGAGAGACATGTACGGGTAAAAGGCTCCAATTGAGTAGTTACCCGCCGAAGACCCTTTAATATATTTGGGCTAATACAGCCTATGTCAAAATTTTACAGAGGAACGTGTGTAATATGGACAATAGTACTTTTATATGTATATAGGTTAGACAGGGACAGGTTAGCTTATGGAGAGTAAAGAGTTCGGACCGCGGAATGGGGTAATGACTACTAGGAAGTTGTTTTGGACAAAAAGACACAAATACAACAGTCACATTCCTAACCCTAAAGTGTGGATCCCAATGGAACGGCTGGGAAATGTCTAATGATGGCTACCTCAAGCCTTTGATGTATACCAAGGAGCTAGCCCCTCTGGAAGTCCGCAACCGGACTCGTATGTATTGCAGAGATATTGAGTGTACTGTCGTAAGAAAGTGCCATTGCCTCCAGACAGGACTGAAATGTACAGAATTCTGTGCATGCTTTGGACATGAGTGTGCAAATGACACTTTTGACACTGAAACAGACAGTGATGATGAGGATGATGATGAATGAATCTTGGCGTAGAATCTCCAAACTGTGACCACCATTGATCAGCTTTCTGTATTCAGTGTGTACATGTAATTATACTGTTTTCCTTTACTAAAAGGCATCTTGAATTATAGTTTGATGCCAGAGATACATTAGTTATGTTGCAAGCTTCCATGGGATGGTTCACTGTAAATTACGTGCAGGTGTGAATACATGGTACAAAATACTATTTTACTTTATCAGTTGTATTGGCAATTGTAATGACGGTTCCCTAAGCAAACATGACATATGAAGCCATTAGCATATTGATTAATATGCATATGGTATACTCACATAAACATGATAAATGAAACTTGTGTGAGTACTATTCCTAATCATTTTGCATTTTTTAAAGAAACGAAACTATATCTTAGTAAATATAGTATGTTATCCGTCACACAATACTTAATTTCGACGTAAATTTCATATATTTGCATAAATTAACATATGATAATTAGGCACTTTGAACAAACTCTGTATTTTGTGACTATATTAGAGCAATTGAGCACATTTTGGTGTTTATTTAAGCTTTCCACAAGCAGTATCACCAAAGTTATTATTTTTAAGGACAAATTTGTGTTGTCTCAGAAATGGCATAGGTTGTCATGGAAACGGGCAGAAATATATATGATAAAACGCTTTTCAGATTCCACAACCTATTTTTTCATGAAGAGGACATATATACCCATAAGAAAATATAGGTTGTAACTTGTTATACCACGGGTTGGGGTGTGACCCCCGAAGTGCCCTCTATGCCGCAGGTCTATAAACTACCATTGCAATTCCCATTGACTTACATAGTAAACAATAGGAATGTATGCATTGACCAACAAGTACCCAAATTGAAAAATTCGTTAAAAATTCCGGAATCCACAGCAATGCCACCTGGTGAACAACCTTGAGTGACCCTTCCACAAAGGACATATCTACCAAGTTTCAGCACAATCTGAGAGATTGTTTTGGAGAAGAAGTCGAAAATAGCAAAAAGGTACAAAAATTCATAGAAAAATTTGTAAAAAATTGCAACGCCACCTGTTGAACCGATTAAGGTATGGGGGTCCCCAGAAGTGTCCCTATACAATTTCAAATAACTGGCAACGTGGTTTCAGAGAAGAAGATTTTTTAAGATTTCCCCAAAAAATGAACCAAAAAAATCATTAAAAATCCAAAAATTGCTGGACTGTGACCATTTGAACAAACCTGGTAGAAACAAACCCAACATTGCCACCAAGTTTGAAGTCAATCTGGATGACGGTTTTGGAGAAGAAGTGAAAAAGGTGAATTAGCATTAGAATGTCCATTGACTTACATAGTGATCAATAGGAAAGCTGCATTGACCAACAAGTACCCGAATTGAAAAAATCATTAAAAATCAGGAATTCACAGCAGTGCCACCTAGTGAACAAGTTGTTTGACCCTTCTACAAGGAACATATCGAATAAGTTACAGCTTAATCTAAATGACAGCTCTGGAGAAGAAGTTGAAAATAGCAAAAACACACCAAAAATCATTAAAAAAATAGAAAAAAATCGCAGCACCTTCTGGTGAACAAATTAAAAACTAGGTGTCCCCAGAAGTGTCCCTATGGGAAAAACAAAATAAGGGGCACAGTAACATTTTTACCTCCTACTCCAGAATTCTTAAAGACACAACATTTTTTGGCATATTGCTATAAAGGAGCATTAATTTGAACGTTTCTGGTCTAGAACCCCAGGTTTGCCAATAATGTCTTCAATTATGCTGCATTTTGTGTGTCCCAAAAAGTCCAAACTGAAAAAAAAAAGTTTGCTAAGGTTTTCACATTTTTTCATATGAAAGTGAAACAATGTAACTGGTATAAAGAATGCATATATTCTAATTAATTTACTTTGGTTTTAACAAATATTTGGTGTGTCCTGAATATATATTTTGTCCCTTATTCTCCAAAAATCAGTATTTGCATTTTAGACAATATACACTGGCCAATTCTTGTTATTTGTGGCAATAAAACCCCCGAAATAAACGACCACAACCATCATTTTCTAACGTCAAATAGAATGATCTTTCCAATGGTTCATAAACTAGTAATATATGTATATATACATACATATATATAGTGACACTACCAAAAATGGGGTCCATAGAAATGAAATTTAATGAAAATTTGGTCAGAAGCAAAATTAATGGATGGAGGCCACATGAAAAACTAATCCTTAACCCTCTGGGTGCGGAGTCTACAGCTGTCCCTGGTCAGTGTAGCCACACTGTACGTAATCAGTGTGGCTACACAGTGTCTCTGGTCACCGTGGCCACATTGTGCCTGGTCAGTGTGGCTACAGTCTGGTCACCGTGGCCACATTGTGCCTGGTCAGTGTGGCTACACTGTCTGGTCAGCGTGGCCACATTGTGCCTGGTCAGTGTGGCTACACTGTCTGGTCACCGTGGCCACAATGTGCCTGGTCAGTGTGGCTACAGTCTGGTCACCGTGGCCACATTGTGCCTGGTCAGTGTGGCTACACTGTCTGGTCAGCGTGGCCACACTGTGCCTGGTCAGTGTGGCTACACTGTCTGGTCACCGTGGCCACATTGTGCCTGGTCAGTGTGGCTACACTGTCTGGTCAGCGTGGCCACATTGTGCCTGGTACAGCAGTAATTGTTTACCTCATTCAGGAGGAAAAATCACTATGCAGATGACATATACAACATGAGACAATTTCTGGTAGGTTTGAATGGGAGAAAGTTGCATGCTGACACACTGGCATCAGGTCTCTCAGGGTTAAGCATAAACAATGCCCTCAGACCATCCATACAGCCAAAAGTGTTGTACTGTTTTACTGGCCACAATGAAAGTGCAGCCATAAATATCAAAGAACCCACTTGCTAAAACTATCACCCTGTATGGTTTTCCTTGTGATATATGAAACTCGGCAAGATATTGCAAATACAAATTAAATTCATATATTCGTGATATTAAAATATCTTTATTGCACTAATAAACTTGTACAATGACAGGTCAACAAAGAGGTTCACAGATAAAAAATACTTTATATACAAGCATAAAGGCAGCTTTCACAATGTAACAAAAATAGTTCATTTTGTAAACAATACACTCAACTTCAATAAACAGTCTGATCACTAAGCGTTGTCACAATTTCATGTCAAATTCTACGGAGGATTGCACAGATCTTCTAAGTTCAAATGGCAAAGTTGCAAAGGCAGTGTTTAAGTGATGGGACTTATGATGGTTGTAATGAGAGGCAAATATTGCTTTCCACAACTGTATACCTGGTTGTCTTAGTAATTATAGTCTCGCCTGGCGAGATACGGGCCACTGCCTGTGCGGGGAAATGGGATATTACTAATATTTTAGAAATAAAGAAAACTACGTACAGTGAAACCTGTTTTGAGAGACCACCCCTAGGGCAAGCCAAAAAGTGGTCACATAAGGCAGGTGGTCTCTCAAAACAGGTTTCACTGTACAAGCAAATGGAAATTTGTTCTTGTAACCAATTTAGGAAGCACTAAATGAACATGACTTTGGTATTTATAAACTTAATTTTTTCTAAAAGACACTAACTTTGTCAGAAAGGGGTATCTAGTCGTGTCTGTGACAGTGATATACCTGTGTGTCCTCCATGATTGACAAGTGGGAGCCCCCTGCTTGGTGGTGGGAACTTAACATGCATGTCTCGTATTTAAGACTAACAAAGATATAACCAGAACTATCAGACAAGATAAATTACTTTCAAAGTTAAATATAACAAGAATATCAGCAGAACCACTTAACAACCATGGTATCTGAATATATCACCTCATAATGTGGAATATATAACCACGTTTAATTACCTTTATTCAACCATTTCCTGGTCTGAATCAGACAGTCAATAGCTTTCCTCAGTGGAGGTTGGGCGCAAAGTGTCCAGCCTGCATTAAAGAAAGCTATTGACCAGGGGCATGCCTTCCTAATAGGTCTGATTTATCATTTTCAGCATAATATCTTTTCACTTACAGGAATTTTATGTAAAAACCTTAATGTACAGTGGACCCCCTCTCATAAGGCCACCTCAAATACACCACAATTGTGGCCTTATGAGAGGGGTGGCCTCTCCTGAGAAGGAAAATATAATGATAATGCCAACCCTGCTGCACAGAGAAGTGGCCTGTCTGCAAGGGATAGCCTGTCTTAAGAGGGGCCTCATAAAAGGGGGCCCACCGTAGACAACAATTTACAAACAGGGTGCTTTTAGTAATTTTACCATGAAAGAGGTAAGTTGGACTGGTACATGTACAACAAACAAAAATGTTGTGGTATTTTTAAAACAGCATTTCAGATCATACCTTCCTTTGCAAAAGCAAAAAAACTCAAACGTACAAATATACCTTTAACTCTTTCAGTACCAATTATGACAAAAGTCAAACACCTGCCTCTTTCAGTGCCAAATTCTGGACTGAATCAACAGCTTTTCTTAGTGTGCATTGGGCGAATCTGGATTATCATAAGGATCCCAGATTCTCATTCCTCATGAAAAGACCTTTCATTGAAGTACCAGCATGTCTATAGTTCCAGACAGAATATCCCTGGTCAACAGCTTTTCTCCGCACACAATGGGTGCAGCACCAAGACTAAGTAAAAAATTTGGCACTGAAAAAGTTCATTGTGTGAACTGGCATGCCTGATGTCCCCATATTCTCGGTGCTACCAGACCATTGCATGGCTGCATAATGTGAATTATGAATAGTACCATATGCATGTTGTCATCTACTTAGGATGCGATAACTGACTTTGAGAAGCAATGTACACACATATTTGTGCACTACACTACTTGATCGCACAGTAAAAATTCAAGTTATTTCCCACAATGCACCTGATAGATACACAAGACATAATTCAGCAAATCACGTAATTGTTGCATTGGTATTTTTTTACCAGCATTTGTTGCTTTGCCCTTCCAATGTTTGGACAAAGTTCACACTGGCTGCCTGTGCCCAGTACAAATACCCAGCTGTGTGAAATTTGTTTTTAATGTCATCTGGTTGTCACACTCGCAATGACTGGCATCCAATTGTTGTAAAATACCTGCATCCACTTCAGTGAAGCCACATGGCCTGTTCTCATTTCCTGCAAGTCTGACAGTCCAGTAAAACCAGATGGAAGTGGCACATTAACCATTTTAACATCGAGTTCAAGTTTGACTTTCTGGATGCTTTTATCCTGGCAAATATTAACACTTTAAACTCTACATGTAATAACAAAATGGTGTAAATGTTGGTCTGCTTTGTTCATTTTCTTTTTTCAAAATTTCAGTTTCCTAGAAATTCTTGCAAAAGAAATGTTTGAGAGTATGCAAACTGACGTAAGCATGAAGTCCTTGAGGGATTCTCTGAGCGCCATTCCTTTGTGACCAAAGAGCATCAGGGAAAATGGTTGACTTTAATGAAAAGAAGACAGTGACAGTCCTCTGTTCAGCTGTTGGTGCAGGGACTAAAGTGTTAATTTGATCAATGTCCGAGTCTCCTCAGCGTTCTCACCTTGCCCTGACACACAGACATCGTAATGCTCAATATGAAAGTCCCGGCTCAGTTGTTCTCACGTTAAATATCACTCCAAACTAAAATTCACAAAAGCTAGCAAAAGTTACTCTCTGATCCTGAGGATTATGTCAAGGTCACAAAAGGTGCAACTAGGGGACTTTCTCATTCCTTATATTGCTATTGTCTAGAGAAAACCGTATTGCTGCAATAAACCTAGTGGACGGTATACTTTTAACTCATTCTATACTATGGTGACAGGCATTGGTGAGTGGTTCTGGCACTGACTTAAGACTATAGGCATGTTGGTACTTGAACAAAAGCTCTTTTCATGAAGAATTTAATTATGCAATTGTTGTCTTAAATCTAGGTGAACATACAGAAAAATCAGGGACTGGTATGGAATGAGTTAACACAGACAACTAAGGTGGAAAACTATTACAAGGTGAAGGGCCACTGAGTTATTGCTCTCCTGAATGAAAGTGGGAAAGGAGAATAGACAGCCAACCAATGAATATCAGATAACCACATCTTTAAGCCCTTCCCACTCAAATCACTCAAATGTGCCCAGATATAAATTGCTGTCTGTCTTAACATCTTTACGTAAATTTCTCATTACTAGAAAATATTTTCGCTAAGATCTGTATGCAAGACCATTCATGATGGCATGCCCTAAGTCAGTAGCTTCCCATGGCATAGGTTGGGTGCAATGCACTTAAACTCCTAACCAAGGAAAGCTATTGATTCAGTTGTATTCTGACTGAGTCAACAGCTTTCTTCGGCATGGGTTGGGCACTAAGTGCCCAACCCATGCCGAGGAAAGCTGTTGACCTGGGTCATGTTGTCTTGACAAGTCTTATCTTCAATTCTCAGTCAAATTGTTTTTCATTGCCGTTGAAATCAGTTGAAAACACTGAAGCCGAGGACATTTGACCACCAGCCGGTTTTGGCCGGTTTAATGGGGAAAGGGTTAATGAACTAAAGTATAACATGTACCAAAATATACCTACAGCACTACAAAGCTTGCTAATCTCCATGTCTCTTATTGGCACAATATATAGTTTGTAACCTACATTTTTGGGGTGGAGCAGCGGATATCAATAAAATGGAACTCCATTCAATGAAATTCACTTGTCCGGCTCAGTAGATTTGATATCTTTGAGGTTTCAAGGGTGCTGATAAATCTTGCTAGCACATAATGTATATTCATCAAGTTTTCTTCCCAAACTTTGTCCATATGATCTCATGATGATGCATTCTAGAAGTCATGAAAGATTGTACAATGTATATGTATAGATCTTTCTTTCATCAAAGAATAGAGATAATATGTTGATCTGGCAATGTAATGAGACACACATTAACAACACAATGTTTCCTCTCATCTGCTCTTGACAATACACACCATACCTGTCCTTCTCTCAGAATCTATGGCACTGTGCACCTTCAGCACCTTTCTGGCTTTTTCAGTAAATTCATAGCATGTTTTGTACTGATGAGTTTGACACCAGAAAATAACTCAAATTCAGATGCAAGCAATTTTCCATTAAAGCTTTCCAATAAACATATCTTGCTTCATTCTTGCACTAAACCAGGTTTTCTTAAAAATATCAGAAAACTTTCCGATAAACATCTCTTGTTTCATTCTTCCACTAAACCAAGTTTTCTTTAAAAAAAAAAAAAACTGAGTTAACTATTTAAGTTCAGACTTTTATCTGCAACATCCTTCATATGTAGGGTTATCAATTATTCTCCATTTTACTTGGACTTGATTTAGTATAGAGGTACCTGCTTTCAAGAGCACCTCTCGTGACAGACAGCATAGTTTTTCATGACAATCCTCCCATGATACGAGGGTCTTTTTCTCTCATAATTTTACCTGTATGTTAACCCCTTCTCCTTGAGTGAACAAAGAGTCAACAGCTTTCCTTGGCATGGGCTGGACGCTAACTGTCCAAACCCATGCCAAAGCAAGCTGTTGACCTGAAGCATATGATCTTGAGAGGTATCATCCACAATGCTCAGTCAAATTGTTTTTCCTTACTGTTGAAATTAGTTGAAAACATTGAAGCAGACGACATTTGACCACCAGCCAGTTTTGGCCGGTTTGAGGGGGAAAGGGTTAATTAAGTACATGGACACCAGCATGCCTACAGTCGCACAGACCATAAAAATGGTCCAGGTGAACAGCTTTCCTCAGTGTTCCTTGGGTGCATGCTCAGTCAAATTGTTTTTCCTTACTGTTGAAATTAGTTGAAAACACCGAAGAAGACAACATATGACCACGAGTTTTGGTTGGTTTAAGGGCTAAAGGGTTAAAACTACCTGCAGCATGAAACAACTTACCACTGGCTGTAGGGGCAGCCCTAAATAGCAAGTGCTAATGTATCTTGACTCTTACATTGCCTATTTTCAAATATGAAAGAAGGGAGCAAACAACACCTAGGGGTCTTGAAAAATTAAAGATGTCACAACAAGAAGCTGTTGAAGGAAATGTAAAAAAGTCTACAGTAGCCTCCCCCAAGTAATACCCCTAGGTGATGTTTGCTCCCTTCTTTCATAATTGATCTTAGACCAGTCCCACCAACACGGACCATGCGTCTCATAGCAGATCCACCTGGGCATCTTTTTACCACCTGACGGCATTCAGCCATTGTGTTGTCCTATTAGTTTTACTCATTGCCTATTTTGACCAAACTTGATATCCTCTTAGTTGACACAAGGATGCAATATCCATCTTCCTCATAAACTGACCTTTTAACAGTTTCCCCCTTGAATTAAGACTGAGTCAACAGCTTTCCTTGGCATGGGTTGGGCACTAAGTACCCAACCCATGCCAAGGAAAGCTGTTGACCTGGGGCATATGATCTTGATAAGTCTCATGTACATTTCTCAGTCAAATTGTTTTTCATAACTGTTGAAATTAGTTGAAAACACTGAAGCAGACGACATTTGACCACCAGCCTGTTTTGGCCGGCTTGAGGGGAAAAGGGTTAATTAACTACATGGACACCAGCATGCCTACAGTTGCACAGACCATAAGAATGGTCCAGGTGAACAGCTTTTCTCAGTGTACTTTGGGTGCATTGCACCCAAAGCATGCCAAGGAAAGCTGTATGGTCAAACTTGGCATTGAAACATTTAAAGCACAAAGCAAGGCATCTAACTGACATTTTGACCCCCATTTCAGGGTATGCAACATGATTCAACATGACCTCATCTTGCATGTACATGCGTGCTGGGCGTCCATTTTAACATTAAGTACCAAGCAGTAAGGAGAAATACCACGAGAAACACAAACAAAAACCCACGAGTCTTACACTACTGTGTAGACAACAGGAGGCACATATTATTTTGGGGACTGGTGCCAGAATGCACCCTTCTGCCTCTGTGAGTGGAGATGCCATATTTATATGACAATTTCTGCTGTAATGACTGCACACGGAAGGATTCTGAATCACCCCTTGTCAACAATGGCAACTGTAAACATGCTGCCAATGTACTGGCAGTCCATGTAGGTTGGGAGCCCATATTTTGACCTTGCTGGCAACATGCTGGTATCACATTCTGCTTACTTACAGGCTGATAGCAATGGCTGTGGTTCCGTTACCATGGTTTCAGCTGCTAGAAAGCTGGCATCTGATGACCAATGAAAAAGAAACCCGGATACGACGACCAAAACGCCGAGTGACACACGTTACAAACCAACGTATCTGAAGTAGTTGAGGTAGAGCAGTCCAGCATTGACCACGTACATAGAAATGCAGACAAGGCACAGATCTTTGAGAATGAAGAACAGAACGTAGGCCAGGTACAGGCAACCCACACATGATACAGCAGAAGTGTAGAAGAGCATCTTGTAGGCCCAGGATGCTTCAATGAAACCTGTAATACAGAAAACATAATGTATTATTTTGTTTTTGTCTGAATTTTTCAAAGAAAGAAATCTGTATTAAAATAAAGACAAGGGTGCAGGTCTGCAACACAACATCACATTCTGAAGAGCAGCTTCAGCAGGTTAATACTACAAGTACATGTACAGTGGCCCCCCTCTTATAAGGCCACCCCAAATGTAGCCAAAAAGTGGCCTTATACGAGGGGTGGCCTCTCTTGAGGGGGAGAATATAATGGAAAAACCATACTTTCTGCACTAGAATGCTGGCCTTTCAAGCGGGGTGGCCTCTGGTGAGAGGAGCCTTATAAGACGGGGACCACTGTACAGACTTCCATGTCCAATCTGACATTTCACTGACACGATCACTGAAATATTTATGTCTTCACTTGATTGCAGTGATTATGTTACCATGGTTACCATCCTCAACCTAGCTGAGAAACTATTGAGTCTATGTATTCAATCTACAAATGTCTCTGTTCCATCTGGGTACCAAAAAAAAAAAATCAAAGTGCATGAAACTTTCTATCTTTTGCTTTTGGCTCAGAAAAGCAAACATTCGTAGCTGTGACTAGTCATGTCTCGACCTATCAATGGTACATAAAATCAATGTTGAACAAACAGACTAAAGAAACAAGCTACAGCCCTCTGCTCAACTGACCTGGGATGTTATGTACAGACTGAAGTGGTCCTGTGACATTCAGAATAATATGAAAGCCACCTTTATTTAAAACTTTGATCACTGTTTGCCATATCAGTCTTCACTCAAACAGTTCAGGAGTCATCATTTTTGAGAATAAAAGTCACAGGACCTGCTATTACCAAGATGTCACTTTAACCTTTCAAGGTCACTCGAATTAAAAGTGAGCAGCATCAGAAGAAACCACATGGATACTGTCCTGTTAGTGTTTTAAGTAACCATGGGCACTGGACACATCATTACGGAGATATAAACCAATATGTCACTTTGCCCTTTTACAGATAACTCAAGGTCAAAATTAACAACACCAAGAGAAACCCAATGGGTACTTTCCTATAAATGACTAATTGTAAACATGACCCTGGGATCCACCATCACCTAGATATAAGCCAATATGTCATATTTCCATCTATCTGTATGGTAAAAATGTTAAGTTGTACATGTTCCTGACCAGTGAAAAAATACTTTCAAAATAATTTTTTGCAGGAAACACCAGCAGTACCATGCATTGAACAAAATTTTGTGCAAATTAAGCCCAAGGATACTTGCACCAGGTGTGAAGAAAATGCAATATATAGCTTGGGAGAAGTTGAATGTAGGGAAAATAAATTTTAACAAGAGGGCTGTGTTAACAGCCCATGCCTCAGCTGATCTTGACATTCATCACACTTGCAGCTCTATGAACTTGGGAAAGGATCAAGGACACCATGTTCTGAGTAAGTCTGACCTTTATAGAAGAACACTTACATGTGCAACATCAAAGTTCAAGTATTTTTCAAGTTATAATGAAAATTCATGTATGTTGCACTGTGACCCAACAAACGAAGTCAAGGTCATTCATGTACTGTCTCAGCATTACCTTCATACAGAATAATTAACATGTGCAGCTAACTCAAAACAGATCGCAAGTTATCAAGTAAACAGTAAATTTCATGTCAGTTGTCCTGTGAATTAGCATTAGAATGCCCATTGACTTACATAGTAATCAATAGGAAAGCTGCATTGAACGATAAGTACCTGAATTGAAAATCCTTAAAAATCAGGAATCCAAAGCAGTGCCAACTAGTAAACAACTGTTTGACCCTTCCACAACAACATATACATCACATTTCAGCTTAATCTGAGGGACGGTTCTGAGAACAAGTGAAAAATAGCAAAACCATACAAAAAATTCATTAAAAAATTGCAGCGCCACCTGGTGAACAAATTGGGAACTAGGTGTCCCCGGGAGTGTCCATGTACAATATCAAATCAATTGGGTGTGCAGTTTCAGAGGAGAAGAGTTTTTGAGGTTTGCCCCCAAAAAGAACAAAAAAATTCATAAAAAATCAAAAAATCAATAGAGCGTGACCATTTCGACAAACTTGGTAGAGATCCACCCAAGGCACATCCCCACCAAGTTTGAAGTAAATCTGGCCAATATTATTTAAGTTATGGTCATTACAAGAAATTCCCATGTTGAACTTTCCTATTAAAACTTTTGTAGAGATTTTTGAAAAAAAAAAAAAGTCATAAAAAAATCCAAAATTCATTGGAACATGACCATTGGAACAAACCTGGTAGATACCCACCCAAGGTACATCCCCACCAAATTTGAAGTCAATCTGGATGATGGTTTTGGAGAAGAAGTCAAAAATGTAAATTAGCATTAGAATGCCCATTGACTTACATGGTAATCAACAGAAAAGGTGCATTTACCGCAAAGGAACTGAATTGAAAAAATCATTAAAAATCAGGAATCCGCAGCATTCCAACATAATGTACAACTTTGTTTGGCCCTTCCATAAGGAACATATCCACCACGTGTAAGCTTAATCTGAGTGACGGTTCTGGAGAAGAAGTCGAAAATAGCTATAACACACAAAAATTCATAAAAAATTAGAAAAAAAACTGCAGCACCACCTGGTGACCAAATAAACAACAAGGAGTCCCTAGGTGTCTTCCAGTGTGATATCAAAGCAATTGGGTAAGCAGTTTCGGGGAAGATTTTTTAAGATTTGTCAAAAAAAAAAAAAAAGAACAAAAAAATTCATTAAAAATCCCCAAATCACTGGAGCACGACCATTTGTACAAAACTGGTAGAAACCCACCCAAGGTACATTGCCACCAAGTTTGAAGTTAATCTGGATGACGGTTTTGGAGAAGAAGTCGAAAATGTGAATTAGCATTAGAATGCCCATTGACTTCCATAGTAATCAATAGGAAAGCTGCATTGACCGATAAGTACCCGAATTGAAAAAATCATTAAAAACAGGAATCTGCAGCATTCCCACATAGTGAACAACTTTGTTTGACCCTTCTACAAGGAACATATCCACCATGTGTAAGCTTAATCTGAGTGACGGTTCTGGAGAAGAAGTCGAAAATAGCAATAACACACAAAAATTCATAAAAAGTTAGAAAAAAAATTGCAGCACCACCTGGTGAACAAATTAAGAACTAGGAGTCCCAGGGAGTGTTCTTCTTTGATATCAAAGCAATTGGGTGAGCGGTTTGGGAGAAGAAGATTTTTTAAGATTTCACCCAAAAATGAACAAAAACATTCATAAAAATCCAAAAATCACTGGACCATGACCATTTGAACAAACTTGGTAGAGACCCACCAAAGGCACATCCCCACCAAGTTTGAAGTGGATCTGGCAGACGGTTTTTGAGGAGAAGTCGAAAATGTGAATTGTGGACGGATGACAGACAACGGACGGACGGACGACCCTCCTAAAAGCTCAGCTGACTTATCAGCTGAGCTAAAAACAAAAGTAAAAAATAATAAAATGAAACAGAAAAAGAATCACAATCACACCTGGGAACCAGTAGGCATTAAACTAATGCCCTGTGGTTCCCAGAAGTGTTCCTAAATAATTTGAAAGCAATAGATCTTATGTCGTCATTTTGAATAAATTAGCGCCATGTTGGGATATTGCATTCTGGGATTAATTGTAGTAAGCTGCTGAGATCAGTCTGCGGGCTGCAATGATCTTAGATAGCTCGCCGTGATAAGTTTCACTCGTTGCTTAGCGAGTTTTTTCACTAATATGGTCGGACAAATGTAACATATATTTGGTTTCTGAAGGTGTAGTATAGAAACTATCTGGTCTCCAAAAACAATGTGGAAAATTTAAGTCTTTAAGGGAGAAAAATAAGTTATAGTTAGGGATGTCCTTGAGGACCAATGTCATCAATTCACTGTGGTGTTTTTTGTTTGCATGCATCCCTACTTTCTCATCTTTTTCTTTCGCTTGTGGGTAGTTTTTTATTTTTCTTTTCTTTTTCTCCTTTTTTTCCCCGAGTTAACTGGTGTGTTTCGATCGTCCTTTAAGAAGCGTGATTTTCTTTGACGCGGAGGTCTACCTTTCAGTGAGAAATAATCCATGGACAAAATGAACATAAGAATGCAAGAGAGAGACCACATTCATCTGGTTTGGCGCGGGTTTCAATGATATTTCAATGAGGGGAAACGGCAAACTCGTGGGCATATCGAACATAGCGAAAATGTCATTTTTAGTGCGTTTATTGTCAAATAAAGGGCATAATAATTATTACGACTACTTGCACATACTTCAACAGTTTCTCTTCAAATCAGGAATGTACACTTGCCTTAAGACATCCCTTTGGTAATCAAGAGGTTCGACAGACATATACAAACAAACAAGTGCATGCGCAAGACAAAATTTGCTCCTGCAAACACTTTAGATTTGTGTGTGTGTGTGTTTCTCTTGGTTTCAAGTACTTTATTTCTCGAAATACATGTACCATTGGGGAGCTGGCAACGCCTATACGAGCCCATCAGCCCCACGGGCGGATATCGATGCAACTTTGTACATTTAAGCGTGTACGTTGCACATCTTTGCAATGTACATGTATATTATTTCAGTAATTCTTTTTATTTCACACAATTACCCTAAAAATACCGAATTAAAATGGGAAAACAACGTGTTAGCGATATGGTTCCTTTGTCTTCAAGGTGTGCTTTCTGAAACCATTAGTACGTGTTAAGTACTTTGCCTTTCTTTGTGTTAACGATGTTTGCATAAAATTAATCACCCGGTGCTTAAGCTATGAAAGAGTTTATGAGATTAGTAACGATGTTTGCATAAAATTAATCAACCGGTGCTTAAGCTATGAAAGAGTTTATGAGATTAGCACAAATACTGGTTGCTTTAAAAAAACTACTTGTGAAAACAACACGGCCAATAAACAACACACGGGTTGTTAGTTGAGGAGCACATGGTAAAAATATCTGTAGTTTTAAATGTTAAAATGAATATTTTAGTGACATGTCACAAACGGAATCTTTTGCCCGTTTTTTCGGCTATGATTAAGAAAACTCACCGCATAGGTTTAAACATATGTATTTATACAGGATTGTCCAACAGTACTTCTAGATGACTAATAACATGGGTTGTCGAGCTGAATATGACTAAGGTGGAAGAGCAAAATCTCAGCTTATCAATCTGAATAATTTCTGCTCCAGATGAACACGACCCTGTTTTCATGTTTGACATTGCGTTATGAAAGTTGAACATTTCCTTTTTTCATGTCTGACTCGGATTATTCCCAAATCAAAGTTTGTATAAGAGTACCTTAGTTTTGAAACAACTTTGCTCAAAGCTACATGGATTTATCTTTGAAAAATCAGTAATAAAGGTAGGAAAATTTGTTATTTTAGGAAGCGTAATATTTCATCCTTTTTCTTTCTTTCTTTCTTTCTTTCTTTCTTTCTTTCTTTCTTTCTTTCTTTCTTTCTTTCTTTCTTTCACTCCTTCATCTACTAACCTGCATGTCTGTCTGTCTGTCTGTCTGTCTGTCTGTCTGTCTGTCTATCTATCTATCTATCTATCGATCGATCGATCGATCGATCGATCTATCCATCTCTCTTTCATGTTCTTTTATCATTGGCCATAGTGTTTACACGTTCGTTGCAAAACACACAATACGATTTGGTTCCAAAAGGAAAATGATTCAGATGACAGGGTTACCCAGCTGGAATGGATATATTTAAAGTAAACTATGCAGACTGATCGCAATGTGCAAATGTCATCATTCAAAGTTACACGGCAAACGTAGTATGACGAGGTCATGGGCACAAATTTACACAATTTTCAGTCCTGGATGTCAGGCGATCATGAGCACGAATTTACACAATTTTCAGTCCTTTCCAGAACAGGAAATTCTTCTTATCCATTGTTTTCCCAGTTTTTATTTGTTGGCAAGGGATAAAATTTACGTTGTTTGCCTCAGGAATAATTTGTAAAGCACACAGCCAAATAACAAATTAAACTTCTCATAGCTACCTGTGTAACTTCATAGTCGACACAGGTTAGCACAGATATCGCCATAACTGCTCGTATACTACAAATAAGCCCGCAATGCACTGCGAGTCAAAAAATTTGGCGCATGCGCTGTGCCGCGAGCATAACATCTATTGGCCTGGCAGATTAGGAGAAGACTTTAAGTGATTTTACCAAACAAGAGGATAGTGACAGTCCTGTGCTCAGCTGACTTTGGATGAACAGACTTCAGTGGTTCTGTGGCCTTTGGAATAATAATAATAAGTGATCTTAAAAAAGGCCATCATCGCTGTTTGCAACATCTGTCTTCACTCAAACAGTTGAGAAGTAATCATTTTTAAATGAAAACTTAAAGGGACACAATCTCCTGTTACCAACATATAAGCTTATATGTCAGTTTGATCTTTCAAGGTGATTCAAACTCAAAAATATGCACATCAAAAGAAACCCCACAGGTACTTTCCTACTTGTGCTTAATGGTAACCATGGACCCAGGATCCATCATTAACCAGATACTAGCCAATATACTGAGATCTGTTGCTATTAACAATGTTACTATGTACATACATGTATGTATCCTTACCATTTTTTTCCTAATTTTGATAATTTGTTACAAATCAGAAAATGACAGCAGAACCTTTCAGTGAAGAAATTCCAGGTACATTCCCACCAGTTTGAAGCAAATCCAACATACAGTTTGGAAGAAGTCGGGAAAAAAAAGCAAAAATGGATCAAATTTCATGAGAAATAGAAAAGAATCACAGTGTTTCTTGTTAAACAAACTAGCTCTACTGGTCACCAGAAGCACCCCTATGCAATTCCAAAGCAGTTGGACAGGTGGTTTGGAGATGATATTTCAAGGTTTTGCCAAAAATGAACATAAAAACTCTTTAAAAATCACAACAAGAGGATCATGAGGATCCTGTGCTCTGCTGACTGGGATCTGCTTTTACAGTATTGGAACACATGGACTGCAGTCTAGATTTGTACAGCTATATACATGTATGTAGAGTGGTAGCAAAGTTTGTCCTTAAAATAAATTTTGCGGAAGGACAGACGGACACAAACGGATTCTAGAAGCTCTGCTGATGGTAGTACATGTATTATCAATTGACATACCTTGCTGTTTCAATGGCTGCCGGTGTACAGTGGCAGCACTCACTTACAGTCACAAAGTCTGATTTCGAATAACTTTGTCAAAAATTAACATATCCACATTATTTTCGCAAACTTTCATTGTCTAATGTCAAACTATATTTTGATAAAATTTTAAGCAATTCTATCATGCTGTTCTGGAGAAGAAGTCAAAAATAGCCTTAACACATAAAAATTCATCAAAAAATAGGAAAAAATCGCAGCGCCACCTGGTGGCAAAAATAAAAACTAGTTGACCCCAGGTGACCCTATGTGCAATATCAAAGCAATTGGCCATGTAGTTCTTGAGATGAAGAAATTTTTTTTTCTTCAAAAAATAAATTAAAAAATTCATTAAAAATAGAAAAATTATTGCATCATCATCTGCTTCGCAAACTTGGTGGAGGTTCACCTGGGGATCATCCATGTACAAAATTAAAACATTCCATACAGGGGTTTTTGAGAAGAAGTCAAAAGGGTAAATACAATGGTGTAATATATGCACTGTATTGCCATATAGATACATTATATATATATATATATATATATATATATATATATACACAGCTGCAGCACTTCCTTACAGTTGCGAAGTTTGATATCCCATAACTTTGCCTAAAATTAACATATCCAAATTATTTTCGCAAACTTTCATTGTCTAATGTCCAACTATATTCTGATAAAATTTTAAGCAATTCTGTTTAGCCGTTCTGGAGAAGAAGTTGAAAATAGCCTTAACAGGCAATAATTCATAAAAAAATAGGAAAAAATCACAGCGCCACCTGGTGGCCAAAATAACATTTAGATGACTCTATGTGCAATATCAAAGCAATTGGCTTCGTAGTTCTTAAGATGAAGAAATTTTAATTTTTTTCAAAAAATAAATTAAAAAATTCATAAAAAATAGAAAAATTATTGCATCATCATCTCCTTCGCAAACTTGGTAGAGGTCCACCTGGGGATCATCCATGTGCAAAATCAAAACATTCTATGTAGCGGTTGAGAAGATGTCGAAAATATAAAAAGTCTAACGACAGACAGACGGACGGACAGACGGACGACAGACGCAAACGGATTCTATAAGCTCTGCTGACTGACAAGTCAGCAGAGCTAAAAATCACTGGAGTATATCCATTAAAACATTGTAGCGGTTTTTGAGAAGAAGTCGAAAATATAAAAAGTCTAACGACAGACAGACAGACGGACAGACGGACGACAGACGCAAACGGATTCTATAAGCTCTGCTGACTGACAAGTCAGTAGAGCTAAAAATCACTGGAGTATATCCATTGAAACAATTCTGCAGTCTGCAAGTTCCCACATGATATACATTTGTGGTACATTAAGTATCATTGCCCATATTCTTTCTCAATATATTGAGTTTAATGTCCTTTACTAAACTGCTAAATGACCATAAACAAGAGGCCCATGGGCCTAATGCTCTGCTGGCACAGTGGTTATATTGCACTTCTTCATTTCAAAGTTGCAAGTCCTCAAGTGGCTTCTGAACATAAAAAGCTTGAGTAAATTTAGTGTATAAAATGTCCACCAGATGGCACTTTGCTCCACATGTACTCATAGCTTATTTGTGCAATTCCTGTGATGGATATTGTTGCATGTGCCAAAACAACAATGAGTGAGTCCTTCACTTCATGTCCTCAGTGCCCTTTGGACAGAACATCACAGTTACCCAGATTATGTAATACAAGAGGCCCATAGACCTGGTGCTGTCCTGACATTGCCATTGAACTCCAAGGTACACCCTGCCAATACAAAATCACTTCTTTCAACTTTACAGGCATGGTGACCTCAGAAAAATAAGTCACAGTCATTGACATTTTATAGAATTCTAGTTTTGGACATTGTCTAAATATCCTAGAAATTTGGCAAGTCTAGTCCAATTACTTTTCAACGCATCAAATTTTATATATTAAAACACATTTTGGTTCATAATTTCCGTCAAATTATAGGTGGTGCCACTCGTATCATTAGCAACTTAGACTTTGACCTCCCCCACAATCCCATTAAATTTAGTGAAGATATGCCAAAAATCAGATGCTAGAGCGTTCACAAGATTTTCATATTTTGACCCCTATATTGTATAATATTGTAGGTGGCGCCACCAATATCGAAAAGAACCTAGATTTTTTATATTCCTTATAAGACCTGCAAGTTATATTTGGCTAACTTGAAAACTGTGGACAGTATGGAGCTAAAAAGCAAAAGTTTACAGACGGACGAACAGACACGAGCTATCACATATGCTCTGCGACCTTTGGTCTGCAGATCTAAAAATGTGTCATGGTTACCCAAAATTTGACCATTAAGATATTGCATACTTGGTGGAAATTCATGGTACTATCTCAATTTATTATCACAATAATGAATTTAATGTGTTTTTGATACTTGTACCTATAATGGCAGTTTCGATTAATTTCACCAGTGGCGTTACTATGACCCCACACATCATACACTTTTGTATCTATGATGTTCTCTAATCTGTTTATTAACATTGCATAATGCTCCTAATTTTTATGGCAGTTCCATTTGCATATGTCAGGGCTGGACCTATGTAATAATATTGCATATATACTCAGAGCTACACTAAGGCTGCCATTTTATCTAGTCATCACCACCTTTCCCTCCATCCCAGAGAATATTGCAACACAGTTATGACTTTTTTGTAAAAATGCACAAGAAAGCATGAAAAATATGCAGATTTGATATTTACAGAAATCTTATTTGGCTCAGAACCATTTGTCTCCAAACTCTGTGAATACCGCTGGTATGCAGTGTCAGAATTAACTCTTTCAGTGCCAAGCACAACTAAAGTTGATCTACTTCAGTCAAACTAGTCTGAATTATTATAAGAATCCTAGATTTATATTCCTAGAAAAGACCTTTCATTCAAGTACCAGCATGCCTATACATGTAGTTCCAGAGCGAATATCCCATGTCAACAGCTTTGCGCCCAATGCATGCATAGAAAAGCTGTTGACTCAGTCCAAACTTTGGCACTGAAAGAGTTAACAGGCGATAAAAGGCAGTTTTGAAAACTACCCTTTTGGACAAATGAACAACTTTGAACTGTCTCACTTTACAGTCCACTGAGATCTGTCTTGCTGATATATTACCACATCTTCCAACTCTTGTTTCAAAGTCATTTTTTGTGTGTTTCAAAGTCATTTTTTGTGTGTAATTACTCTAGCACATTGTGTCACAGAGTTAGGGGACCACTCAACCATGCAGCCATCCACCCATACCTTGGATCCACTCAGCACTGTATCGAAATGTACAGGTACTCATTTTGACATGTATCAATTATCCTGGTCATTGCATTTCACATTGGCTTTAATTTTACTATGTTTGGCATAATCCCATTAATCATGTGTTAAAATACTGTTTCACTGTGGGTTGGGGTTTTTTGTTTTTGTTTTTTTTTTTTCATCTGCAAAATAAGCAAAAATGAAAATACAACAAAAATGAGGTGAATTGACCATGTTCTGCATCTGGCACATAATGCAGAGTTAATTGTTCTGCGCCTGTTGCACGCTCCACATGCTTTGGTTGGAAAATTTTACCTAGGAAAGTCAAGCTTACCTGCCACCAGCTGCAAGGCGAAGAAGATAATGCCCAGCACACAGTTAGGAGTGTTGAGGAAACTGTCCTTGCCGACCAGCAAGTGAACAATCCCAAAGCCTTTGCTGTACCTGCAAGTAGCATGTCACATGATATACAATAATGCTCTTACTTTGTACCACCGTAACAAAACAGCCACACTTTTAACGAAACCTTTCTCGAGACCTACCATGAATTTTGGGAATATCCCAAAATGATTCAGTGATATTAACTGTGTTTTTAACTTCAAAATGTAATACAGTGTACTGCTATGGTGACAATGCACTTAAGAACAAAGGGAAAAAAAAAAAACCTTTCATAACCAAACATAGACAAGTGGAGCACAGACATAATACGAAATATATCACTGTTACATTGCCTTGGAGAAGTCCATCCCACATGTTTTGTCCCAAAATCACGGCACAAAATTGATTGTCATGGGGTCAATATGGATCATTGGATGTGCCACAGGCAAACAGATGGTTGAAAGACAGGGAAGGTCTTGGTTCTAGTTCTTAACAGTTATAGATACCGTACAGGTCGGAATATTCCTAAGGGACTTTAACTTCCTGAATAAAAATAATTCAGGAAAATAAAAATTGGGCAATTTTTTAAAAGTGACTGCTAGTTATGCATGGTGGAAAGGAGCAACATGTTTTCAGATCATGAATCGGGAAGATAAAAACCACAAATTTTCATTCTCGACCAAGTCAGGAAATGTTCCACGTGGGAATATTTCCACTTACATGCATACAGTAATGGCCTGAATGTGTTGCAGCCATTGAAAAACTAAAAGTAGGGAAATCCTACGTTACACTGCAAACAGGGCTGTCCAACTCTTGTAAATTATGACAACAAATTCTAAGAGATGAGTAATTTGTCGCCATAAATTGGTAAGCAGATATAGGTTGGTAGTTTCCCATTGCATTGTTGTAGGAATAGCTCATCTGGAAACCCTATTTTCCTCAGATTTCATGAGTTTCTGGGGGTTTCGCCTGCTGAGCTCAATCCCCAGTTCCCGCCCAAAATTATAATTTGCTCCAAGCATTTTCGATTTTGCCCCAGCATGTCTTACCTTGGACAGCCCTGTGTAAATCAGACCCACTGACTGCAATGTCATAATCACAGACTCCAACACTCTAGTTATCAGCGGGAGATTTCCCCCCCCCCCCCCCCTTTTTTTGGCCCATTTATAAATTCTCCCGTTCTCCTGCTTAGAATGTGTTTTCTTCTGCCCAGACTAACCAATGGATGTGATCAAAATAAACCATTTCAATTCCATTTTTTTTTTTCAAAATTTTGTCATCCTAGGAGGGGCCATTTTCACAGCAATTTTGGGAGAAATTAACTGAGACGAGAACTTCTCCAAGGCTACTGATATATGTACACATGCACATGTCTGGGTATGCCCAAGATGTACAGGTAAAACAAAATAATTTCATTTTAGAAGTACATACACATACAGTAGAATAGCATATAAATATCATTTAACTTGGGCCCCATAACATGGATGAAAATTTTACATACTCTTTTCATGACAGGTGGTCTTTATTGCAAGTTATCACTGTGGCATAAATGTTGATTCATAGAACACAGTGAGGCCTATCTTCATGGCCTACTCATGAGAGCTGTAAAAAGTGTCCCTCATGAGCGATGGTCCATGGAAACAAACAATTTAAACTGCACTAAGTTGCTACAGAGACCTGGGACTGGTCCTATATTAGAGGTGGGTGCTCAGTGGAGGTCCTGGTAGGCACATGGACGGGTGTGGGGGTAGATATGTTATTAAACCCTTTCCCGCTCAAATCACTCCCCAGAAGCGCCAGGATTTAAATTGTCGTCTGCCTGAACGTTTTTACTTAAATTTCTCATCACCAGAAAATTTGCTGCTAAGATTTGTGTGCAAGACGCTTGATGATGGCACGCCCTAGGTCAATAGCTTTCCTTGGCGTGAGTTGGGCACAATGTGCACAACCTGTTCCAAGGAAAGATTCTGCATTTGTATCCCTCAAAATACAAACCTGGGAGACAAAGGGTTTCAAATATCACTTTTAATACAGATATCCCAAAAATGCGAAGGAGTAATCAAATGAAGACTGAAAACTAGATAGCACTCAGACTTCGAGACAGTGAACACGACGCATCCAAAATGACATGTCTGTTGTCTGCGATTTGGACAGGAAGTGACTTCAATCCTTGCTGACAAACTTGCAAACACAATAATGTTTCACACACAAAACTGCTGTTCTCCCACTTCCCAACCCCCGAGTCCTGAAAATGTGAGAATTCCAAATTTACATGTTTAGTCAATTTATAATTGGGGGGGGGGGGGGGGGGTGTTGGTATCAAACAACTAATCCTCACTTACAACAACGAAAGATCAAAAGGATTTTCCAGTATGGGCTAAATTCATGCACCATCAGTACAACAATTTACCACAAACAATTGACAATATATTTGAGTACGTTTGACTTCTAAAAAACGAAAATCAAAATGGTAAGTCTTTGTTACCATGGTTACCTCATATTATGATGGAGTATAGTATAACATGTCTTGAAAGACCACCCTCAGTGACCAAATTGTGGTCTCTCAAGATAGGTGGTCCCATAAGAGACCTAAATAACTGAAAGTGGTCTCTCAAGGCAGGTGGTTTTCCATAAGAGTGGTCTCGAGACAGGACCACTGTACATCAGATTTACACAAGGACTGCGAGAAAAAAGTGACAGGTGACTTACTCAGATGTCAGAACACGGGAACAGCTCATGTGTTCTCCGAGGTCACACATAGCCACATACTTCGGGTCCCGGTGTTTACGGATCTCCACATAGAGAGCATACAGCGACACTGCAATTCCTGTCAGATTGAAGAAGATATGGTCGGCAGACCTAGAGAATATGAGGAACTGGGGAAGACTGTTTGCCATTTTGCCTCTGTATTGAACCCTGAGTGTGTTGATCCTGTAGTCTCTCCTCTGGCACCGTCTCTGTGAGAGATAAATGAAACTGTGTTCACCCTTTCTTGGTCAAAACTAGCACCGAGTCAGCAGCTTTCTTTGGCACACCGCAGCATGACAAGGAAATGTAACTGGGTTGGTTACCAAGACCACAACTGCTGACACATACATGTAGTGGTCCTTTTGTTTTAACTTCTTTAGGAATACAGTGGTCCCCCTCTTGTAAGCACCACCACCCCCTGTAAGCCCCCCCCCCCATGAAAGGCCACCCCCTCTACCAAGGCCACTTTTCCTTGCATCAAGTATGGCATTTTCATTTTATTTCCCACCTCAAAAGAGGCCACCACTCTCATAAAGCTACATTTCTGGTGCACTTGGGGTAGCCTTCCTTATAAGAGGGGGACCACTGTAGCATACTCCAATGATTTGCTTGCTGGTCTGATGTGTTCAAGTAGATTTTTACCTTTTTACAGAAATGAGCAAAACTCAGCTCGTGCAATAGACCTTTCCAGTACGATAGATGGCACTGGCGTCGTTTTCAACAGTGCTTCGCGGATTGGGAAAATCGGGGTGCAACACTTCTGCATCAGACGGTCAGTGCCATACACCAACATGGGCAAGCGAGACCACTGTTGTGTGCCAAATTGCCAGAATAATCGCAGTAAACAACCAGACCTAAGATTTTTGCACCACTTTTAATATCCTAAGCAAGGATCAGTTTTATTCGTGTTTTAATCGGCGTTTCTCGGTGGTGTTTTGGCCAGGCTCGCGGCTTTGCTGTACCCTGAATCAGCTTCTCAAGCTGTGCATGTTGACGCCGATTAATGTTGCATTCTAAAGGTTGATAGATATATTTCGCCCATATTCAGTCGTGTGTCTTCTCAAATATGTATTGCCGCACTAATAACGTAAAACTACGTGTAATTGAGAGCAATTTTGTGGAGCTCTTGGTGGGATGTTCAATCGTGTGGCTTCGGCCGCCATTTTGAAAAACTTGAACGGCTTGCTCATCGAATATTGTTTCCTGTGTATTTTTGGAACGAAACCCTTCGTATACTCATTTTATCAAAAGTATTTACCAGCAGAGTTATGTGATAGGAAGTGACCTCCTGTTTAGTTTATTTTCAATGCAACAGTGGCCTCAATTGGCACAGTTCTGTGCTCTATAAGTACTTGCTGAAGAAACCAGGGGTCACATTAAGCTTGCGTCCTGCGTCATAGATGCAAAAAATAAAGAAATGACGCCTGGAAATTAATAAAACATTGTCATTTTGCGTCTCTGTGGACGCACGCACAAAAACGCGATGCATTTTGAATGATATAACTGCAAAAATTACCCCAAGTGGTCACGCTGTTTTGTATCAACCATTATCAATCTCATGATTATTTATTATACTGATGGAATCCTCTGATGTTTGTCTTTCTATGTAACAATCTCTCTTATTTGCTGAGAAAAAATATTCCTGGGGTATCCCTCCAAAAATTTCCCAGAATGGGAATGTGGACGTCATTTCACCTCATTATAAATGTGCTGAGAGTACTTCCAGGCTCCTCATTGGGTTGACTTGATCACGTGCCGCTCACTGTCCAATCAAATTCGTTGTTCCCCATGTGCTTGTCTCATGTCCGCAATGTTGGGAACGTACAAGTCGTATTACGCAAAGATTATTGGACTAAGATGTTAAATTTTCAAATCATATTTTCACCAAGAAGACTTCCATCGAACAAATCTAGACCCAGATAAAGGCACAAGTGAAAATTCCTTACCGATGGCAAGGAAAATACGCAGATTGGTCATAGCAAGTTTACACGTGGATGAAGCGAAAATTTGCATTAGCCGGCCTAATAGTAACACGATGTTGTTCATCACTTTCTCCGATGGGTCACGTGGTTATTGGTGTTTTTTAAACAAAATTTGGTTGTTTTGATTTTATTGAAATGTTTGAATGGAACAAATCTGTATGACAGAACATGATAGTGATCGAAGGCCGGAAAAAAATGTATAGCGGAAAACCATGCCTGGGTGCATGCCCGTAACAGGCTGTGTAAACTCGCTTGTGTGTTGCACGGTTTGTAGGCCTACCGTGTTGCTTGGTGGAAAAAAGTGACTGCACTTAAGATCAGACTCTTAACACCACCTACAGCATCAAATTTTTCACGTATATTGAAATAGAAAGTGCACAGAAATATAAATCATATAATTTCTGACCATTTCATCACGAGGAATCAATCGCAAAAATAACAGAGCCCAGGCATGTGCAATCACGCATGCCGCTTGTTGTGCAAGCGAGTTAAAACTGTCTGGTGGCACAGGGTGTGCAACACCAGATACTGGCACAGTGGCAGTGTGCTAGGGGTTAAGCCCCCTTCACAACCTTTTTTTGGTAGACCAGGGATGTGTTATAGACTTGGTCTTAATAGCATGTTCCTGGGTAGATTGAATCCATCCTTGGTACAGTCAGCAATTTTTAGACCCTTTTACATCAAGTTGGCATATTGGTAACTTTATATTCAATCTTAAATTTTATAATAATGAGTTACCTACATGAGCTTACACACCCTACGTTATGTTTGTTTCTAGGCTTAAGTTACCTGCATGTTTTATTTATTTATCATTTTGATATATGTTAATTATACCAAATAAAATCAATTTATCAAATTACATCAAATGAAGTCCAGTTTGCACAATTTCAGACTGGACCCATCGATTCAGTTCTTGGACCCACTATTTTTCCTGAAAATGAAGAAAGATGGGTCCAACAGACTCACACTGAAAAATCCTTAATGTGACCCCTGAGAAACCATGTTTGTGTGTGGCTGCTTCTTGCTAGCTAGGCTGGCATGACATTTGAATATAGCAACAACCCCATTGTAGTCGACCCAAAAATGTTTCTTATGCTGGAATTTAAAAGTAATTATGCATGTATGATGCATACACATATAATCTAAATTCTCCCTTTCAACTTCTGCTCCGCTTTCTCTTGCATTCGCCTCCATTTCTAAACCAGTGCTCAGTGGCAACCGGAACACCCCGATTACAGGCAGAGCCACCACCGGTGACAAAATGCACTAAACGATCACAACGCCCTCTAACGTATTGAGAAGGTCTATTGCAAGGGGTGTGGCAGACTTTATAGTAACATTTAAACTAATCAGTTAACAAACTCCTCATGAATGTTTGAACAGTCCATGTTCACATGATTGTGCTACATCTCAAACCAGTTATCCATTGTGCCATGTGCACTTTACATTAAAAACAAACTACAGGACCATGACAGTCATGTGCTCAGCTGACCTTACATTTACAGACTGAAGCGATCATGAAACCTTTAAAATTAAAAATCCTTCCACCAGGAACATTTCCATGCTACCCAGCATAATCTGCAAGACAGTTTTGTATAAGTTGAAAATATCAAAACATACCAAAAAAATCATGAAAAAAAGGGGAAAACTTATTGCAGTCCCACCCACTGAATAAGTATATTATGCACAATACCTCAGAAATTTCTCTGTGCAATCTCAAAGCAATTGGCCATGCAATTTTTGAAAAAGATTTTATTTTTAGATTTTTCTCAAAAATGAACTCAAAATTGTGTGTGCATGTGTGTGTGTGTGTATATATATATATATATATATATATATGTCAAAAAGCACAAGAGCATGACCATTTGAACAAATCTGACAGAGACCCACCCAAGGTACCTACCCTCCAAGTTTGACGTGATCACAGTTTGTGGAGAAAAAGTCAACAATTTGAATTCATCACTGACTTGCATAGTAATCAATAGGAATTGCATGCATCATGGGTTCAAGTAGGGGCATCACCACTTACTGAACAACTCTGTTTGATCCTTACCATCAAGTTTCAGAACAACCTGACTGATGCTTTTTGGAAAAATATCAAAAACACACAAAAATTTGTCAAAACTTACAAACAACTGCAGTGCCACCTGCTGAGCAAATTTATGTCTAAGAGTCCCCAGATGTGTGCCCAGATTGCAGACCTGTTGAAGGTACATTGTACAGGTCTTCTATTTACATTACAATTCCACTAGTCAATTACACCAATTACTTTCATGCAAATTTATGGACCACAATTCAGGAATGACTAATGAATAGGCCTAATTAAATGGCATGAATGGCATTTGAAAATTAACTTGTTCTTGCCATGAAGGATGCAACAACCTTGTTGACATGAGCTAACGACTGGACAAGTGGCCGCTGATGGTGGGAGGCAAGTTTGACTAGATTCGATGCTCTGTGCATCTCATCAGGAACTGTTGAAAAGAACGCTAGTAGCCTGTTTATATACTCCGTGTAGCTACCATGGTTTCTATGTAAAACACGTATGTGTGTTTATGAAGAACAGTAGGCTCACATCCATATCTTTATTGATATGGCAACAGGCGTGATTTCAAAAAGTTCTCTTTCTGAATTGGCCTGGCTTTCCCAAAAAAAGAAAGTTGTTTTTGGCCTATCAGCTGGGGTCAGCTGCTGCTGTTTCTGAGGTATTCTAAAATTAGAACAAGAATGCTGTTCCAAATGCCATAAATATGGCCATATGAAATGAGTTTTTTTTTCAATTGTGGTATCTTTGCAGTTATTTCATGTTTTAGCACTTTCTGGGTTAAGTTTGAGTATAAAATAGCATGGGAAAGTGAGCTAAGACAGTAAAAATTTAGCATGAGACAATGCAAGAAAGCTCATCTCCCCACGATATTGAGACCGAAAGGATCAATGGAGCGCAATTGGTGCATCCATTGTTTCTCTCGAGTTACTCGTAACTCTCTGGTACATGCTAATCTTGGTGGAGTTGTGAAAAAAAATTGGTAACATGTTGATTTTTAAAGATTAAAACAGGAAACACAAAACTGCCACTGTTCATACCAAAACTTTATTAGTAAATAATTGACAATTCAACCATATATGACCTTGGCCGACTGAAAGAAGGTAAGATCCCACACAGTTATGAACTGCCATCTTTAGATTGTTCAACCATCAGCCTACTAGAGTATATTGGGAATTGCATGACATCTGACATCTGACACTGACATTTAACCAGCTGCATTTAACATTTTCCAAAGAAAACTGTTTCTGTGACAGTGTTCACAACTACTAGTACACAACACAATTATAGTTTCAGATTTTTTTCCTTGTGGATTAAGTATGATATGCACAATATCTGGCTGCTAGAAGTGTCAACAACAGAGAAAGTTATATTGAATTGAAACTTTATTTTCACATTTATCATACATCATCAGTTGAACAAAAAAGGTGATGAAGGCTGCCAGAGGAGTTATCACTCATCGAGCTGGGTGCCGGACACATATCAATACCATGCAATTGCAATAGAAGGCTGTATGGTTCACCAAAGGGTGTACCGGGAAAAGAAGAGAAAAAAAAAAAAGTAAAATGCATACATGCATACAAAAGATACATAAATGCACATTATGTGTTACTCTGTTCAACCTTGCTTTATGTGGACCATGGGTCCATTTCCAGTCAAAAAGTGAGATCAAACAACACTACATTCTGCTGTCAACGACCCTAAAAATATATTACATGACGTCATCAGAAATAAACTCTTTTACACGTTGTTGTACGAATATCACACTGGTTCTTGGTATAGGTCTGCTTTTCTTGTGGCAAATACCTGTTCGTAGGTATGTACAAAGCTACACGTAAACTGTAAAAATTTGATGATAATAATAATAATAATAATAATAATAATAATAATAATAATAATGATAATATAAAATGAACATGATGTTAAAGGTGTTTATAATACAATTGGAATTCAATCATCACAAATTTGACTGTAGACTCTTTTTAGCTCCATTTTAACATGTTTAAACTTTGTAATTTGTTGTATAAGTCTTAATAGGTTTGGAAGATTATTCCAAAGTAGAGTGCTTCAAATTTAGTTGAATTTTTACCGTAATTCTTTTCTGAATGTGGCAGAAATAAAGCTACACTTCGTCAAGCAGAGTAGTTACATAATGGCCTGGTTTTGGTAACATAATCATCATACATACAATATGGAAGGCAAAAATTCCATGTACATGTACTGGTTTGTGAACAAAACTGAGTATGGAAAGTTCATAAACATGGTGAACCTTTAATACAGTGGCACGCTTATGAATGAAATTTGTACTTGTCCTTGGATGGCAGTTAAAAGGGATTTTTCATGATCAGTTTTGAAGGATTTGTAACCTTTTTAGATTACTGTCAGATGTTCTACCAAAGATTTCAATCCCGTAGGCTATTCTTGGATAAATGAATGAGTAATAGAGAGTCCTTGCACAATTTGCTGTAAGATGATGTCGAATATATTTGAATCAATTTAGGTATTTTACTATATTATTTTCTGTTTTCTGGATATATGAGTGCCATTTCAAGCCAGTAACTGTAGTGTATATGTCGTACGGTTAATATCTAGGACTTTAAGTTGTAGTGTTGAATGTTGCTCCATTTCTTTAAATCTATATGTACTTTGACTCATGAGCATAAAAAGACTCGTGGGTATATAGTGTCAAAAACATGCTTACTACATGTAACAGCGATGCTGTTGTACCATATTTATATTTCGCCTGATTATAATACTTTCTTAGTAATTTGGATGTACGCGGATGTGTGATTCAATTATTGTAGCTGATTGTATTGATTGTCATGTATAACATATTGGTCAGCATTGATCTTGATGGGGTCAATAAAATTACTTACCTACTATTCATATTGTAATATTATCAGATCATATCATAGTTACATTCAGCCTCATCTGTAGTAAATACTGCTGATTACCGTAACCCCTGTTGTCACTGTTAAGGTTAGCCCCATGGGACCTTCCCACGCTCTGTTAAGCTTGCGGGGAGGTCCCTTGGGGCTATGTTACGGTATGATAACAACTACGCCTAGAGTTACGGTCACATGAAATAAGAAAAAATCCTGCATGTCTTATCTTGATGATGGTCAGCTGGTTCAAAAATCGACTAAATCATTTAATTATTTATGAAATTGATTTTATTTTCATTACCGTACCTGTTTGTTGATGCTGTGATGAATCAGAGATTCGTGTGCTGCGGCCTGTGCGATCGGATGTCACCTGTAGCTGGCTGCTTAAATCGATCCCTGCAAATCTTCGCCTCTAGCACTTCTCTCGATGACTGATGTCTGTGATTGTTACAGTTTTACACCTGTGTCCAAACAAAACATATCACTTACAGCTAGCAGCGCCTACTATAGGACTTGGAAGCCACTTGAGTTCGGCCACTATGAAAATTCATGTGCCGGCGCACATGCCCACGTGTCTTTATTTCCGGAAATCCCAATTAGCAACGAAAAAAGCCTTAAAAATTTAACCACAAGCCATTAAACCAAGCGTTCTACTTTTCATCACACACTTAAACTGCCTTATGTGATCTTCCGTTCTGCTGTGCCACTTGTGCATGTCGTGTGGCAAAAAGAGGCGATGAGCTGTTTATTCGGGACAGAAACGGCCTTACAGAGCAGGCAGCGACATGGAGCGGACAACATGAAAACAAATGGTACCGTAGGTCAAATGAGCTGTTTTTGAGACGAAAAGTGACGGATTGTTTATGAACCTTTTACATGATGTAAATATTAATGCGAAACGGAGAAAACATTTAAAGTATTATTATGCATATATATGGGCAGCACAGACCACTACAGTGGGACAATAATAATAATAATAATAATAATAATAATAATAATAATAATAATAATAATAATAATAATAAGTTGAGTTGAGTTAATTTTATTCAGCACCAAAGTCATATAAAATACAAAAAACATATGACAATGATAAAAAGGTGCTAGGATAGCTCACAAAGTCTTACAACTTATTTCCAGTGAGGCCCTTTAATAAAATATACATAAAGGATGATCTATACAATAAATTATAAACATAAAGACTTAAAGTGATTTTATTTCATAAAATATGAATTTGAACTAAATAGCAACTCTCATTTAACTCATGATAATATACAATGAAAAGTAGACATATAATCTTAAATGACACTTATTTGGGACGGAAGGATCATGGAACCAGGATCCTAGCTCCATGGAAGGATCTAGCAGAAAAATAGGGAGGGCGAGAGGCTAACCGTAACTCTAGGCGTAGCTGTCATCTAACCGGGAAAAGGAAATATGCAAGGAGAAGAAGTGAGCAAAGGAAGAAGTAGGAGGGAGATGAGAATGTAAGGAGTGAGCTAAAGAAATAAAGAAAGAGAAAGAAAGAAAGAAAGAAAGAAAGAAAGAAAGAAAGAAAGAAAGAAAGAAAGAAAGAAAAAGAAAGAAGGAAAGAGAAAAGAGAAAGAAAGAAACATAAGAGGGAAAACAAAAAGAGAAGCAAGATGGAGAGACAGACAGACAAACAGACAAACAGACAGATCAGTTCAGAGCATAGAATGATACAGAAACTCTTCAAATTTTCGTTTTAAAAGTAGACTTGCGCTCTGTGGTTTTAATGCCCTCAGGTAGTTGGTTCCAGTCCTTTATGGTCTCAAGTCAAAATGTGTGCTGGCCTACTGCGCTGCTTCCTGCAGTTACACAGTTAGAGCAACTGCTCCTGGTATGACAGCCATGATGAATCCTGTCGAAATTGGCATTTAAGTAATTTGGACTTTGTGATAAAAAATATTAAAAGCATGATTGAGTCTCAGTTGTTTGGCTCTAAAGCTAATATCAAGGATACCCGACTTTTGTAACTCTACAGAGCCCACATGACTGCGGGGATATAAATTTATAATAAATCTATCTGTTTTATTTTGCATGGCCCGGAGCCTACGCTGAAGGCCTCTTGGCACTGACAAGAACCAACTAGAGACACAATAATCAAAAAGAGGCCGTATGAACGCAGAACCGAGCAGCCTTCTGGATTTAAAATCCAGGATACTGCTCTAGATCTGTCTGTACAAAAACCTTAAACGAGCCCCTGTTTCGTTGATGCCATCCTCAGTAATAGCTGATGCAGATCGAGATTCTTCTAAATCAACACCGAGGTATTTCACAACCTGGTTTGGAAGTTATCATTTGTTCACGACATTTAATTTTAAAATCATGTACTTTCTTTAACTGTCGTCTGGAGCCGATAAAATACATTCTGTCTTTCCCAGATGAATGGAAAGGCGGTTGTCAACCAACCAGTGTACACAATTTTCGAGTTCAGACCCAAGAGAAGCTGAAATAATGTTTCTCAATGGTATATATCCAGGAATGTCAATTTCAGCATCAGTAAAGGAGATGTCTAGCCATGTTTCTGTGATGGCTGAGACCGCTGCACCAGTTTCCATGGCAATAACACAAAGTTCTAAAAGTTTAGGAGGAAGGAACCCAGCATTTGTGTGCAGAAAGTGCATGGCTTTCCTTTTGAAACACTCGTAGTGATTTGTAACATTGTCTTCACCATGAAAATCAGCATTGGTGTGGTATCCCTCAGTGTCATTAGGTTGTGGATTATGGTTAAAATCTTCTGAGTCATTGTAAATAATAATAATGATGATAATGATGATGATAATAATAATAATAATAATAATAATAATTATTATTATTATTATTATTATTATTATTATTATTATCATTATTATTTTTATTGTTGTTGTTGTTGTTATTATTATCATTATTATTATTATTATTATTATTATAATGATCATTATTATTTTTTTTTTATTATTATTATTATTATCATCATCATCATCATCATCATCATCATCATCATCATCATCATCATCATCATCATCATTATTATTATTATTATTATTATTATTATTATTATTATTATTATTATTATTGTGCAGCTGCAACCTAATAGGCCGGTTAGTACAATCCCAGTATCTCACCAGTTCAAAATGTACATGTACAGAGCCGTGCCCAACTGTCGGACGTGCCCAATTCTTGGAAATCGACGATAATTTTGCCGTTCATTGACAAGATGTGTAAAAAGAAAATAATTTGATAAGAGAGACTGATGTTGGATGCACCTGTAGCAGAAACCTATAAATTAAAGTTGAAATGACATCTATGCCTATCATAGTTTTGAAGATATTCAACATTTAAACTTTCAAATGGCCCATAATATTCTAAAGTGCCGCTCCTCTTCATAGAAAGACCGCACTTTCTGTATGCATGCAGGTATAATCATGCCAAGTTTGGAGTTTCTACGTGTTATAGGCTTCCAATAAAATGTCGGACAACTCTGTTGGTGAAAAAGATTTGCTTGACAGCAAATTTTATATATATATATATATATATATATATATATATATATATATATATATATATATATATATATATATATATATATATATATATATATATAGTGTGTGTGTGTGATAATTTAGTTGGAAAACTGCCCCTTTACAACGGGCGCACCAATAAAACGGTTATTTCACGGTGCATCCATACATTTCCTTTGAATTCATTTATAAAATACAAGTGTGTGTATGTGTGTGTGTGAAACATATGCAAATTTTAATGGTAATAATGGGTATGCTTGTATGTAGTACAAAGACATAAATTCATTTTTGCAATTAACCGCTAACTATTAGATAATCAACATTGAAATCCTGTGTATGGGCCCAATTAGCAAAGTTACTGTCTTCGCTGTTCAGTGAATGCACAAATGATGGAGTGGCGCAGACCCGTAGCCCCATCAGCGCCACAAGGTCCAGTAGTACCCCCCTCCTCACCCCCCAAAAAACAAATAATAATAATAATAATAATAATAATAATAATAATAATAATAATAATAATAATAATAATAATAATAATAGATAGATAGATAGATAGATAGATAGATAGATAGATAGATAGATAGATAGATAGATAGATAGAATAAGATAAAACAACACCAAATAAAACAAAACAAAAACGGAAAGGAAGAAGGAATGTATCTTTAACACATGTTTGCAACAATAATTGTTCTCTGCACAAGATCCGCACAATAATTCATTCAATAAAGAGTACTCTACTTATTCTGATTGATTATAGCACTTTAAAGAACGAAAAAAATTCACTTCACAATTTTCACATTTTTCAATATGTCAAAATCTGTTTAAGATCCATGTTTGGATCACTCTTTCTATTGGAAAGCATACTATTGATGGTAAAAATATCCCGCCAATGTAAGAAAAATAAACGTTGGACCTTTTAACTTGTTTTCAACTGTTTTTCTTGGACCTTCATTTCAGTTTTAAGTAAAAACATACCAACTATCAATATTCTGTTTTAACATGAATATATATGTATACACATATATTCAGAAAGAGCATAACATTCAGTTTCAAACAATATATATATATATATATATATATATATATATATATATATATATATATATGTATGTATGTATGTATGGATGGATGGATGGATGGATAGATAGATAGTTATAGATAGATAGATAGACAGACAGACAGACAGACAGACAGACAGACAGACAGACAGACAGACAGACAGACAGACAGACAGACAGACAGACAGACAGACAGATAGATAGATAGATAGATAGATAGATAGATAGATAGATAGATAGATAGATAGATAGATAGATAGATATCATGTCCTAATACAGTAAAACTTTTTAGCATCAGAATGTAGAGAAATTTTTAATGTTATGAATGTCTTGTTGGTTCACTCCAGATAGCACATTCGCCTGACAGCTTTTTATAAATAATATAATATTGTATAGGCTAATATGTGTTGGAGTATAAGATATAAACGGCAAATAGTTCATTCAATTTACAATTTAGCGTGTACTTGTTAAATTTATATCCATGACCTGACATGTATATACATACATATATATATATATATATATATATGTATGTATATATATATATATATATATATATATATATATATATATATATATATATATATATATGCAATTTAAAATTCAGGACCGGTCTGTACATATGTATATGCAGAGAGTGAGCTTTTTGGTATAAAAAGCTAATATTTTATTCAAGTTAGCGTGTTTTTGTAAAATTTGTATCCACAACCTGACATGTACATTATATATATATATACACACAAATTGAATACGGGGCAGTACATATGTATGTGTATGCAGAGACTCTGGGTTTTTTTGGGGGGGGTTTGGCCAGTATATATTGCAAACACGTGAAAATGTAAATGTGTATATGCCATGTATATATGCATGGCATGATGTAGCATACATGTAGTTGCATGTTTCTGTGAAATTTTAACTTGTGAGTAAGGTAGGCCAGTATAGAAATACGGCCCAAAAATTTTGGAATGGAGACACCCTGGCTATGGGCCTGTGGTATCTCTATCTATGATAATTTTTAAGATTAAAAGAGAATGCTGGTTGTGGTACTTCTGCAATTTCCCAGTATAAAGAAAGCATGCCAAATGCCTCAATTTCAGGGTCCCACCAGTATGGGTATAGGTCAGGCTGCCCCTGGGATTTTTGGTATGGGTGTAGGGCAGCCATTGCCCACCAACACGGGTATAGGTCAGGCTGCCCCCAGGATTTTTTAGTATGGGTATGGGACAAACATTATCCAACAGTATAGATGTAGGTCAGGCCGCCCCCAGAACCCTCAGTATGGGTATGGGGCAATTGCTGTCCACCAGCACAGGTGCACCGGCTTATTTCTTCGGGGGGACAAGGCTTGCGACAATGCATACAGATACGACCCAGGCACAGGGCGGGAATGATGGGGTCGCCTTTGTGGGCAATGGGCATCAAGTAGTATGTGCCCCTCCTGAAGTCAGAACACCCCCGATTGGCGCACTGGTAGATGTCCCCCTGCCATTTAGGTATGAGTCTTCAGATGGGCCAGGATTGAATATCATCCTGAGAGAGAGTGGGGGATCAGACATTAGAGATGTTGTAGATGCACCTCAGGGTCCACCTGCCATCGAGGGTCCCCAGCGTGAATTACCGTTCACGGACAAGTCACCATGGCCAGGGAGATCAGTTTGTGGTGACCAAAGGGAAGGTGGCTTCCTGGATATTGACCATGGTAGGGATAGAGATTACAATGGCCACTTAGGGCCAGGCCCACTCGATGTGGGTGGTCGCAGGCCCCCCAGAGGATGAGATGGCTGTGGGGAGCGGGCGCCAGCCAATTGTGGTAAAGATAGGCCCCCCGGGATGATGGTCGCCACCAAGGACCACCCCAACTTGATGTAGGTAGACATTGGCCTCCTAAAGGCAGAAATGTCTGTTGGGAAGAAGTGCCAGCCTATCAGGGTGAGGACAAGCCCCCAAGGGATGACAATGGCCACCGCAGGCCACCCCTACTTGGTGTGGGTGGACACAAGCCACCTAGAGGCAGAAAGGGTCATGAAAGGCGTGCATTTACCAATCCTGATAGCGATGAGCCAGGTCGAGATATGGATGATCAAGAAAGGCTGCCCCCAGTCAACTGGGAAGCCACTGAGCGCTCTACAAGTGGAAGTGATCCCCAGAGACATGCTCAAGATGGGCCTAGGGCTACACGTGAACCTATGCACAGAATGGAAGGCCCTAGGGTGGACAACCCCTGCGTACTGGCTCCTAAGCCACCAAGGTTTGGCGGTGTTGGGGATTGGACATCTTTTGATATGCCCCATGATATGGGTGGACTGATGTCAAGAAGCTAAATAGATTGTATCAATGACTTAAAGGAGTAGCAAAGTGGTATCTATGCTCTTTGCCGGCAATCACTATAACTAACTATGCTGACGTTTAACAAAAAGCTAGCAGACCAATGCAGCCTGAGAGATCTCCCGAATGTTTTAAGAAAGAAGTTGCATGACCTAAAGCAGGGGAAGCAGGTGCTCAAGAAATTTGTGGAAGAGATCCGATAGTTGTTGCAACTGGCGTACAATACAATTGCACCAGAGGACCAAGAGGAGTTTGCAGTGGATGTGTTTTCAAAAGGACACATAGACAAGGAGGTCATGTGTTTAGTCATGGCCCAGAATCCCAGGACTTTAGCAGAAGCTGAAGATCTAGTTAGGGCTAGAGAATGTGAATATGTCTACATCCATGTGAATAGTCACGAGTCTTCCCTTACAAGGCCATGTGTCAGAAGGGTGGCATGGGAAGGTGACAATGTACCCATTGCAGATGAGGTGGAAGAGTATGACTGCCAGCAGATCGGGTGGAATGGCTCTCTTGACAAGCAGTGTGAGGTCACCGAAGATGGCCAGCTGGTGGGTGCAATGAAGGAAATGGTCAAGGACATGATCAAGGGCCTGGAAAGCCTGTCGAGATAGATAACTAAGGGTATGGATGGCATATCCAGAGAAGTGGAGTCCCCCTGTGGTAGAGAGCCCAAATAGTGGTCGTCCTTTAGACCAGGAAGTTCGCACAGAGGTATGGTAAGTGGCGCTAGGTCGCCACCCCCCATGAGGGCAGGGAGTCCATCGAGTAGTGGTGAATGGTGCTTTAAGTGTAACGAACTTGGACATTACAAAAATGAGTGCCCACTGATGCACTCCCGTAGCCCTAGTACCATTCCTGTGTCAGGAAACTAGTAAGGGCTGAGTCGGCAGGCCGAGGCTCAGCCCGAGAAAGATGGATATCACCTCATGTAAATAGGCCTCAAGATAGAGAAAGTAACCCAAATGTTACGTACCATGGGGAGTTCCACAGAAGCTGAGAAAGTGCCAGCCAGCCATGAAGGTTTTAAGGCAGGCCAAGCAACCTATGGCCTGGAAGAATGGGATTCAGAAGGGAATGGGTTGCATGAAAACATAGAAACTGAGGTTCACGTTTGGGAAGTTAGAGGAATAGGAGTTACCGTTATGGTTGAGATTGAAGTAGGGGATTGCACACAGCTGGCAGAGGTTGACACTGGTGCACAGATCACTGTCTTATCTGAGGCAATATCAGAGGGGATGGGAATTCCTGGCAGATCTACCAAAGGCTAGACTTTGAGGTTTCTGCAAAGATGGCTATGTTGAAGGGAAGAGAGGAATCTAGGTGAGATTCTGTGTGGGAAGTCAAGAGATCAAGTGGCCTGTGTTCATTGCACCCGCTAGGGATGACGTGCTACTTAGACTTAGACTCTCATGGCTATCGATGCCACCGTCAAGGCTAGGGGCGGATTATGGGTGGATGGTCAACTGATACCCACTCAGTCTAGGCTTAGCATTCCCCAGGGGTCCAGACCAGAGTCTTTTTTGGAAGAGGCTGTTAACTTCAAACTGGAGACTGAGAGATTGGTATGGGGTAACGTTGAAGTCCCAGATTCCAATTCATTCGCTATGTTAAAGCCAGTCAGCATACATGAAGATGTTTTACTTGGCAGTGTCTTAGTGTGTGGAGGGGAAAGGATTCCATTGACACTTATTAACATGTCTAGTTATGAGGTGTTGCTGTCTTTGGGTGTTTGTGTAGGGTGGCTAACCGAAGCTGAGGTCTTGGAAGATTTGCGTGTCCAAGAGCCACATGAGACAGTCTCAGGGGCAGTTGGCTACACCCCACCACAGGAAGGTTCGTGTATCCAACAGCCACATAAGACGGAGTCTCAAGGGGGAGTTGGCTGCACCTCACCTCAGGGGAGTTCATATGTCCAGGGGCCACCAGAGATGGAGTCTCGAGGGGAGCTAGTTGCACCCAACCTCAGGTGTTGGGTTTTGAAGTTATGGACACAACAATTGAAGAGCAGGACACACAGGGGACTGCAAATAATGTCCAAGGTGAGCCTGAGGAGCTTGGTAACACAAGTTGCACAGTTCTGGCTCAACTTGAGGAACTGTATAAGGGAAGTAATGAAGGACTGTGTGCAATGGAAGCCAGGGAACTTATAGTCTTGCTGTGGGAGTATCAAGACATTTTTGCTACTGGTGACTCAGACTTAGGCTGTTTTGGAGGGGTCAAGCACAGGGCACAGATGGGATCGGCGCGCCCTGTGAGGGACTCGCCAAAATGGACACCTCTTGGGTTTTCAGTTAGAAGAGGAAGCTCATTTGAATAAAATGTTGGAGTCAGGGGTCGTTTCCCCATCCAGCAGAAAATGGGCTTCACCTGCTGTTTTGGTGCGGAAGCGTGACGGAGGGGTCAGGTGGTGCTTTGATTACCGGAAGCTAAATGGCCTTCCCATTAAAGACAGTTACCAGCTAGGGGTGCACTGTTGGCTGAGCTGTAAGACACTCGCCTTTCATCTCTGTGACCCAGGTTGGATTCTCGTCCTGGGGAATATGTGGAGAAAGTTCCTACCACTTTAACCTTGCACAGTGGTTTTCTCCGAGTTCTCAGTTTCCTCCACCACAGACAAGGTGGGAAGTATACACCAACATCTGTGCCATGGAGAGTGACTCGATAAGTCAATACTTGACTTCTTTCACAATCCATGTAAAACAAATGTGTCTATACTTATACAGCTGCCAAAAATAGACAAATGGCTTAACACTTTGAGTGGTTCCTGTTGTTTTTTTGGCCCTGGATATGAATAGTGGTTATTACCAAATTAAGCTCAATGAGCACAATAAGGAAAAGACAGCATTTACAATGTGACACAGTTTATTCCATTATAACCGAATGCCTTTTGGGCTCTGTAATGCGCCATTAACTTTTCAGCGAGCGATGGCTCTCGCGCTCCAAGGGCTACAGTGGTAAACCAGCACATATTTTTGAGCACCTGACCTGCTCATGTGGAGTTTTTGAGCATTTCCGGACCAACAAGTTGAAACTTAAGGCCAAGAAATGTCAACTTTTTGTGATTCGGTTGTTTTGGGGACACCCGGTAAGCCAGGAGGGGATAATGTGTTAATGGAGAGTGAGGCAAAATGGCTGTCCCTAGCTACTGTTCAAGACATAAAGTCCTTTCTTGGCTTGACCAACTATTACTGAAAGGTTTGTGAAAGATTATGCTGTGATTGCAGCACCATTGACAGATTTGCTGGTCAAGGATGTGCCATTTGAGTGGGGTCTGGAGCAGGATGAGGCTTTTCATATGTTGAAGGAGAAACTAATCTGTCCTCCCATCCTGGCATACCCAAAACTGGATGAGACTTTTATACTGGACACAGATGCTAGCTCTGTGAGTCTGGGGGCCATCTTGTCACAGGTGCAGGATGGCATCAAGAGACCAATAGTCTACACCAGTACTCGACTCAACAGGTCCCAGCAAAACTATTGTGTGACCCACCATGAACTATTGGCAGTGGTTAAATTTATCAGACACTTCTGACTCCAGATGGACAGTTAGCCAGATGGCTGAGTCCATGAGACAATTTGACTTCACTATACAGCAAAGGCCATGCTAATGCTGATGGTGTCTCAAGGCTGGGGATGGACACTGATGTCTTTGACTGCTAGGATGTAGGTAGAGATGTCTAGAGTTTGCCTTGCAAGGGCTGCGACCACTGTCGCCGGGCTCACATAACGTGGTCCAGGTTTGTAGACCAAGCTGACAATGTGATTCCACTGGCCATGAGAAGCACTGAAGAAGCTGAAGTGACCCCAGTGACTGACCAGGGAGAGGCATCCAACTGGCTGATGGCCACCCCCCCCCACCCCCACCCCCACCCCCCCGGCTTGCATGACCTGCAGGTGGAGAGTTGTTTTGCCTGCGCGGTTTCGCTAGACAACAGTAACAATTTTTTCCCTTCTTAGTTCATCCAAGTAAATATACTGTGGGAAAGATAGACAATGAATGTGTAACTGGCTAGTTACCACTGTTTAAGGGGCCATTTCCTTGTTTGCAGATACATCATGATACCTAGAGTATTACCCACACCCAGAGAGATCACCCCCAGGTTTGGCAAAGTAGTGAGGGGAGGGCAAAATTTCACAGTGAGAATAGATACTGATTTCCATGGGCTGCTAGGGTGCCAGGCATTTTTTGATGCCATTATGGTAAAGAAACTATGTCGGCCCAGGTCAGGATTTTCCCCTTCATGTGAACGCTACCAGTCATGGGAGTGGGTTGGGGACCGTACCCCTTAATCACATGGACGTTGGCTTCCAGACAGTTTTGGATGGTCAGTGGGAGGTGTCTTCATTGCCAGTGTGGCTGAAGGAGATGTGTAAGGTGATGAGGCTAGGTACTGCCAACAGTCTGCAGAAGGTGGGGCGTCTTGTGGACATGCTCTTACACAAAAGGCTCCACCACCTGTTGCCATCGACTGAACCATGTTGCAGGTGGAGGCCCCTGTTAATAAGGAAGTGTTATTGCTGCCAGCTATCCCCCTTGGGTGGGAAGAAAGCAGGATGGAGGTACTTTTGTCACCGGCTGGTCCTATTGGATGGTCGGACTGTGGGGCTGTGGATTTTATGAGAGTGGCTGAGACTCAGGCCCCTCCATCATCTGGACCTACTGCACCAGTGGTATTTGGCTATTCTCACGCACAGTGTCACCTGAAGGTCAGCAGAGGTTGGAGGGTTGCCCTAGACAGGAACGACCACCAGGTGCATATCCTGCAGATGGGTCCCCATCTGGGCAAGAGGAGGGCATAGGGTTGTCCCTGAGCCATGTAAGGCATAGAGAAATTCATGCGGAGAAATGAACCTTTCATCCAGTGAGGGAGAGCTTGTCCCCAAGCCTGGATCTGCCCTAGGGGAAGGAGGGATGTGCTGCAGCACGCCGGAAAATCAGTAACCCGTCCCCGCTCCCCCCCCCAACAAGGTCTTATGCTTAGTGCCCTGTATGTGAAGATTTTGTGCCAATGCTACATTGGCATGCACAGGCACATCACTTGCCATGGTTTATTACCCTCCAGGCTGCATGTTGGCTCTGTGAAATTAGTGTCAACACAGCATCTGATTTGCAGGCCCATATTGGGAAGAAACACCTTTGTTACACTCAAATCAGCCTGGAAGACTGGCTGGCGGGAGCTGATGTTGGCCTTTTTTGACAGCATTGTCAGCCACCTTGGGGTCAGCCTGCCAGCCTTGCCACAAGAGATTCATGAGAGAGGGTGGACTTTGACAGGGTCATATTTTGAGGGCGAGAACTTCCCTTGGTATGGTGACAAGAATTTTTGCCTGGAGTCTTGAACATGCCATGGGATCATACAATGCCCACCACCCTCCATGACCTGCTTGGGTGGAAACAGATCTTATGCGTTTTTGGCCCACACAATGGAACCCAGGTTTCCAAATCTCAAAAAATTCCAATCCTGCCAAAAAACTCTATGGATACAAATCTATGGACATATAGTAATCAGAAATTATATAGGTTTAATGTACTTGTGAAAAAATTGGGTAATTGCGATTTTTGAAAGTTGCCAGTCTCACTGCACACTAGCTTCACAGCCTCCACCTTAACTATCAATGAGGTAAAAGCATGTAATGCCCTACATGGTATTTAACAAGAAATACATCTTCTTCCAAGGTGATTGAATTATATTGCCCACACCTAGGATTTGTGCTGTTGGATTTATCAGTATTTAATAGTAACCATGGGCCCAAGATTCACCATTACGGAGATATATGCCAACATCATTTTGACCTTTCAAGGTCACTCAAGGTCCAAATTAATAATGTTCTTTAAAAAAGAAAAAGAAATACAAACTTCTAGGTACTTTCGTATTAGTGTTTAATAGTAACCATGGGCCTATGATCCACCATTACATGTTAGCCAAAATGTCACATTTCCTTCTAGCTGAATAGTAACAATGCTAACCTGTAGCTGTAGCTGTAGCTGTACTTGTACCTATACCTTATCAGTAGTTCCTGTTTTAAAAAAATACCTACACAATGCCAAGAGTATCGTACAGTGAATAAAATTTTGGTGCAGATTAAATCCAGGTACATTTGCACTAAGTTTGAAGAAAATCCAATGTGCAGTTTGGGTGAAGTTGTAAATAATGAAAATGCACAAAAAATTCATAAAGTGGAAAAAAATTTTTTCCTGCCATCTCTATTCACAGTCACAATGCTAGCATGTGCATATTCCCTTATCAGTTTTTCCTAGTCTGTTTCCAAAAAACAGAAAATGATAGCATCACCATGTAGTGAGCAATTTGCTGGAAATCAAGTCCATGCAGGTACATTCCTACTAAATTTGAAGAGGATCCAATTTATAGTTTGGGAGAGGTCAAGAAGAGCAAAAATGAAAAAAAAGTACAAAATAGAAAAACGGAAAAAAAAAGGCAACACCACCTAGTGAGCAAATTAATGTCTAGGTGTCCCCAGAAATATCCCTGTGTACTTTCAAAACAATTGGGTTGATGGTTTTGGACAAGTGGTAAGGTTTTACCAAAAAGTTTGAAGCCAATCTGGCAAGCAGTTTTGGGGATTGTTTACTTTGACATTGCATACAGGCACTTCTGCTCCCTTCCCACCCCCCACCCCCCAACCTGAATTTGTTCAACAGGGTACACTGGGTTTTCTTCCCAATTTTTGACGAATTCTTGTTTTCACGCTTGTCAACCACATCTCCAAAGTGTCACCGATTATACTGAAATTTGGTGGAAATGTTCCTTGTGGAAAGCCTAAACAAAATTCTCCACTGGGTGACAATACTGTGAATCCCTGATTTTCAACATTTTTTTTTTAAATTTGGGTACTTACCACTTAATGCATATATTCCTATAGATTGATATGCAAGTCAATGGGGGTTGTAATGGTACTTTACATTTTCAACTTCTCCAAAAACCACTTTGTTTGTTCAAATGGTCATGCTCCAGTGATTTTGGAATTTTTTTTTTTATGAATTATTGAAATTTTTTTGCAAAATCTTAAAAAGTCATCTCTGACACTGCTCAGCTAATACAGTACTTTGAAATTGTATAAGGACCCCTCTGGGGAGGAGGACAAGTATACACAGTACATGGGTGACCTTGACCTCATTCACAAGGTCACAGGGCCATTTCAGTGAATTGATCTCTACAGCTCATAACTTGAGAACTACTTCACCCAAGACTTTGGTGTTTTACATGGTAGTGGTCCTGTGTTAAGGACACACTTAGAACGTATATGTGTGACCTTGACCTCATCCCCAAGGTCATTGAGCCACTAACATGAAATATTGATAACCAAGAACTAGTTGACCCAGGACCATGCTGGTGTTCTATGAAGGGTCAGAGTATATGGGTGAACTTGACCCATCCCAAAGTCACAAGGCTACTACTGTTAGGCATTTCTACACCAGCTGAACATGGTCTGTTTGTTCACACAGCCCATTAAATAAAAAAATGTAGAAACCTGAAGCTCTGCAGTTTTGGTACAGAAAAACTGCAAAAGCACGCAGGCTTGAAAGTAACTGGCACTGGATGTTTTTACCATCAAAACACAGCCACAATGCAAATTGTATTCACTTTTCTGCTTGCTGCATGTCAAGCCTCCAGCGGACCAATCTTGCAAGTGTAACCCAGCACTACGATACTCATCTTGACAAAAAATGGACATAACACCAACAAACAAACTGTGATGCATTTATAATACTTTATTCCAGTTTTACACACCAGTGTGGAAGTACAACAAGCCTTCCATTCTTTTGACATGTAATTACATCCATGAGCCTTTCCTCTCATCAATCGTCCACAGAAACGCTCAGGTGTCAAATGTCTGCTTCAAGCGTCTTTGGTGTAGGTTCTAGTTATTACAGAACATATTGAAACAGCAATATTTGTGAAACCTATTCAGACAAAATATCCTTGGTCAATGACTTTGGTGCCAGTTGTGGACTCCAAGGACTGCTGCAGACTTAGCCTGGATCAAAGGCAGCAAATGGTCGATACAAGAACTTTCAAAAAAAAAAAAAAAAATTGTCATCACATCGGTACAAGTATGTCATTTTCCTCATTAAGTGAAATACTTCTTACAGTGAAAGTGGGAGACAACTTGGCATTATATAACATATTATATATATATATATATATATATATATATACACTATTTTTTATTTATTTTCCAGGACAGAAGGACCACCAGAAAGTCTGGTTTTATGCAAGACCTGATGACCCCTTTCGTGTGTTCTTACATCATAGTTTGTCAGATGAACATACTAAATTTCATGTGTGCTCCACTCGTGAACGTAAGCCTTCTTTGGAGGTAACACCATAGTTTATAACACACACACACACATATATACATACGTTGATTCTGCTCTTCCTTGTAACAAACTCAATTACGCAGAAGCTGATGCTCTTATGTTATGGAGAGCCTGGACATATGTGTTGCAGAGGGTGCCACTGGTAAGTTAGGCTTGGTATCTAGCTTCTAACAAGCAGAGCCATCTGGTGGGTATCTAGCTTCTAACAAATCCAGCCTCACTGATTGGCTACTGGTTATCCACCGTAAAGTAGGGTGCCATGTTTTTTTAGTTCAACAGGAAGTAGTGAAACATGCAATTTACCTACCTAAGCATCCCCCATTAGCAATTTAATGAGTATTCGGCCAAATACACAGACTAGCACACAATTTTTCTATAGTTGTATTTCTATTTGGCTGTGTCAAAGTGACCTTATATAAACCGGTCACTTTTGAGCCAAAGTACTGTAGAAAAAAATTCAAAATCATCCAAATTATGCACCAAGATTTATCACAAAACTTTTTATTTTTTTTATGCAATGGTTTTGAATTTATTAAGTTGGAGATTACCCAGGAAAGTAATGGGAATCCTTAACTCTGGCCCACCTGACTGAAGTGGCCTCTGCAGAACGGATACCGGAACCTTCTATTCTTGCTCTTCTCTATTGCCTTGACTAAATTTATTATGGACGAGAAAATGCCTTTGAGGAAACTGTACATGGGACCGCTCAGAATAGCATGCCCTGGATCAACAGCTTTCCTTGGCATGGGTTGGGCACTTAGCACCATGGGAACCTGCAGAGCCAAGGACAGTCTTGACGCATTAACTCTTTCAGTGCCAGCTGTGACTAAAGTTAAACTACCTAACATGAACTGCCCTGGATCACAGTAAGGGTGCTAGACTCATGCTCCTTTTAATTTAAAAGGCCTTTCACTCAAGTACCAGCATGCCTGTAGTTACATAGAATTGTCCAGGGTGACAGCTTTCCTGCAATGCACCCAAAGCACACCCAGGAAAGTTTTAAAGATTTAGTCCAAAATGTGGTACTGAAAGAGTTAAGTAGGTTACCAATCACAAGGAAACTTTGGACTCAGTTTGAATCTAAGGAAGTATCAGGTACACACCCAGAACTAAAGCTGCCAGAGAATTTGCCTGATATTGTGCAACCCGAAACCAGTCACATAGTTGCCACTTAATAGCAGAAAACAAACCCGCACATTTGCCTCCATGGCACTCGCCCGGTTCTACATTGATATTGCTCAAAGGTGTAAACTAGACTGTATTAATCTGTAGATTGTGCCAGTCCTTTCGTTGGGCTGTGGCACAGAAGCAGTGTTGTGAAAAGCACTTAAGAGCAACAGTCAATCAAAGAAGCAGCTTGTCCAGATTCGTTGATTAATTTTTATAAGAGCAGCTTCAGCAAAATGTCTCAAAACTGGCATGTTTGTGCGCCTGTGTTGAAATACAAAGTAAAATGTGAAAAAATATTTGAACTTAATTTTTCTGCTATGACACAGAATCTCTCAGTACCTGAGAAAAACTGATGTGACGACCCTTTACCTGAATTGAAATACACAGGCATTGGAAATATAACAAAAAAGGTGGCAAGAATTATGCAGTAAACAGTAAAATCTGAGTAAGATGTCAATGCCGAAGCATACTCTTTCAATAACCACACTAAATTAGTACAATCATCTATTATCATATGCTGGTTGACAGACTTTGTTGGGGGGGGGGGGTTGATATTTTACTGGTTTGTGGTTATTTTATTGTATGCAATAAAATACATGTTACCACAAACCAGTAAAGTATCAAAACAACTTGCCCTTAAGAATAGCACAAAAACAAAGAAAAAAAAATGGTGAGGTTAGCCCTATGTTTTTCATTTTTTAAAACATGTCAATGGTTCAAAATTGCAAATAGGGAATTTAAAGCAAATATTAATGGACTCCCTTCTAGGAGTAACACACCACATCCTGCATGAAAAGACAGAGAGTTCATTCAACAGTGTCCTCAAAGATGTACAGTGTATATAAAAAAAGTATTTTCCCCAAGTCATGTCAGGTCTGTACAACTCTTTTTGAAGTCCACTTGTTCCCAGGCAAGTAGCCGCATTTGCTGCATGCTATTTCCTTCAAACTTATTTGTCCTGCTTCAATTTTGACCTGAACAACAGACAGAACATGCCAATTGTAGAGTCCTGCGTGTGTTATAAACAGGTTCAGCAAGAATGAAACACAGTTTTCCATTCTCATTTAATACATATGCCGAAAACCATTCGTTCCAAAAATGATCGTAATTGCCCACTACTGAAGATCTGTCGATTCTCTAGAAGGTCCATATTCAAGGCTGCAAGTGTTTCTGATGGAGCTCGTGCTATTTGAAAGCATGATCAGAATGGACATTGCAGATTTTGCTGATAAGGCATTATTAGGCAGCCAAGCTGTTTTGTGAATGTATAAAAAGGAACCATTTAACTGGTGCTGAAAAAGCAAGTTGTCTAAAATAAAATAAAATAAACACATATATCTTGGATTAATGGGATTTAAGTATCATGTACTAAAAGAACAGCAGATGTAAACAACAAACAAAATTTTCCAACAATATCTGTTTCCACCTTGTGTACAATGATAAACATATTTTTGTTCTTTTACTGAGTCAGTTCTTTTACTGATTTGCTTTGAACAGTAAAGAACAAAATATCAAGACAAATCAGGAATTATCCAGCTTGAATTGCCTTTTAACACTTATCTTCAGGAGAAGACATGTTCTGCATCTTTTCCTTTACAGTGTAGCTAAGTAAGCGAGCACTTAGTTTTCAGTTTCATGGTATCAAACAGAAATCATACATGGTACAATTTATGCATGTACTAAGTGACCTCTGTTGCCTATTAAGATTTATTATTTGAAGCGATACCAATTCTTTTAAACAGTTTCTTGTTTGTTTGTTTTTTAAAGATTTATTATTTTTATCTGTATTAATACAGATCCTTTTATACAAGTTTCCTTCCATGATCTTTGTCATAATTGTACAAATTGAAAATGCAAACAAACCCTGATTGAACACAATAACATACTCCTTGTTCTTCACCTGAATGAGAAAACAGGCAACAAGAACCCAGCAAAACCTTTATGCTATTGGCAAAGCCAGCCCAACACCTTCCCTGTCATATTTGTTTTTTATATTTTTTCTCCCAGATAAAAACCCTGTACATTAAGTGCCTGACGCACTTTTACTATATCTTCATTACAGCACTCTGTACAAAATGTTTCATTTTTCCAATAATTCAATATTGCTGCATCGACCAGCTGCAACTTGGAAATCACATGGTTTTAAGACCAGTGTGTCAACGTGGTTTTAAGACCAGTGTGTCCAAGCATCCGACTCTACTTTACTTGCAACAAAAGACCACCTGCCACAGTAGGCCACCTTTGATGGGAAGAAGAGGTGGCCTTCAATAGCATAGGTAAGTATAACCTAAATATAGATTTATGAAAAACTTGCACCAGGGGACGACTAGAAATGAATAAATGTACAAAGCCTTACATTCTTTATACCATTTAATCCCTGTATTTTTTTGTTTCATTCTACTAATATCAAATCAATGATCACTTTCAATATACATCCCAGATATGTACACTCAATACAACAAAGATTTTATTTTTTCACTTAGTGTTCACAACTTATTTAAGTGCATGACAATCTGCACACAGCTTCTGTACTTTGTGTTATATAATGCATAAATTTATTAAAAATTGCATTAATCTTTATTTTATTTTGTTCACACCAAATTACCTCCTATAAGAGACCTGTTACCCTAGCAACCTCATTTTGAAGCCAACAGACTCACAATTTAGGTGCTAATGTATGCTGACAGTCCTCTCCTAATAATAAAAGGATGATGTGGAATGCAACAATGTTAACCTTTTCCCACTTGAATTAAGACTGAGTCAACAGCTTTCTTTGGCATGGGTTGGGCACTTAGTGCCCAACCCACGCCAAAGAAAGCTGTTCACCTGGGACATGTGGTCTTGATAGATCTCACATACAATTCTCAAAGTGTTTTTCATAACTGTTGAAATTAGCTGAGAACACTAAAGCAGGCGACATTTGACCACAACCCGATTTTTTGCCAGTTTAAGGAGAAAAGGGTCAATGCTACCTCACCTCACATGGGCTTTACCTTTCTGGTGACATATCCATTCAATCCCTTATTCGACAATTGGCCTGCACAAAAATTGTACACTCTCCGAAAGAACATCATTCCTAAGTATGCACCTCTTTGAAAACTCCTCAATACTTTCATTACTTATGGTTTTCTGAAGGCCCTTTATTGCAAATTTGGTGAATATAGAAATTATATTGGAACAAAACTTAACCATACCATTAATAATATTATATATATATATATATTATAACACATTTGCCATTAAGTTGAAAGCTGGCTGCTCAAAGATTATGCTTTTCCAATGAGTAGAATGTACCTTAAAGTTTTTTTATATGAAGATTCACTTTTCAGTGTCCAAGAGTTGATTTAGATCCATGTCAGTTTCTTGCAAATTATAATGCAAAATATACAGCTCTGCAAACCGAAAAAAAAATGTCGCCCATAGTTGTGCTGTAATGTACTGATGTTAAGTAACAATTCAAACAAATGCTAGATTTATCAAAATTTTTTACATAAAACTGAAAATTTTAAACCAAATGTTACCTTTCATAAAATGTGGTTCATGACCATGGGTATCTTAAATTTAAAAAATAACAAAATTCAAGCCGATCCAATGTTGCTCATGTCATTGAGATTTTTTTTTTTTACATAGCAATATTATAATGCACTAGCTGTACATATGAAATTTGGCAAATGTATCTGTGCCAATGTACCAGACAAGATGATATTTCCACAGTACAGAAACCCAATTTTTCTTTGTAAATTTTAATGCTAGTCCATCTGCTGTGCCTTGGTTCCCATGGTTACACCACCGGCTGACACAATCAAGTTCATGCTATCAATAACCAGAAGATGAAGAGAACTGCAACCCATAGGAATACTTTTGATAAAAACTGTTCCTCTGAATGTTGTGGTGTTCCTGCTGCTGCTGCAAGAATACAAATATAATTATTAATATATATTGAACATCTTTCTTGGACAATTTTGCTGCTATTTAAAGCCAAAGTGCTGAATAAACCAGATGTGAAAGTGTGTGTGTGTGTGTGTGTGAGAGAGAGAGAGAGAGAGGAGAGAGAGAGAGAGAGAGAGAGAGAGAGAGACAGAGAGAGAGAGAGAGAGAGAGAGAGAGAGGAGAGAGAGAGAGAGAGAGAGGAGAGGAGAGAGAGAGGAGAGAGAGAGAAGAGAGAGAGAGAGAGAGAGAGAGAGAGAGAGAGAGAGAGAGAGAGAGAGAGAGAGAGAGAGAGAGAGAGAGAGAGAGAGAGACTGTCCCCTGGTTATGAAATAGAAGCCTGCTACATTAAAAATTAAGTCCAAGTTGCCAAAATCCTATTTGGCACAGAGAGGGCTGAAAATCACCACTGTGTAAATTTCTAAGAGAATTAATCCATAGGGTCATGAAGTATCCTGTTCACAAAAAGTGTAACACAGTCAGACGAACAGACTGCATCCCCTGGAACCCTGTTGATGGGGTTGGTTTAAGCACATTTTTATTTAGCAATTGGGAAGCAAGGCGGAGCCCTATATTAATTCCTCTTGCAAAAGAAAGGACAAGGAACAGGATAGACGAAACATCACAATCCCCTGGTGCACGGCCATGCAGGGGTAACATAATGAAGAAGTGGGACGACACAAAACAAGACAGATAGTGGGGCGTCTTAGTTCAGGGAAAATTGTACCTGTTAGAAACTTGTTTATGTATTATTAGGTTTATAAGTGTTAATTTTGAGGGGCAATCTGCTAAAGCTTTTGATAAATTCTTGCACAGCCATGAATATCTTAATATTATTTTCCAGGTTGCAAAATTCGTATCCATATAAAACTGTGAGGATATTAAAAGGAGCAAAATTGGAAATAAATGCATGAAGACGGTCTCTGTGCATGATGCATTATTTAAACTGAACTACTTACGTGCTTGAGGTCTGCCATCATTGAAGTTGAATGTTGATGCAAAAAATCCAAAGGGAAAAGCTCCAATACCGAAAGACATTTGGAAACCTCCGTCTCCAAACCCAAAGCCTGGGAAAGCCTGTAGTGGAATTAAAATGTATGTATACATCACATATATCATGCACGGTGGTTGCAATGCACCTACAATGTACTTAGGAAATCTGTTGCATGATGACATACTACTCTTACTGACAGAAACACAAAATTTAGTGCCATGCCAAAAGCTTGCCTGTAATACTAAATGGGAAAAAGTTGGATGCCAATATATCTGTTTTAGGTTCCTTTGGGTTAAAAGTGGGGAAATGTGTGTCATATTTTTTTGTTTTTGTTTGTTTGTTTGTTTGTTTGTTTTGTTTTGTTTTGTTTTGTTTTGTTTTGTTTTTCCTGGTCTGAAAATCAGTGGACACTTGAACTTGGGAAACAAGACATTCTACATCAGCCTTATTTGTGTGACCAAAACGGCTTTCCTTTCTTTGTCTTATTTATCTTCTGAATTTCAAACCACATTCAACCTCCTCCTACTACGAAAATTATAATAATAAAATAATTTTAAAAAATAATAAAAAAGAAAACACCACTACTGGTATAGCATTTGTGAATTATTAATGTAGAAGGGCATTGTGTTTGCTCTGTGATACCATTTGATTTAACCAACACTTTGGGATAGTGTGATAGTCCTGAAAAGGACCTTTGTCTTTTTGTCTGCTTTGTTTTTTTGTCTGCTTTTTGTGACATGCACATTGGGGCATGTTGGCTTCAAAGTGTAAGGACAATTCATTAATGAGCTCACGTGACCCTCAATGCCAGATACAACTAGAAGTAAGAACAAGTTGAATTTTCCCACCGAAAATCAAATGTCTCCCTGTACACCCTTACCAGTTGTCGCCCTTACAAATCTTACAAATTTCTCATACCAATAATGGCAGTGACCCACAAATTAGGTCAAAGTAACCCATCTTCAAATTTGACTGAGTCCTAACAGAGGACTATAATCCTGTGCAATATGGAAGCCCTAGCTCCAAAACTTGTGGAGTTACCATATTCGCGTTGATGTGTTCACTTATGTGACTCTGTGACCTTGGAAATGGAATCTTGGTCACCCATTTTTGAACTTGACCAAGTTCTTATAGAGAACTATCATCATCTGCAATATAAAAGCCCTGGCTAAAAAAAATTCTCAAGTTATCACACAGTAACCAAATTCACTAATGTGCCCCTGTGACCTCAAGGTCACCCATCTTAAAACTTGATCGAGCCTTTATTGAGGACAATAATCCTGTCGTACATGAAAGCCTAGCTCAAAAAACTTCTGGGGTTATCACATTCATATCAAGGAGGAAGAGGAACGGACAGAAAAACAGTACGTGTCTCCCCTCCACCCACCCCCGCCCCATACCCAGAAAGACATGATCAACAAATCATGACCTTTTTACGACAATCTTTTGTACTGTACATGTACAAGCATGAAGTAGTGTTCCTTGACCACATTGCATAAAATTACCATGGTACACCCTTTTCCATATAAAACATTGTATTTATCATACTAAATGTTATACTACTGCAGCAATTATCTTTTTGCTTCTTCTGCAACAATATATATACTACACAACAAAAAGTTTATAAAACCTTAGTTCATCATGATCTTCTGTTATACACATTGTATGAAGTTCAACCCACATTAGATATATACTTGATGACAAAAAATGTAAAAAACTTAATTATAATTCCTCATAAGCCTTTGTTATGCATTTGGTATGTACTTGCAAAAAAAAATTATCATATTTATATGTGTATTTACATTGGTCCGATGATAAATAAATTAATGGTTCACTGATACCAGTATCTTGACACAAATTTTCATTTATCCAAACTTGGCATTGTTACAGGCCCTGAGAAAGTTGTTCTGTAGCATGCCAAGTTAATGGTACCAAACAAAACACTCACCCCACTGTTCTCTGGCTCTGTTCTCTGACCTGGCGGCCTTGGTGGAAGCTTCTCTCTGTCGAGGAAAAGACTATTAATGAGCAGAGTATATGATATAACCGGTAATGATATGGCGATTTATTACAAAAATGGCCATGACCCTTCTGTGTGGTCTCAGCCATTTGCCAACTTTTAAACTGGTCAAAACTGGCTGGTGGTCATATATTGTCTAGATTTCAATGTTTTTGACCAACTTCAACAGTTATGAAAAACAATTTGAATACAATTGTAGAGGAGATCTATGAACATAACAAGCTCCAGGTCAACAGCTGTCCACAGCAAAGAAAGATGTTGACTCAGTCTTAAACTCAGCCCCAATTCCAGGCGACAGGGTCAACATACAATTACTGACCATCCCCAGAACAACAACATTTGGTACTGCATGCCTATATACATAGTTTTAACTTCTAAGAATGTCTCAAAAGATGGCTGTAATCTCTGAGCTTCGCACAACGTCAGACACTCTCTGTCTTGGGATACTGAGCAGACGAGTGTAGAAATCAAGCTTTTTAACCCCTTCCCCCTGAAACCAGCAAAACCCTGCATGGCAGTCAAATGTCATCTCCTTCGATGTTTTGCACTAACTTCAACAGTATTGAAAAACCATTTTCATGAGAATTATAGATGAATCTTATGAAGATAAGATGACCCATGCCAATGAAAGCTGCTAAATCAGACTTAATTCAAGGAAAAAGGGTTAATTAATGACTTATCTAAATATGACCCAAACATTTCACCTGGTGTTCCTATATGACACTCTCATGGGTCCTGACAAAGGTCTGTATGAAATTTATGAAACATAGGAAAACTTCACAGATGCTGTAGCCTGTACACATGCATTTGCATTGCCTTAGCTATTGATCAAAATGTTCAAGAAAATAAAGTGTCTGTGCTTGGAGAAGGAATAACATTTATATATATATTACATACATTGACTATACTACTGTTTACTCTTCCAAGTGTTAAGAAATAACACTGGCGCCATCCTGTGACCCACTTTATTGATGACTGATTCATGGTACATTCTCATGAAGTTTTATGAGAATCCAGACAGCTCTTTCAGAGAATTTGACAATACATGTAATAAGGGGAAAAAAAGGCCTTGAAGTACCCAAACATGACCTTGGTGACTGCAGCCCTGCTAGTTAGCATGACCTCTGCCTGGTCCATACATACAGATGACAATCTTACCTGGGGTCCTGCTGGTTGGCACTGCCTCGCCCATAAAGTGGGATAACTTTGTCTTTACTGATGCCTGCCTTACACACAGGACACACTTGTCTGTTGGGTCTGGTTTCTAACCACTGGTGTAAACAGGGCCAACTGGAACAGAAAAAAAAAACGATTCCATGAATTACTTCAAACTCATTAACATTGTTACCATGTTTTAAAGGCCTGCATTCTGATCTCCATTCTCCCATTGGAGATCATCTACCAACATAGAGTGTGCACTGAACCACCACTTGAGTTAAGTGTTAAAAAGATTTGGTCAAGTGGATATGTGCGTTTCCCATTTCAGCTAGGCGACTGGTGCCAAAGGTTGCAGGTTCGAGTCCCGCTCGTTCCAAACATAAAATAAACTAGTGAGGATTAAGTTGCTCACACAACAAGGTCTCAGCCAAGCATATTTTACAGTCTAACAAGAGGCTGTAGGTTAAATGCTTGGATACCTCTATGTACATACTTTGTATACCATTCTATTCTCCAACTGTTATATTGACTGCCTTATGCTGAGCATGAACCAAAGGTGAAAAAAAAGATACATAATGTATCATGATTCTGTTTCACAAAGACTTCTGTTTCTCCAGCTTTGCCTCTTTATCCTTCAAACCAGCCAAACTGGCAGGTGGTCAAACATCCTCTGCTTCATTTTTCTTCTTTTTTTTTTTTACTTATTTGAACAGTGATGTACAAGATATCACTTATTACACCTTGGCCAACATGGTATCATAACGTCAGTGACCTAAGATTGACCTTTGAAGCTCACTCAAGGTAAAATTTAAGAACACTAAAAGTACATAGGTAGTTTGCTATTCATGTGCAATAGTAACCAAAGGCCTACCATCGACCATATCCAAGGTATACAATGAACCACAAACAACAGTTGCTGAATTTTAATTTGTGCTAATTAGGGGCACTTGAAAAGTTTAAATGTTGAATATCTTCTAAACTATCATGGGTAGAGATGTCATTCCAAATTCTATTTAGAGGTTTGTGCTGTAGATGCATCCAATGGACCACAGACAAAAATTGTAAAATTTTCATTTATGCTAATTAGGGGCACTTTGAAAGTTTATATGATGAATATCTGCAAAACTATTGTAGGTAGAGATGCTTTTCCAAATTCAATTCATAGGTTTTTGCTGCAGGCGCATGCAATGAATCACAAACAAAAGTGGTAAAGCTTTTGATTTATGCTAATTAGGGCCACTTGTAAAATTTTAATGTTGACTATCTTCAAAGCTATTACAGGTAGAGGTGCCATTTTGCCAATTTACTTCATAGGTTCATGCTGAAGGTGTATCTGATTAATCACTAAAGTTGTAACATTCAAATTTATACAAGTTTTAATGAGCCACACATATTTGCTTTGAAGTAAATCTTTTCTACTTTGTTTTGTTTTGATTTTATTTTTATTTTCACATGACAGGCAACAAATGCTTATTTTGTTTGGCCTTACTGTTCATCCTGAGGGCTTGTATTAGACACAACAGAAAGACGAGGCAAGTAAAATGCCTGACCGGTTTCCTCAGGCTTGTAATAAAAAGTCACATATTCTGTACATCCCTGTGATTATACAAGGTCAAAGACCAAACTGAAACACCAACTGACTTTCACATGCATGTTCACAACATATTTTGACAATATGTCAACAAGTGTTGAAAGGACATACATCCTATCCGCATGGGGGTAGAAGGTCTGACACTAGCCACAGGCTGACAGAAGTGGAATTTGGGTTAAGATGTTTACCACCTTTCAGTCAAAATGACTCCCAAAAGTTTCAATCACATAGTTTCTATCCCTGGGTGGGTCAGACGCTGAGCTTGAGACTTGTGTTACCAGAAAAAATTCTGAATGAGAGTTCTAGACAAGTCCTATCAGAAAGCATGTTCTGGGTCATCAGTTTTGCTCAGCAGGGTTTGTGGTAAATTCATTTAATATCACTGTATTTTCATTTTTCCTGAGTCCCCCTACTTCTCTGATGGCACAAAACCATACAAATGTAACCTTATGGAATAATATTTTAACACGGGTTTAATTGGATCTATTTCCAAAATAGCAACATTAAAAGTTCAGCTAAACAGGTTTAATTGGAACAATTTCCAAAATGGCAATATAAAAACTTCAGCGGGAAATGCAAAAACCATGTTTGCGTAAATATGTACATATTTACAGTGGTTGCAAAGTGCTATAAGACAACTAGCTATTCACTCAAGAACATGTATCTGTACACAGAGCACTACACACCTGAACACTGATGTGGACCTTCAGTTATGCCACACTGATATTAACTTCATCAATCCCTTGCAACAGCTTCTTGTCAGTCTGTCCTAAGGAGGGTCTGACCTGTCCATAGGCTTGCTAAGACTTACAATCAACTGAGGACCTTTAGGCTATGTATGAGGTGTCCAGACATGATCATAACCACAGAAAAGTGTCATATCTACTTGTGTGCATATATGTACATGTCTGTCTGTCTGCATGTCTGTCTGTCTGTCTGTCTGTCTGTCTGTCTGTCTGTATGTATGTATGTATGTATGTATACACAAACACACACACACACACACACACACACGCAAAGAACCCCCTTCAGATCAGTCTTATACTGAGTCTGCCTTGCTATTTCAACCACCCTTTTTTTAAAGTCCCATTTTGATTTTCTCATGAAGTTCGTTTCCACATTCAGACCACAGTTTTTCCTGTCCATTGGGTAATGTTTAAATATAATATCTCAGGGACAGATCTAAGTCTTCAAAATTTGTGGTCAAATCAGTAAATAAAACAGTAATCACTGTAGAATTTGACCTATAACTTTTATATACATAAAATTCATGTTAAAATAAATTAGTCATTTGCAAATTTCATAAGCCAAATGAATGAAACGTCAGCAATTGACCAGTTGCCTAATGGCATCAGTGGTCCCTGGAAATTCTACCATATATACCTACACACACACATGCATATACATATTGTAATTTCATTGATGGTATTAAATGATGTTTATAGTGTTTGTATGTATATATATATATATATATATATATATATATATATATATATCAACCATCAGCACTCTTTTTCAGGGAGGGGGGAGGAAAGGAGAGACTTGGCAGTTAATCTTGTGATTCTTTTGTATCACGCTGGCTAAACAACACCCAAAAATAGATTGTTATGTTACACGAAGCTGCTGGTGTCCCACTGAGAAAGAGCCACGCCTACCTGTACCTGTACAATAACAATACAAAATGTGTATGAAAGAACCTCCTTTGTGGGACCGCTCCAATGAAAGACCATCTCTATTTGTCACGTCCCTGATATTATCCTGAATCTTTACGATCTTTGACCTCCATTGAGAAACCATCTGCTTCATGTGACCACTTTAGGATCTGCCATATGGGGTTCTCAAAAAGAAAGACTGCTGCACTGCGGACCCACTCAAATGGAAGACCATCAGATTGTGCATTTTTCAATCTGCTTGACGTATTCAGACAGGTTTCAATGGCTCTTCTTACTTTGATAAAAGGCTGAAGTATCTTATGAAAAAACACTTTCACATGTTATCCCACAATACCTGGACCAAGATAACTGAGCTGCACAGAGTTCTCCTACAATATCAATCTTGTTCTCAACAGACAGATTGAAACATTTAACAAGAGGCCCATGGTCTTCATGCTCTGTTGGCATCATGGCTATATTGCACCTGTTCATTTCAAGAGGCCCATGGTTTTAATGCTCTGCTGGCATCATGGCTATATTGCACCTGTTCATTTCAAAGCTGTGAGTCCTCAAGTGGCTTCTGACATATAAAGCTTAATGTAAAAATTGTCCTCCAGATGGCACTCCGCTCCACATGTAATCATAGCTTATTTGTGCAACTCCTGTGATGAATATTGTTGCATGTGCCTAAACAACAATGAGAGAGTCCTTAGTTTTATGTCCTCAGTGATCTTGGGACAGAAGATCAAGGACACCCAGATTATGTTATGCAAGAGGCCCATAGGCCTGCCTGGTGCTGTGCTGACATTGCCATTGAACTCCAAGCTACACCCTGCCTTTACAAAATCACGTCTTTGAACTTTACAGGCATGGTGACCTCACAAAAAAGGTCAAGGTCACTGATATTATATATGATTCTAGTTTTGGACATTGTCTATATATCCTATAAATTTGGCAAGTCTAATCCAATAACTTTTGGAAATATGTAATTACATATCTTAAAATACATTTTGGCTCATAATTGATATCTAATTATAGGTGGCGCCACTAGTATCATTACCAACTTACACTTTGACCTCCCCACAATCCCACCAAATTTGGTGAAGATCTACCAAAGATGAAAGATGCCACAGCGTTCACAAGATTTTCATATTTTGACCCCTACATTGCATAATAGTGTAGGTGGCACCACAAATATCGAAAAGAACCTAGATTTTTATACCCTCCTTAAGTCTTCAAAGTTATATTGGGCTAACTTAAAACTGTGGACAGTAGTGCGGTCACAAGATTTTCACATTTGGACACGTATATATTATATAATAATATAGGTGGTGCCACTGACATTCCTAGGGACAAAGATTTTTATATGCTTTATAACTCCAAAACGTTACATGGGCCTATCTCAAGAATTGTGGGGTACAGAGCATTCACCACATGACCCCAATATTCAAACTGGCCATTTGACCTTGACCTTCAACTCGGATTAAAAAAGTGTCATGTTCAAAATATGCGCCCCACATCAAGCTTTCCATATATAGTCTGTTTGTTCAAATCAGGTCATAACTTTTTGAGTTATGGAGGAAAAACAATGAACTGAGACAAGCGCCAAACTCCATAATTACTGGGTCACAGTGACCCAAAATGCAGGTCACCCAGTACAGTTTTACATATTATGTACTCAAGCGCAATTTTGATCTGGAGGCTCAATTCTCTTTGCCACTGATGTCCAAGCTACACCCGGCCATTACAAAATCACCTTTTCAACTATGCAGACATGGAGACCTCACAAAAATATGTCAACATCACTGCTATTATATCACATTCTACCTTTGGCCATGGTCTATATATCATATACATTTGGCAAGTCTAATCCATTTACTTTTCCAAATTTGAATTTTTACATCTTAAAACACATTTTAGCTCACAATTTCAGTCCAATTATAGATGGCGCCACCAGTATCATTAGCAACTTAAGACTTTGACCTCGAACACAATCCCACCAAATTTGGTGAAGATCCGCCATAACTTAAAGATGCTAGAGTGTTCACACGATTTTCACATTTTGACCCCTATATTACATTTAATAATGTAGGTGGTGCCACCAATATCGAACTCAGTCTAGATTTTTATACACCATATAAGTCCTGAAAGTTATATTGGGCTGATTTGAAAACTGTGGACGGCATCGCACTAATGAGCAAAAGATTACAGACAGACGGACAGACATGAAAGGTCGTATAAGCTCTGTGATCTTTGGTCAGCAGAGCTAGAAACTGTTCATAATTCTGAGGTACAGTCTGGCTTTCATGCATAATCACACAGAGCTGCGGTACACATCAAACTTCTGAATATGCCCTAGCTGTGTTGGATATAAGGACTTTTTAGTTGTCCATGAGAAGTCAAATATCTGAGGGACAAATTTTTTCACACTGCAGTTGTGAAAATTTGAGGGCATGGTACACTTTATGACTCTCATGTGTAATTGCTTAATTTCTGTCCATGGTTACCATCTAATACCCAAGCAAGAGGCCTATGGGCCTAATGCTCTGCTGACCATCGTCATCGTCATCATCGTCTTCATCATCATCATCATCATCATCATCATCATCATCATCATCATCATCATCATCATCATCATCATCATCATTTTCTGACATGTATTCAATCCACAACCTTGAAAAATCAATTAAGGTCATCCATATTACGCAATGTCAAACTTTTACATTATACACATTTGTGATACATTTGCCTTATTGATTATCAAGATATTGAATTAAATGTCCTTTTCTTAAGTGCTTAATGATATTGAAAAATAAGTCAAGGTCACAATCATTGGGTCATGGTGACACAAAAGTAAAGTTTTATATACAATCTACTCAAGTGCAATTTTTATCTGGAGGCCAAGTTCTCTTTGCCATTGATGCCCAAACTACACCCTACCATTACAAAATCATCACTTCCAACTTACCGGGTCTGATGACCTTACAAAAATAGGTCAAGATCACTGATCTTATATAACATACTAGCACTGGATATGATCCATATATCCTACAAATTTGGCATATCTAATTTCACTATTTTTTCAAGGCATGGAATTTTGTATCTTTTAAGATACTTGAACTCATAATTTCTGTCCAATTAAGGGTGACGCCACTAGTACCATGTCAGCAATTGAGATTTTGACCTCTTCTACAATCCCACTAAATTTCATGACAATCCATGAAGAATTAAGGATGCTGCAACAGTCGCAAGATTTTCACATTTTGACCTTTATAGCTCCCGAAGGGAGCTAAACCGTTACGTGCGTACAGGAAAAAATTAATTCATGCTCCCTTATCTTGCTAGTGGATGGCCTGAATTGCTTGCAGCACGGAAGTTGTTTTTTGAAGCAAACAGGAAGCGGAAGTGAAGTCTAGAACCCATGAAAACTGAATCATTCTCCGCGACAGATTAACCCAAATGAAAGAACAAGTTCATTGTCGTGTACATAATTATTAATATTTTTCTCAAATTTTCGGATCATTAGTCCTTCTTCAGGGAATGACAGTTGATAAGCAAAGATAAACGCTCACCGGCCCCAGGCTATGGCCTTGGCTGGTTCCCTGCCTCGCTGCACGGAAAATATGAATCAGGCTGCAGGGAACTACACAAAACACAGTCATTGCAAAATATGAATCACGCTTGGAAAGACACCAAACACAATAGGGGGGACAAAGCGTTGAGTGAAAACGAGCATGCCTGCGATAGCAGGCCATGCGAGTCGTACTTTGCCTTCGGGAGCTTCCACAGCCTGGCTGTTACATATTATTACATAATACCATAGGTCGTGCCACCAACTTTGATGTCATCAGAGATTTCCATACACTTGATAAGTCCTAACATTTATATGGGCTTCAATTCTGACTTAAAAAATTGTTACTGCTCAAAATGTGTGCCCTTCATCCATCTTTCCATACTCTGGTCTGTTCGTTCAGATCATATAACTTTTTGAGTTACTGAAGAAAAACAATAAACTTGGACAAGTGCGAAAGTCTATAATTATTGGGTCATGGTGACCCAAAAAGTTGGTCACCAAGTAGCAATTTTATGTACAATGTAATCAAGTACAATTTTGATCTGGAGGCTCAATTCTCTTTGCTCTTGATGACCAAGCTACACCCTGCCATTACGAAATTACCTTTTTCAATTTTTCAAGACTGGTGACCTCATAAAAATTGGTCACGCTCACTGATATTACATAACATACCCGATATCCTATAAATTCTACAAGTATAATTCAATTACATTTCGAGATACAGACTTTTATATCTTAAAACACATTTTGGCTCAAAATTTTTGTCAAATTATAGGTGGTGCCATTAGTATCAAAAGCAATTTAGACTTTCCCCTCCTCCATAATCCCAATAAATTTCATGAAGATCTATCAAACATCAAGGATGCTAGAGTGGTCCCATAATTTTTACATTTTGACCCATATATTACACAATACTGCAGGTTGTACCACCAATATTGAACTTGACCTAAATTTCCATACACTTGATACTGCCTTAAAGTAATATGGGCCTATCTTAAAAGACAAGCAAAAAGTTTATGGAGGGACGGACAGACATGAATGACTGCATACGCTCTGCGACCTTGGGTCAGCAGAGCTAAAAAGTGTATTTTCTCAACAACATATCGAGTTTGATTCTGGCACTGAATGTAAAATTTCAGTATCGCCATTGATGTAATTAAATTTTGCTTAAAATTGAAAATAGCATTGCAAAAGATAAAAATTAAGATTTAGTTTGTAGTCTCAAATGAAAAAACACATAAAGCTCTCCAAAATCTATATTCTATCTGTTTTTAAAGGACTAAGTTCTAATTTGATGGTTGTTAAAAATTTTCTACAAATTTATAAATTCAATGTTAATTTTGCAAAAGACAAAGTAAGCCTTCGGTAAAGGCTGCCTACCACAATCTCTGAGACAGCAACAATATTTATCGTTTATCAGTCTGCAACCATGCTCCTTTCCTCCTCCCACCCACCATCTCTGTAAATTGAGTGCAGAGAAATGGTTTAGGTTTGAATGCATGGTTCCACTACTGGGCTAAAGCCTCTACATAATCCCACCCAGCCCACTCCTGAATAAGATTAATAGCCTGGGCACTTGTATATAATTGACGGACACCTGCAGCTGAACTGCTGCTGGATGCTGCCCTCTTTGTGATGTCACGCACCTCAAGGGAATCATTCCCTTGAGGAGCGTGACGTCACAATCAATCACCTGGGAATCCCCTGAATGACAAGCAGAGACGCTAGAGGGGGCAGTATACATAAATAGATCGATGTGTTTCTTGGGGGAACACAACAGCTGTCTATGTCAAGTTTGGTGATGGTTTATGAGTGGTTTACACAAGTAAGGCTTAGCCAGTGTAAGCCCAGCACAAAATCACGTGATTACCAGTTGTTAACGACCGGTCTGACCTTTTAAGGGTTAAACATCCTAAAAATTGTGAAACAAAACCTGTATCCAACATTTAAAATACTGTTTTGCTGCTAGAAGTGTACTTCTTCATTTCCCATAAGAAAATACTGTTTTTAGTATTTATAACATTTTTCCGATTTTCCACAAAACAGGTAAGATTAAAGTTTTTTTCTTTACGCAATTAAATCAATTTCTTAACACTAACAAAGATTTCATTACTTTAAATAGATTTATCCATAATTATGTATACTGTTAGAATGCATATATATAGTTTATAAGATCTCAAATTAGAAGTCTAGTGTCTACATTATACAAGGACACGTTTGGAGCAAAGTCACGTTTTCTGTGTAAAGTGCTGTATAAGTGTACCAATCCCTTAAAATGTAAATGAATATGAATGTTCATAAATGTTAAGTAATTCTATCAGGCTGGTTCTCTGAGGACAAGTGATTTCTTTCCTCCTTATTTACCAGCCCTGCCAGTTCCAGCAAACAAACAATGGGATTCAGAAGAGTACAAAATCTTTAAAAATACTTTTTTTATGTCAGGAACACAATACATGTATCAGTATGCCTCAAACCACCGTTTGTGATTTAAGGCAAGCCCCTCCACTGTGCTTGGAATTGTTGAAAGGGTGTTGTTGGTTGCTCACCTGAGATGGTTCATGAGAGAGCACCTCGTGTAATTTTTTCAATACAAGCACTGCCCAACACCTGTGCAATATGCATTATTGTAAACACTGCAGAGAAATGGATATTACTAAAATACTTTTTGACAAACATGCCAGGCCTTGCTGTTAAAGACAGTTGTTACTTGTTCCACTTTTTATCTAAAATTTAGACAAATAAGGGGTAAATCTCTTTGAAGCTCAAAATTTTTACTTGTCCTTCTGACATGAACTTGTCCCAGACAATATGGTTTGCCTTAATGTCAAGCACGAGACAAAAACTCGGCAATTTGCCTTCCTTCAGGTTGGGCACAATGTGCCCAAACTGCACCAAGGCAAGTAATTGACCTGGGCAAGTTACAATATGTCTTTGACATATCTTTCATTCAGAACATTTTCTCTTCACCATAAAATTATGTAAATAATACATGGCAAACAAGAATTAACACCCAGGTACTATTAGGTGCTTTGAGTGGAAAAGGTAACAGGTTCACATTCTGGCACATATCCTGCAGACAAATAAAGTTTATCTCTATCCTGACCCACATGAGTAGATAAAAGAGTCATTCATAATTCAACATGTTCAAAGGGAGCATGTTTGGATCCACAAACTGTTAACAATGAAACCAATTAAATTTTGAAATTAGGCACATTTGCCTATCTTGTGTTGTAATTTAAAATTCTTGTGCTCGTCTTCTTTTGAAAATGTCTGCTATGTACACACATGCACAACAGAAAAAGAACAATTCATTATTCTGTCCATAATTGATTTCAAAATAAAGTAAACAGGTGATCAGTTTGTTTTAATATGCCAGGCTGTTACATCATTCAACCCATCTTGTTAATATTAATGAATGCAGTGAATATTACTGCAGCATGCACAACTAATTTGGGCTTTAAAGTTATAAAATGTCTGACTTTCAATGGCAAGTCTTAAGCTTCAGTTTCTAAGCTTTTACTATTAAAAACCTTGGATTCTGCTGAAACAATGCCGAGTGCAGAAAAAAAAGGTATAAGACTAAGGCCAGTATTTTTTTTTTTAATTATTTGGTTTATGATCCCAGCAACATAAAGTTTGTTCAAATACAAAAGTCTTTTTCCCCCTTTTTCATATTTTTTCCCACCAACACTTCCACACACAAAAAAATAAAAGATTAGAAAAAGTTACCATGCTAGTCTCAGGCAACTGTTTGATCTATTATTGTATATTTCAGCCAGTAAAAGTGAAATATAACAATTACTTTATCAAGAAATGAAACGTATCAGGTAAGATTATTGTGCCATTGAGCAGGTCCATGTTATCTGTCTCACAGAGAATGAGAAGGTTGATGATGCAATATGCAGGCCAAATTTCTCGTGATCAGGCACAAGTACATGGATCAATATAGTTTGCAACAGTCAGAATGCATAAAAAAATGTGTTGGAAAATCAAAAGCATGTATGGAAACAACTTATTGGGATCAATATGACGGTGAAACCATAGACATATAAACGAGGTATACTTCCATGGTGAAACTAACACACTTATTCATGAGAACTTGAATTCGATAGCCACATACATGTGTAAAAGTGATGTCCTTCACATTTTGTTCCTGGGGCAACAGAACTGCATGCACATCCATAATTGACTGGAATTGTCCAAAATCTTTTTTTTTTTTTAATTTTATAAGTTATCACACCGTGTAAATATTCTTCATTAATCAACAGCCACGCTGAGATATATGGGTGAGTTGAGACATTAATAGCCAACTGGGCTGACAGTTTGTGCAGCAAAGGCTATCACCCAACTTTACAAGGAACATGCAGTGTGTGTTTGTGAATAATATTTCGTGACTGTATTTTCAGGCAAAACATATTTTTAAACACACAGTGCACATACATGTACATGTGCTGGAATGTTTACAGTAATTGACAAGGTAGCTGGTGATACAGATCAACATGTGGTGATGACAAAATAATATACTGTGGATCCATCAAACCTTGACACTCGGCGTTTTCAAAATCTCCACCACAAGCACAATAAAATTCAAACAGGTGAGGTCCTGGTCAATATTCAAACTAATGAATATTGACCCAACCATAACATGTCAGACATCATGTTTAATGTGATATTATAGCCCAGGTGTCATTTATATGTGCATTTAACCCACTGTTTAAGCAATATTCATGAGATTAACAAGTACTGAAATTCTGTACAGCCCTGGCACCTTTGTACAGTGTATTACCCACTAGAAATTGGGATCTATGAGCGGCTGGGGCACCAAATGGAGTTTGCCATGATACATAGATCTCCTTTTCATCTGTTTTCTTGGATTCATCAACCTGGCACTTGCACTGCTCACCCATGGCAGAGAAAGCTTTCACTGATCCACAGAGAAATCAATTTCAAATTTTGACGTGTCTATCAAGTAACATCACTTGTCCTCATCAGGTCGATATCAATACTGCACCACAGTTTGGTAAGAAATAAAACAAAACTTAAATCAATGAGCTTATGTCATATTTAAAAATATTTTCTGGCAGTCATTGCAAAAATTTTAGATTGGGTTGAGATTGTGGCTTTTCACTATTTTAATGTCTGAAGATGTATTTCTTGTCAACAGGACAGGCAAGTGTGTGAAGGTTACTGTTCCATACAATAATTTCACTTGTCTCAGACAGTAGCGCATAGGATTCTTTTTTCTTTTGCGTCACCTAGTCAAAAAGTGTGACTAACTGACCTGTAGGTGAGTGTAGCCACATAAAGCAAGGTTACATGAACATGACAAGGGGAGCTTCTTTGGAATCCGGTCCGGATTTTGGAGCCTTGGGTTTTATTTATTTTGGCATTTCTATTTGGCAAAAACGGCCGTTTCTTATGTGGGGGTTCCCCCCCTTGGCCCTATCACTTCCACTGCCCTGTGAGGGAGTCGAACCCACATAGTCCAAACCCTTTCCTGTAACCCTCCTCTCTTACCGCCTGAGCCAGCCAGGATTGTTGGTGCTCCCTGGCATTCATGCCGAACTTGAAAGCTCTAGTGAGAATGCATTGCAAGGAGCACCATCTAGCTGGAACCACTCGACCAATATGACGCATGAAGATGACTACGGAGGCTAAGGGTACTGTACTAAAGTGGAAAATAACTGACCTAGAGTGCACGGATACTTAATTTAACAACTGTTATCACAAGCTGCATAAGTTATTAGTGCCTCTGCAAAAGTTTCTGATAATACATGCCATACATTTTTAAACACCTGAACCGAATTCCAAAGAACGGCCGCACAATTTTCATAAAACAGGATATTCCAGTTCATTTGATCTTCATTCATTCATATCCAAAGTTCAAAATTCCTCAACTTCAAGCACATTTTTTTACAGTATGGCTGTGAATCAGGAGATTTAAAAACTTCAGTGTGCTGAGGGATGAATGGGAGTCACGTCGGGTTTTCCACCTGGCTCTGACAAGCCTGTGAGTGTGACATAAGCAACTCTGCGAGCAGGATCTCCTGCTGTTCAGCCACTCATGTAGCATCGATAATATGCTACATGAGTGTATGTTTGTGTTTTGCCTACTACCTGTAGTACTGGGACTGCCAGTGATTGGGAGACTCTGGGTGTCCACATAGCCCCATTTCTGAGGCATCGACGGTGTTGTTTTAATATGGGCACCATCTCCGCCTCATAACAGGTAATGCATTTCACGCAGACCTCTCAATAAATACCTCAATTGCACGATATACATAAATGTTCCTGTCCAATGTCTTATATGTATGTGTTCCTTGAAGGTCTGTCTCATTCATGTTACATTTTGGTAAAGTTTCATGCCATGGGAAACAAGATATTGACTTCGTTTTCTGCAACGCTAATGGAATTCCGCCTCCAAATCGTGACCGCTGCCATAACCGGACGAGAATTGCGTTTGCGCACGCGTGACCGGAAGTATACATTTACACGTGCGTGTTCTCGATTCACATGACTTCGTTTTCTTGTGGGTAAGTACATGCATTTGTCTCAAGTAAAGGGTAAGTTTATAGATAGGTCAACGAGTTTCACATATATATAACAGTATCAGTCAGGATAATCTCTTTCCAAAGGTTTAAGACTGGTAAATCCCTGCATAATTATATGGTCCATGTGCTCACGGACATGGAATAATGCACGTGTTTGTATACATCCGGTCACACATGCGCAAAAACCGTTCAATATCGCAAGTTCGCGCGAGAAGAAAACATGCATGCGAATCGCCTATGGAAACAGGCAAGTTACGAGTGGAAAAATGTGGATAAATACCATATCATGGAACAGTGGCTCGCGAAGATAGATGAGACATAAACATTATAACAAAGAGAAACACCATACCATAAAAAAGTTGTCAAATAACCCATGATTATTTTATAATGAAGCACTCAATTGTGACATTCCACTGAGAACCATTACCCTTTCTGAGGCTGAGAAGCCGTCCATCCCAACATAGCGGCTCGATGCCTCATACTGGGGCTAGGTGTCCACACTGCCAGCCCTGATCGACTATGTCACCAAACCCGGTTATTCATACAGATCACCCAGCTAATCACCAATACTTACCAAAAAAGGTGCCCACACATACTAACTACCGCATCATGTGCCGTATCTAGACATATATTGCACTCAAAACTACGATTGTCTGTACTGTTTTGATCATCTGATGGGGCCGAGCCTGCGGCCCCTTGGCCTGGCCCATCCGTACTGGACGACGCCTGTGTTCCTGGACTGGCCATTTTCGAGTTCTTCAAGATCACAATTGACAGAGTGGGCTAACACCAAGTTATTCTTTCGTCTGCTTATTCCATCAAACAAAGTTACACATGTCCATATGATCTTGTCATTGCTTCTCGGGCTTTCTGCTACGTATACATTCCCAAAGCAGTGGTTTCTTTCAAAATGGCTGAAACGGAAGCGGAAATGACGTTTTTACCATCAGCGTGTTGCCAAACAGAAGCACATGGGCCTGCAAACAAGTTTGGGTGTTGAGGGCGAGCCCAAGATGTTCACATGAACAAAAGCCACCAATATTGCTTGTCGCCTTCTGAGGTACACTGGTGTTGAAAGAATTTATGGGAGAAAATAAAGAGAGGTCCCAATCAGCAACCTTATGTGTATTTGGCTGAAACACAACCCAATACACAAAATTCTTGTGGGCTAGAGGTGTATATTTCCATGAAGTTCTAAGTTATTAAGGCAAAGAGGGTAGAGTCTCTACCCTCCTTGGTTAAGGTAACATTCAACAGAGGAACGTGTGCAATATGGACAATAGTACTTCCATATGTATATAGGTTAGACAGGGACAGGTGAGCTTATGGAGAGTAAAGAGTTCGGACTGTGGAATAGGATAATGACTACTAGGAAGTGGTTCTGGACAAAAAGACACAAATACAATTCAATGTCAAATTTTCTTTCATGATTAATTACGATTTTTATCATTTCTCTCTAAATATAATTATAATGATAGAGATGGCCGTCTTTTTCCTTGTTGTGCGGTTTGTACTTCATCTGGGTATATACAAATAACGGATGATTTATGTATAAATTTACAGGCAAGGGTTTGCTTACCTTGGTACAGACATACATTTAAAATCCTGATATAAGATGTAACTGGGTCAAATATTGTCACATTAAATTGTTCCTTTCGTAAACTGGAAGCCTAGTCACAGATCTTGTTTGTTCAGTTCAGGCAAGGCTGATATTTCTAAAAACATAAGCCTCCGTGACGTCGCTTCGTGCTTTGTCTGATTCACGTGCGGTATATAAGCTGATTGCATCCCGCAGCCGACCTTCCCGGAATTTGATGGTCAACCGGCTCTCATTTCAAAAAGGGCGTAGTGTGGTTTCAACTTAGTTTTCAGCCCCATATTTGGGTGGCTTGCTTGCTTGCTTGCTTTTTTTTTTTTTTTTTTTTTTTTTTTTTTTTTTTTTTTTTTTGACTATAGAATTTTGACCAGGACTGTTTAAAGATTGGCGCATTTCTGCTCTTGTATTGCAGAGTGTAAAGGAATCACGTTATTATATAAATATTGCATGGTTGCCATGTGCTATTGCAGATTATCAGTCCGAGGGGAGCAATAGCACACTCGGCTGACGCCTCGTGTGCTATTGCTCCCCGAGGACTGATGATCTGCAATAGCACATGGTAACCATGCAATATTTATTTTATAATATAAGCAAAGAGTGTGAAACCATCAAACAAAGACAGGTCTAACATTTGATAAATACTTTAATTGAACTATTAAATAACTAGCAATTATAGCGGCAGAATTCATGAGTTGTCAACACCCCCTGGTGGCAAAACACTGAACTGCTCATCGTGTACTATTGCCATGTACTATGGCAAAATAGTGCACGTTTGCTATTCGGCTGTGGACCAATGAGATTACTGCTGCTTACCTAATTATAATAAGCTTATATTATAATAATTTTTAGAATACGTTTGTCGAGCACGAGCCTATATCTGTGTGTTGGTTCTCGTCATGGCATTTCGGTAGACCCCATAATTTAGTGAGTATTTATATTCTTGAAAAGTTTATATCGCTGGTATTCACAAGTGTATAGTACTTGTGTCCATCCTTCAGTAGTTAGTCGCAGGATGGGTTTCACGTCTATCATTCATATTTTAAAAAAGTTTACCCATTATAAGTATTAAAATATTGTAGTATACTCAGAATTGTGTATTTCTGGCTTTTTAAGTTTTCTGAGTCGTAAACACAGCTATATATATATATATATATATATATATATATATATATATATATATATGAGTGTCAGGGTTCTGTTTAAGTGGGTGAAGAAATAATTCAAGTGTGCACGTTCACGTCGGGTTTTCCGTTTAAACGAAAGTTCAAGGTATCCATATATTGCAAATATGTAATTCGCGTTTATCACAAGGTTCTTCTCTTAAATAGATAATGTTATCCTCATTATTGATTTGATCATATCAATAAGAATAAGATTATCTATTTACTGTCATGAAAAGTTTATTATAAATGCCTATTTAATTGCTGGTTAATACAAATGTTCTGAACATAAGTTATTACACTATTGCAGCTTTGTAATCGGCGTTCGTTGTAACGTTTGATAAACGGTGTATGATGTTTAGGGCACAACGTACAGTGTCCGTTCATAACAGCCATGTGTTCTGTCAAGATACGTAACCACCAACCACGTTAACAAATGCCTTACAAATTTATATGAGTTGAGTCTCCAAATCTGGATCCATAAAGCTGTCGTTGTACGGAGAGATCTGGGGGCTAGATTCGACGTCAACGCTGTTGAGCATTTTTGGTTTATTGATAACGCAATGGTATGATTCCCATGGATGTACTGTTCGCCGTACATACAATGAATAAAATGGACGTCTCTCCAAATAGAAGTTTTTGTATTCATCTGTTCAACTTTATATGTTATGGTTCCATGGCGTTTCCAGCGTCACGTTGAATACATTGAAGTTTTGCAGCAAAAGTTATGAAATTCCGATGAGTATTTTAACATATAAAACCACTTACCGCAAGAAATTTGGTGTTTCTCAGTAGAGCGGTTTTCAGTTAATTTTTATTGACATTACACTAAAAATATGTTTTTCAGTAGTGACATTATGTAATAGGAAGCGGGCAGAAAAAGTGGGCCACTTTTTACTTCCTGGGTGGGCTCTTTAGCTGTGATGTCACCTTACAATGGTCATGTGATAGTTAACTTTTCTTTCATCTCTGTTTGTGGGCTGGGCATGCCAGGGTGACATTGGCTGAGGTGTTGCCCACTTCGTGAGCTGATAAGTGATTATGTATACCGGTCTTCCCCACGCATATCATTAACATACAATTAGCCACCTGGTGGTAGCAGCACTTCTCATTCCCGGGACCCCACAGGAATCTTACCTTTTTTCCCCCCGATTATACTATACTCACATGAATGCAAATTACAATGGAAACTGATGGAAACACACATACCTGGCCCACCTGCCGTCAGAGCTCTCTACTGTGAACCCACATGAACCAATTGATCTTGACATAACCTATTCAACCAAAGCGACTTCTGGGTAATCTCAGTAAACGGGTATCTTAAAGACCTTGGAACAGCATGTCCCTGACCCTGCATACCTCACCAGTGCACATGCTTGTGTTATCGTATTACAGAGCCATGCACACTGTGAGGGCGAAAAGGTGCAACACAATATACACTGGGGAAAACAAAAACAAAAAAAACAAAAAAACAAAAAAAAAAAAAACCAAACAACCGCCCCCCCCCCAAAAAAAAGTCCCCCTGGGTTATGACTGAAGTAATCATGACACTTTCCACCTCCATAAATTTTTGTTTTTCTATCTTGTGATATGTACTAATGATTTTCATTACAATGTAGTCGCTCTGCCTTTAATAACACTGATTTTGAGCGGGGTTAAATTTGTATCACCAAAGAGTCCGAAAAAGGAAAAGCTACCGCAGTGAGAACGGTCTGTCCTGGCAGGCAAAGCATCCTTAAGTCATGCCAATTCCACGTGTTTGGCATTATGTCATAAGTCCACGAGTCCCGCTCGTTCCGAACATGAAATATATATTTTCGGCATTTGCTTAATGCTGGTGGATTTAAGTCCCCGATTCTGGAAATAAATGCCGACTCAGTACTTATACGGCATAACCGTGTTGATATGGCACTCGCACATAACTACCTCCATTGAACCATTCTTTTTTAAGAATGGGGATTTGGTCCAGTTTTAAATAAATATAGATTAAGAACAAAAAAGCAAGACCTTGGCTAATATACAGCACTACTCTCTATTTTCCTTCAAACATTTTTTGTCCAGCTGAGTCACATAAAAAAAGCGGTAGACTTTATTTGCAATTAAGAGGACTAATGTTTGTCATAGTACAAACATCAAACTAGCAGCATTCGTTATTGACATTGCAAAATATGAAATTCCTTTAGGATATATGCATATTAATTTCCCGCCAGAACTGCATACCTGATTGCCTAGTCTCGCTTGGCGGGATATGGCGAGATACGGGTCGGAACCTGTGGGGACAAGCGGGATATTACTAATATTTTGAACATAAAGAATACTATTTAAAGGCAGAGGAAAATTTTTCTTCATGTATGGCTCGGGAAGTACTAAATGAATACCAGTTTGGCATTTGTGAACTTAAATTTCTCACCCCCCCCCCCCTAATTTTGTGAGAAATGAACATATGACCCTGTCTGTGACAGTGATGTGACCCACACGTCCCCCATGATCGCCTGGCGTCAGACCCGTGCTTTGTGGCGGGAAATTAATGTGCATGTAGCGTAATAACCTTACAGGGAATATACTGTACAATCATTTATATTCCCAAGCATAAAATTTCCCAAATTAGCATAAGAGTTTTTCGTGAGTTTAATTTTCCCAAATTGACACCATAAAAAGTATTAATCTTAGGAGACCTTCCCATTTGTGGGTGTGGTAGTTTCTTTTCATATTTTAATTAAAGTATTCTGTAAAAGATGTGTTTGTATTTTGACTTGATTCGCTTTAATCCGCTAAAATTCTCAGGAGTTTAATATTCCTGAATAGGGTCTGTTTGGGAATATTTCCCTTGTGAAAATTTATGATTATACAGCATACTTCCCAGCACTTTTCATGCTTCTTTTTGTCAGCAAATTTGTAAAACTTAAATTATAAAATATCACAAACCGTTCAGCTTCACTTTTTCCTGGGCCAGAATCAGAAAAATTCTATAACTTTCCTTGCTGGGAGTTCAGTACTGCGTGCCCAGCTAACGTGCACCAATGGTACATGTTAACCTGAAGTATGCTGTCCCAGCATGTCTCTTCTACAATTTTCTATGAGCAACAGATTAAGATTTACGAGAAAAGATATTGAAAGCAGGCCCTAATGACATTTGAAAAGGTGCCTTTGACCATTTTAAAACAGGAAAGGGTGGGAAAAAAATAACATGACACAGGAGTCATTTATTGAGTCAGTTTTATCAAAATAACCATGCATACATACATAGACAACTGTTGAGATAATCCTGATGCAGTTTGTTTTGCAGTTATGCACAGCAGTGATTAATACTGGGGAAACCTTTGATTCTCTTCCTGGGTTGTGTTGTGTAGTTCCCTGCTGCAGTCTTCTGTAAAGCTCCTGAGTTGTGCTGTCAAACAGAAGGTGATGTGCTAACAAAGTGCACTGTGCAACTGAAGTGCTAATCACTATTCTTCTGACCAATCCAACATGGAATAATGAATCAGCAGATGAATGTTAACTATGAAATCCTCTAACAAGAGGTCCATGGGCCTAATGCTCTGCTGTCCACCATCGAAAAATCAGTTTCTGAAATGTATTCTCTCCACTACCTTGAAAAATTAATCAAGATCATCCATATTATGTAATATCAAACTTCCATATTTGGCATCCTTTGCCTTACTCTTTATCAAGATCTTGAATTAAATGTCCTTTTCTTCAGTGCTTAATGACCTTGGAAAACAAGTCAAGGTAACACAATCATTGGGTCAAGGTGACCCTTAAAAGTAGGTCACCAAGTAGAGTTTTATATACAATATACTCAAGTGTATTCCCACTAAATTTCATCAAGATCCATAAAAAATTTAAGGATGCTGGACTGGTCACAAGATTTTCACATTTTGACCCATATATCACACAATACTATTGGGGGTGCCACTAACATTGACATCACCATAGCTTTTCAAACACTTAAAAAGTCCTTAGGCCTAACTAAAAAACTGTGGGGGTGTCAAGCATCCAAAAGATAACCCCTATATTCCAACTAGCCATTTGACCTTGACCTTCAACTCAGATATAAAAAAATTGTCAAGTTCAAAACATGCGATCTGGATCTAGCTTTCCACACATGGTCTGTTTGTTCAAATTGGGCGAAAAAATTTTGAGCTATTAAAAAAAAAAAACAATAAAATTGGACAAGCGTCAAAGTCATGAAGTACAAATTTATGCACAATGTAATAAATTACAATTTTGATCTGGAGGCTCAATTTTCTGTCATTGATGTCAAGCTACACCTATCCATTGCAAAATCACCTTTTTCAACTTTGCAAGATTTTCACATTTTGACCCACATATTACATAATACTGTAGGTGGTGCCACAAATATTGAAGTCAACCTAGATTTTCATATACTAAGCCCTGAATGTTATATGGGGCTATCTTGAAAACTGTGGACTGTATGTATTGTGTTCACAAGCAGACAAATGGACAGAATAACCGACAGACAGACATGAGTGAGCACATAAGCTCTGCGACCTGTGGTCAGCAGAGCTGAAAAGGCACAAAACCCCCACCTGCTCAGAATACAAAACAGCCAAAGGATGCTGCAGATAAGAAAGTGTCAGATGAAAGAAAAGCTAAATACATGCTATACATCCCACTGAACACTGTATAAAGGCTGTTGAAATAATCAATGGGACACAGACCTATCTTTGGGATGTTTGAACGCAGTTTTTGTCAAGATTGTTGGAGGGACACAAAGGAACATTTGAAGCAGTTCAACTCTCTCAATTTTTCTCCTCAAAACTTTGGACTTGTGTTAGTCATTATTACAGTGACAATGTTAAAAAAAAAAATAAATAAATAAAAATAAACAAACAAACAAACAAACAAACAAATAAATAAATAAAGAAATTAAATTAAATAAAGTAAAATAAAATAAATAAAAATGCCACTAACATCTCAGACTTAACACTTTGAGAAGAGTTGTGTCAGGACAGCCATTCAACATTCATAGTCTCTGATATTATCTTCTCAGTTTCAAATACATGTAATCATGAATTAAAAAATCTTGAAACAGTTACTTTTTTTCCTTCTTTTTTATGATTACAAATATGTAGTTTTGTCCTTTTGAAGACTTGCATATTTACTCTAATTCAATTTTTCTACAGTTTATCAAATGGAGCAAGTGTTACAAAACTTGCTTGAAATCAACATAAAACCTTATGTCATATAAACACTAAACCACACACACATTGATGGGCATTGCAAACGACAGGAATCCAAGTTTGTTACCTTTCAGAGAATATTTGCTTTAAAGAATTTTTCACAAGGACCACGTTTTGTTGGGAAATGTTTGTGAAACTCACTCAAAAGTTAGCATGAACCCTTACCTGTAGTCACAAATGTTGAGTTTCCTAAATGTCTTCTAATGAGATAAAGTTGTGCTGCTTAGACACATCGAGTGACCAAACTCAAGACTAATTGCTCTAATGTGTGCCAGTGGTAATGATAAGTTCATGATGTGATTGTGTAACATGACACATAAGTTTTTTTATTGTGCCCCCTGTTGTAACTAGACACGTACTGTATCTCTGCCTCAGTGTATACCCTCTGAGCACTTGTCATGGCAAAAGCCACATTTATCTCAATATAATTATGATTCAATCTTAACCCATTCCAGGTCAGAGACTTAGGGTGTGCCATCATGAATGGTCTTGCATACAAGTCTCAGCAAAAAATATTTTCTAGTAACAAGAAATTTAAGTAAAAAACATTGAGGCCAATGACAAATTTCATCCAGGGGCTTTTTGGTGATTTATTCAGAAAAAGGTTAATAATAAAATTCATGCATGCAAGTACCAGCATCATGCTGTCTGCATGTCTAGTCTAAGTATGGCAGTTCCAGGGAAAGTAAATACTACAGCTCAATAGCTTTGCTAAGAGCAAAATATCCAGAGTGTGCCAACAGCTGTCAACTCAGTCTAGACAAAAGCACTTTAGGAGTTAATACTGTTGTGTCGTTTTTTTTCCCCCAAGAGAAGATACAACAGAAAAATACCAACGAATTAAAATGAGTACACTATGTACATGATTAGAGTACTACAAATAAAGTTATCAGTCATTATAATTTATGCAAAGATATGCATCAACTAACATATAACGAATGCACTTAAAATTGTATTTTTCCATTCTTCTGTATGGCAGGGTTTTACAAAGCAGATGAACAATAAATAAAAACTTGAATTTTATACCAGGTAACATGCCCAATACAGAATGTATCAAAGTTTATTCTTTTTTTTTCTTTTTTTTCTTTGTTTTTGTTTTGTTTTTTAAAGCTTCTTCCTGTTAATATTAACTGATCTATAGCATTTGCCTTTCTTCCCTTATATATGCCAAATTTTACATGGAGATTGCACATTACAATTCTTAATAAAAAGGGCTTTCATTCAAATACCAAATCTCAAGTCGGTGGTTTATACCTTGCCAGGCAAGCCATAATGGGATGCAGCAGGCCATGACAGGCAATGCAAAAACCAATGACCAAGGCCTTAACCACCATAGTATGGTATGACTGAAGCTACCAGAAAAAAAGAAAAAAGAAAAAACATTCACCAGTGCCAGTGTTCACCGTTATGGACAAATGTTGTCACATTGGCACAGAGCATTCATGAAGGTTTAAGCACATCAGAAGTAGGATATTCACATGTTGTTAACAATTTAAATTCTGTGTTGTTTCCAAGTTCGCCTCTCTGGAATGTTAACCATAGTAAATAGCTGTGGGAAAATGTAGCTGAAATCTTTTAACCTATTCCCGGTCATCGTACAATTGAACCAATAGCTTTCCAAGGAAACTATTGACCTAGGATGTGCCATCATGAATGGTCTTAGATACAAATCTCATCAAAACTATTTCCTGGTAACAAGACACACTTAAGTAAAAACATTAAGACAGATGACAATTAACATCCAGGGGCTTTTGAGTGACTTGAGAATTGTCTTGAAAACTCCTGCACGGATACTTATGAACACATTTTCAAAGTTACCCCATGTACGTATGACCCATTACTGTTGCTCTGTCAAGTGTTACCTTGGACTGTTAAGTGCAAACATTTGATTGGTTTGCAGCATCAGAGTTATGTCAGTTCTGAAATTACATTTAAAGAAAGAAAAATCAATTGAGTAGAATTTTGCAAAGGACTAGACTTTTACAATGTAGATTTGTCTAGCATTAATCAAAGTGAAGTTTGTGGGGGAAATAGTCCATCTAAACTGTGATAAAAATACCAGTTGTTTCGAGTGCTGCACTTCACATTAAAAAGTATTACACAGACTGGAGGACTGCTAATTGTAATTAGTATTTTTTTTTTTTTTTTACATAGTTTCAAATGTTTTCACATCAGTATGATATCAAATGTGCTTCACATGTCTACGCTCATATTGTCAATACCTAGTGTAGGTCACACTTTTAAGTACCTTGACGACCATTAATCTTTCACTAGGACGGAATCGCACAAGGCCAACTCAGCCATCAACACAAATATGTGCTTTCCATCAAAGCTATGGTTTTTTAACTTTTACACAGCAAACAATTAAGCATATTATCCACCATGTGTTCTATTTGGAACATGACCAAATGATGTAATTTCACGACAATTCCAGATATACTTGCACATCATCTGCATGCAAAAGGAGACCCAAAAAATCTTCACTCCCTAAGTTGGCCACAGTCATGCTTTTTTTTTTTTTTAACTTTATATATATATATATACACACACACACACGCACATATTGTATATATATATATCTCAAATTGAGACCTGCCATCACAATCCATAAAATTTTGACCAAAATGATATAGTAACCAACTTCCTCAATCTCAGGTTGAAAGTGCAGTGTTTCATCACACTGTATGCACAAGGTGACATTGCAAGTTATACACAGTCTAAAATTAAACTGATCATACACACGCAGAACTGTGAGATAAATGTTGCCCATTCCCACACAGGGATACCAGATAGTTCCTTTCAAGGCAGGTCATTATCTGACGTGTGCTGATGAGATCAAAGAGCAGTTGATTTACTACAGTAACTGCCATTGGCCATGGTGGCATTGCTGCCCAAGGGTGGGCTTGCTGTGGTGCTTCTTGCCTCGGCTTGTCCGGCTTGACTGATTTCCATTAGTAAAGAATTCAGTTCCTCTATGTCTTTGTGCTTCTCAAGGATCTGAAAATATAAAAAAAAAAAAAACAGTTGTAATATTTCTGGCCAAAATCTCAATTTTTCATGTAAACATAATTTCGTAACAAGAACTTTAAATTCAAATATCAATGAACAGTTGTCAGGGTGGACAATCTGTAGAGGCTAATATGTTGAACAAAGGCTAACAAGGTCAGGTGTAGCAGGTACTCCTGTCACACTTTGGTAGCCTCTTTGCTTCATGTGGTGTCAGTCTTGGGTAAATCTCGGACAAAATATCTGATGAAACGGCCAAAATGCAACGCCTCCGAAACAATGGCATCCTCCTTAATGGAATCATGATTTATTTTGTCCTCACCTGTTGAGCTGATTTGAGAACCACGTGTGCCAGCTTCAAGTCCATAAAAATTTCTTTGAGGGTCTCGACTCCTGACACCGAAATCCAGTCTTTGATAATGGTATGTTATGAGAAACTCACAATTAATTTTGTATGACCTTATTGGGATGCACAAACATCACATGATCTTTCTCCTGCTGCTACCTTATGGGACTAAACACAAGTATCAAAAACAATTCTGATGAGACTCGTTATGCGGAAGCTGGTCATGACAGCGTAAACATTGTATGCACAAAAACTGTCACAATAGCGTCAGTACTTTTCAAAGTAAAGTAATCTTGTCCTTCATTCTGTGTGTCCATCTGTTCAGAAACAATGTGCTGAATGGACCAACTACCTTTGTTAAGCAGTTTCATATACAAGTATTAACTCTTTCAGTGCCAATCACGTCTAAAGTCGATCTACTTAAGTTAGACAAGTCTGAAATATCATTAGGATCCCAGATTCGTATTCCTTGTAAAAAGGCCTTTCACTCAAGTACCAGTATGCTTTTAGTTCCAGAGTCAACAGCTTTTCTCGGCCATGCACCCAACGTGTGCCGGGAAAAGCTGTTGACTCAGTCCAAAAATTGGCACCGAAAGAGTTAAAATTTTGGTCAATTCATACCACTTTTACAGAGTTTTAATTCTGGGTGACTTACCTGAGCAATTCTGTCCACTATGTCATCAAGGCGATGCAGTTCATCCTCGGCCATCTTCCAGTTGTGATGTAATGTCAGTATCTGCCAAAGCAGTATACAAAGCAATTACAACATTCCCAGTGGAAAATTATGAACATAACCCTTCATTCACAAAAATGGGGAAGGCATTCAATGTGGTGGTCATTGATGTTACATCCTGAGCAGACCAAACTTGATTTTATCTCTACTACTTGAGTAGAGTGGAGAAAACATGGTGGTTGGTCTGTCCAGCTGGCAATTGATGTTGAAGTCATACACTTCTGCATTCAACCTTTTCCTTTCATTTTCAAACATGGTGTAGTTGTCGCCTCATTCATTTCACCTTGCCCTCACGTGATGGCTTGTACCTCATTTGTCATCTGGTCTTTTGTACTGACTTTATCAGTTGCTTAATGACAACATACTAACCATTTAAGACTTGCATTTCAGACTGAATAAACAGCTTTCTTTGGCATGGGCTAGGCACTTTTTAGCCCGCACCCAACATAAAGCACAGCTGTGGACCTGGGGCATGCTATCTTGGTGTGTTCATCTGCAATTCTCATTCAAATTGTTTATCATTACCACTGAAATTAGCCTAAAACATTGAAGCAGATGACATTTGACCACCAGCTGGTGTTAGCAGGTTAAATGGGGAAAGGGTTAAAGATTATTAGGTAAGAATACTAAAGATCAAGTGGAACAGGTTTTCAGTTCTTGTGAATGACTAATGACCATTATGTATGCAGACTCTGGCAGGAGAGAACATGGCACAGTCAACACCCTGAAACTTTGCAACTACTTTGAGTATTCTCCTGAGTAAGTCAAAGAAAATAATACCTCACTCTGTTTAGTTACTCAATCTACCTGCCAAAAAACATTTACCTTCATTTCTTTATGGAGATGGAAAAGCTCAAAATTAAGTAACTTAGTCTACAGCCAGGAAATCACAGCAAAAATCCAATGAAATTATTGAGCAACAGCAAAAAATAAAAATTCTGACCAATCTACATGTACCTGATTTTTTTTTTTTACACAAGTAATAGCAAACACAGGTGTTATATTGTTTGGCCTAAGTAACATACATGCACTTGTATACCTTTCTATTTACATGTGCATGTAATTCTTTAATAATTGGGATGACTGGAAAGGTAGCTATTTTTGAAATTCTACAGCCCTGTCCTGTTTTGGGTTGTTTTTTTTTTTGTGTGTGTTTTTTTTTCTTCAACCATGAATTAAAATATATCCTGCCTAAGATCCAACCTGCAAACCTTTTTTTTTTTTTTCATATTTACATCTCAACCACTTACCCGCTTTTCAACCTTGACTTTCTTTTCTTCATAAGCATCGTCCTTCCGCATCATCCGTTGTCGAACACTGGTCAGCTACAAGGGAAAAAAAAAAAAAAAACCTCAGTCATATCTCTTACAGTTTATACAGGAAAAGAGATCTGCAGAATGTCACATTAAGGTATCGGAGGGGTTTGGGTCATATATAATGGTTCCGCCACTTTGAGGTTGCATAGATTAACTATATCTCACCCTAAAAACTGTAATTTTGTTCATTGTACACAATGTCTACATTTGTTAGATACAACTTCATAATGGCATTATAAGTTTTTATGATGTTATATATCAATTTGTAGGAGAGTAACAAATGACATGATTTGCAAGCACTTTTTCAAAGACAATAAATTAAAATGTCCATTACATATCTAAAATTAAAGCATAGGCCAATGTGCAAGAACCATTCTCTCCATGCACAAATCAAAAACATAGTACAGAATAATTGACTTAATTCACCATTGTTAGCATAAACAGTTATGTCATTTTGTGAGCTATGAAAGTCTAGGGAGAAGGCATCTGACAGAAAATGAAAAAATACATTTCCTGGATAATAAATTTAACTTTAAGGGGATAATTATTTAAAGATAATTCATCAATTTGCCTTTAGTTGATGCTGTCTGCAAAATCAATTGAAGCAGAAAATATCGTAAGAAATTGCCATTGAAAGAGTACAAGCCATCTGTTTCCACACTGTTGGTTATAATGACAATACTGTTCTCCAACTTTGATCAATTTTAGGTGTTGTTCTTTGCAGACCTGTCAATTAATATCTTAATGCACTGTTTCAAACATAGATCATTGTTTATCAGCTCAAAAAGCAGTTATTTACCCAAGTCATCAAAGGTTTGTTGTCGCCATGGCCATGGTTTGTGGAAAGCAGTTAACTGCTATCCAGACAACTTAGGTGATTATAATACATTTATAAACAGCCAAAGCACATACTCTAACCAACCAAAATAAGGTCATTTCCCCTTCCCCTTATCACATCGTGTTTGATGACCATACATGCAAAGTGCCAAACTATGAAAATGGAAAAAAAGTCATTTTCTGACAGGTTATACTTTTAAGTTTTGTCACTAAAATTGAACATTCAATCTTTGCCAGGATATAAATATATATATATATATATATATATATATATATATAAATACTTCTGCTTTTATATTCTTTATAAGCCTCCATGATTATTTCAGTTAATTTTGGAGGAAAAAACCTGTGTAACTAATGTATTTCACTCTAGGAAGGTAACTCCACAACTATTTGAGCTAGTGACCATACATTGCACAATAACAGTTCTGTGGGCTGGGTGAGCATGAAGGACCTTGCCTAAATTGCCATGATTTCAGGGCCACTTTGGTCCTCCAATCAAAAGGGCATGGCCACCAATAAATATTTTGAAAAGTCAAGACTTCAGACAAAAATGAACTGCTAGATACAAACCTCTTTCTTCAGCATGACAATTTCCCGGATGTGGTCCCGCTCGTTGTGCATTCCCTCGGCACACAAGGTTGCATTGAGAGTTTCCTCAAGCAGCCTGTTTTCTGCCTCTTTGTGCTGGCACTCTTTGTTCAGCCTTAAAACCTCCTCCTTCAGTTTCTGTAGAATCACACAATGTTAGATATTTTTCTATGGGGTGCATATGTAAGCTCCCTCAACAACCCAAATGATGCTCCATTAACTTTTGGTCAAAGCTGTACAGAGAAGAATGCAATACTGCAATAGCAAAGGTGATTTTCACAAAATATTATGGAAGGTAAATGTAATTTAAAATCAACTTCAGCATCACATCTTCTGTCTAAAACTCAACTATGAAATTAAATATTTGTGTGCAAGTCACAAGTAGGTTGTCTGGTGTATGGATAAAGAAACTATCAAAGACTGTACAGCAGTACCTGCTGTATGTAACCACTGTGCCAAAAAACCATCTGCTGGTTGTGGCCACCATTTCTGGGGTCACACAATTAAATTTTCTTGGTACATTTACCTGCTGCAAAAGACCATCTGTTACATGTGACCACTTTTCCTGGCAGAGGGGGTGGTCACATATAACAGATACTACCGTATCTGTAACAACTTTCCGTATTGTGCAGAGGTTTTTATGACTCTATGTGACCTCTATGCATCTGCTATGAGCCAACTTTCCATTTTATTCCCCCTGAGTTTTAATTGGACCCCGGAACCATAAACATCCAATTCTTTCTCCCTGTGTACATTTACCTGCATTTGTGCCTCATTGTCGGCCAGCATGCTCATGTGATCTGCCATTCTGGTCACCTTGTCCTTTGCAGTCACCATCTCCTTCTCCCATTGGTTGATCTCCTGTTGCCTGCGTTTGAGTTCTGCTCTCAACAAAGACTCCTGCACTTGTGCCTGTCCCAGTTGTTGTCGTAATTCTTCGGCCTCTTCCCCACAGCGTGTCATTCTCTTTTGATTGTGACTTTCTGTCTTCTCTGCCTGGGCCTTCAGACTGGCACTGTTTGGTATGAGCAATGTGGCAAAATGTTAATGAATGTAACATACGACTGAAACTTGTAAGAAATGAATAGATTATCCTTCACCATCCAGTTAATTCTCTCAATTAAAAGTGATTCTTAACTAAACACAATACATGTGCACAGAGGTCCTGAAGCTCTCACCTTTGATCCAGCCGAATCAAATTGCATGCTTACTGGTGTAATCAAATTCCTTGCTTACTCGATTGTGCAATTACATTTGTAGCTGTTGCAGACAGTCCACATAATAACCAGTTAAGTGATCAACTGCCAACATCAGTGTTGTCTCCAGCTTTGTAAGAGGGCAGGGCACCTGTCATCTGAAAGGCCACCCAAAAGGAGAAGTCCAAAAAGACAGACATTTTTGTTGTTTTTATGGAAACAGTTTTGAATTTGTATCTTATATTCATGGTCAATAGATTGATTGACAAGTTATCTTCTAAATTAGTCCAAATTATATTCAATTTTCATGACAAAAAATGAATTGCCCAAAATATGGAAAAATATAGGAAAAGGCAGAAAGCCAAAGGAAAAGGACAGGGAGCAAAACTAAAGGGCAGGAAAATCTCCTCTCTATTTTAAGCTACAAACAACACTGAACATACATGTACCATAAAATTAAGCTACTTTGAGAGGAAAGCTCTGCTCTGAACTCACTGGCTTAATTATTTTCATAGCAGTGCAACAATGCTGAATTTGCAAAAGTGATATGTGTAATGTACAAAAGTTCACTTTGAAAGACCAGTAACATCCTCCTCCTGGGCAGCTCTCATCCAACCTCCTAATGAGGTTTTAAAACTTCCTTAAGTTTTACATGCACACTTCCAAAATGTACTTACATGTGGTCTTTCAGATTTTGAATGTGACTTGATGTGTATTTTTCCAGGGTTTGCATTGCTCTGAATATAGATCCCAACATGTTGTACAGCTCCTCAATCTGTTCACTCAAACAATTGTCTGGTTCTGTGTCTCCTTGTTCCTGATTGGATGACTGGCTGTCTGGATCATTCTCATTGGTCCCTTCACCAGAACTGGTGCTTTCAAGCTGTGAAGATTTTGCATCATCTTCTGAAGTTTCAGTCTTGTTTGGCTTTTCCTGAACCCTGCTGAATGCACTTCGTTCTGATCCAATCGCGGGCTTTGTCACAGATGCTTGTTTGGGCAATCCAGTAGATAATGAGTTCACACCTTGATGGCCATCACCTGACTCAGGCTGGTCTTGATGACCTGTCCCATGCTCAGAGTCCTCCCTGGGTGAAGGGAGTTCTGTTCCACTGATGGCCGCCAATACGTCTGACAGAAGAGATTTACGGCTTTCTTTTCGTTCCTTTTTTCTAGGTTTGTGAGACCCTTGCTCCACTGCAGATGAGCTCTGGTCACAATCAGGTGGAGATGTGTTCTGATTGAGGAAAAGGAGAGCATTCAACAATGGAATAGACCACGCAAGAGAATAAACATGACCAAGCAGGATGATGGACATAAGTTTTTTGGTTTTAACATATTTCATTAAGTGAAACATTGAAAGAAAAAAAAAAAAAAAAAAGAGTACAGGCCCGTATTAATCTCACATGTAGATTTGACACCAATTATTCATTTATTATTATAAATTCTGTTACGTATATATATATTTATTATTTTTATTCATTTTTTTTTCATCTTTATTGTTCTTGTTGCTGTTAACAATCCAAATTTGAGGACTAGGGCTTGGTAAAAAATTAGGAATCTTGCTCTTATTGGCCCTCCTTGGAATGAATGTGCCTCTGTCCTTACACCTCACAACTGCCCACTTCATATATTGTTGTGCTTTAACTCATGTGCCAAATTAGAGCAAAGTCTGTCCTGACATAAAGTATACTGGGGATTTGGTTGTAGGCTAGGCATGTCATGATTCTTGTCGTGGCCTGTACAGGGATCAGAATAACTATTATATAGGTCACAGTGACCCAAAAATCTGATCAGTCCATTTTAGCTTTATGATGCGCCAAAAAACTCAATGTGTGAATGTCAAACCAAGAATTTTTTAATGATGAGAAAAAGTAGGTGTTCCTATTAGCAAGTCACAACTGATAAAAGGTAAGCTTACAAAATCTCAGGTACTCAATGATAGTACCGGGATATTCTTGTGATGTCAGGACAATTCATAGGATAGTTAGTCTTTAAGATTTAATGTTTACAAAATCAAGTGAAACTGCACATTTTTTACTGGTTCATAGCCATATTATCCTAATTTTCAATATTTAGGAAAGAAGTGTACATTAGAAAAACGTGTTCGTGGTAACTGTATGAGGTACTCTGTGTACCAAATTTGAGCAAAATCTAGCACGCCTGAGCCATGACCTTCAAAATGTAAGGTTTCACAGAACACAATTACCAACAGAACAGTAATCATATTTACAAATGAACAACCTTAAGTCCAAAACAACCAAGATGCAAGGAATACATGCTCTGTTCTGTCTGTATACTCTCTTGACTGTAGACTATGGCGACAATTAACCCTTTCCCCTTGAATTAAGACTGAGTCAACAGCTTTCCTTGGCATGGGTTGGGCACTTAGTGCCCAACCCATGCCAAGGAAAGCTGTTGACCTGGGGCATGTGATCTTGATAAGTCTCATGTACATTTCTCAGTCAAATTGCGCTTCATAACTGTTGAAATTAGTTGAAAACACTGAAGCAGACGACATTTGACCACCAGCCGGTTTTGGCCGGTTTGAGGGAGAAAGGGTTAAAATCTGTTGAGATTGTGTCAGATCTGTCATGCTAAATGCAGGATAGAAAATAAATACAAAAATTGACACAAAGTAATATGCAACCATCACATTGTAAATGGCAGCTGCTCCTAGTTTCTCAATCAAGCAGGAAATCTGGCACTTCAATGGTCATAAAAATCATTTGGATTTTCCCATGTCCCACTCTTTAAACAGAACTCCCACTTTTGAACCATTTCCAGGAAACCATCTCATTTTTGGTGTTTTGGCACTGGAAGTTTCTGCACTGGATAGAGCCTGTATGAGAAATGAGGGCTTTATCCCATATTTCATATTCCATCAGTGGTACATACATGGTGCTTACCTGTGTGGACCAGCTGTGAAGTCTGTCCTGGAGGGCCTCCAGGAGACTGGCCATTCTACTGTGCAACTTACTGACCGACACCAGGGCTGTGCTGATCTCCCCTCCCTGTTCTAACAATAACAGGTGAGCCTGGGCCTTAGTGTTATCCAGTTCCTGCTCCAAAGACTGCTCAGCATTTCTTCGGAAACAGACAGAACAACTACTAAGAATCCTTTCTTTTTTCTTTGCCTGCATGGGGATGTTCCCAAAGTTCACAAAATGATTAAGCTTCATGCAAAACTTTTACAAACTGCCATCCAGGAAAGAGAACTGACCAGAGAGAGAGATGCTATACTTCTTTGACAGTGAGAATATGTGCAGGCTACATTGGTTAGGAAAATGCCCAGTTCACTAGTATTTGGTAGTTATAATGGTAATACACCATTTCCGTACTGTACTATATAATGATAATTTTTGTTTTTCTTTGAAGTACAATATAAATCATAACTTTTGCCATATTTACACTTCTACATATCTACATGTGACTGTACTGTTAGGTCTTGTGATCAAAGAATACATGGAAAGGCGAGGTTGGCGTGACTATGTTTTTTCAGCCATGATAGTACAGCAGAGATAGGCAGCTTACACAAGATACAGCTACAATGCGAGCAGATGTTGACACCTGGTGACTATCGCTAGCACTATATTTGGTAATGTTGATATATTACTATACCTCAATCTGTTGACAGTCAGCTGTAGACACAGACGCTTGCTCTTTTCATCGTCGAAGGCTTCACGCGTGGCAGCCAGCTCTGACTGCAGAGCCTCCAGCAGTGCAGTCTTCTCCACCATGTCTTCCTTCAGGCTGGTCTGTTCCTCCTCAAGAAAATCCTTCATTTCATTAAATGCTGATTGCACATTCTACAAAAGACAGGAACACTTATCATTTGCAAGTTATGTATGACAAAATCAAATGTCTGTCCGAGGGCATTTGAATGTTTGGTCTCTGAAGCAGACACTGGCAGAGAAATACTTTTCAGGAAAGTGTTTTGATGGATGGTAAATATATTGTGACCCACAGAATAAGGTCAAGATTACCCATAAGGAAACCCAACTGGGTCTGAATAAGATGTACATGTATACATGTAATCCTACCAAGTTTAAAGTTTTCTCAAATTTATTGAAGAACTAGAAGTGAGCTTTTCAAGCGAAAAACATTATAGGCATCCCCCGAGCAGGCACCTTTCACCAAATATGAGGGCCATCATTCTTCTGCAGAAAGTTTGACCTCAAGGTCACCTCTTAGCAAATTTAGGGGAAATCGCACCTGGGTAAATGATGACAATGTTTGATGGACTTCAATCATACCCATTTGAAAATATGGCAAGGAAACCTATAAATTTTGCACGCCATAATAGTGACCTTGACCTATGACCTGAAGATCATCCACAATGATGAGAAAAATTCCCAAAATCTATGGAGTATCTGTACCAAAAGCTTCAAGTGAATCTGGCTCACAGTTTTGAAGAAGTCAAAATGTAAACTACAATTGCGGACCCCAATGACTTTCATGGTAATCGATAGGAACACAAAAATCCCCCCCCCCCCAAAAAAAAAAACCTTAAAAATCCAAAAATCATTCAAGGGTAACCATTTGGACATAGTTGGTAGATACCTACCTGATATACATCGCTACCAAGTTTGAAGAGAATCTGTCCCATTGTTTTGGAGAAGTTGAAAATGTGAATCAGCATTGCAATCCCTATTGACTGACACAGTAATCAACAAAAATGTATGCAGTTTGACCTTTCCAGGTCACTCAGGTTTAAAATAAACCATACACACTGAAAGCCCATAAGTACTTTCCTATTAACAATTAATGGTAACCTTGGGCCTACGACGCACCATTAAGAAGGTATAAGCCAATATGTGAAAACTGCTCAGTCAGCAGAAAATGCAAGTAGGATTTGACCTTGACCTTTGATCTCAAGGTTATATATATATATATGGGACAAATTTCCCAGACCCATAGATTATCTGTACCAAATTAAGAGGCAATAGGTCAAGAGGGGACAGGAATATAAAGAAAATGAGATATGCGGTGGGGACTGCGGCGGACAACGGTACTAAACACTGTACGCATCCCCCGTAGGGGGATGCATAATTACTGACTGAAAATATTTGGCCCTGTGACCTTGAAAATTAGATCATGGTCATTGCTTCTGTAGACCTGGCCAAGTGCTTCCCTCAGCTTGTTTCATCTCATATTGGTAATAAAAATCAAGTGTGGTGATTATTTTCCAATAATTACTTGTGTGAATAGATGGAGTATGCGGGAGGGAAGCACTTGGTGCAGACTGACATAGACACACAGCACCTTCTGTTGACAAGAAAATTTGCTCCATGCCATTATTGGACAAGTACTGGGGTTTCCCTTGATTGTGGCATCATGTATGTAATGGCCACTGCCATGGAGAAATGAAGCTAGAAGGGATTCTCCTTTTCAGGTAAACCACATGCACTTTGCACTAAGTGGCTACCCAGTGCAGATATCAGTCTGTGCCAAGTCCTTCCCTCCCACACAATCTGTTTGGGCAAGTAATTGTGTGCCTTAAGTGCTTCCAAAACAATTGTCCCACTCCATTTTTACTGCCAATATGGGACGAAAACATCCTAAGGGAAGAACTTTTCCAAGTCTAGTAGCTTACTGGTATGTTCAATCATGTTTTTTTTAATTACTCATAGAATGTAGTCAGTTTATCTCTACTTTATATCAATCTCAAAAGCAAACCAGCAAAAAAAAAAAACAAAACAAAAACATAGGCCAGTGCTCAAAGCAAGTACTTGCCCATGGATGTAAATGGATTAACTCATCACCTATTCCACACTATGCCAGTTTACTTCCTTGTCTGTGGTTTTTGCATTGCCTGGCAAGTCATGCTGCTGCAGCTTAACTTGCTAGGCAATGCAAAAACCACTAAATTTAGCTGGGTTTTATCAACACTTGCTTTAAGGCTTTTTTTGCTGCAGAAATTTCATATACAAAAATGTAGGGGCCAATTGTGACCTTAAAAATCATCAACCAATTAGAAAATAAGAACCTTACCCAAGTTTCCCCTGGGGCCTTCAGTAATTCAAATTAAATTAATTCAGCCATAAACAAATTTCCTTTAGCCAAACTGCAGAAACATTTTAATTTGGCTAATCAGTAAATGGTCAGTAAGGAATGAGTTGAGAAATATAAAAATGGCTGTACCTCCAACTGGTCTGTAGTGCTACACAACTTGCTCTGTAGTCCTTTACCTAATTCCACTTCCATCTCAAGGGCATTGATGAGTAGCTGTTGATCTCTTGAAACTTTTCGTAATTTTTCCAGCTCTTGAGAAAGGGAATCAATATCCTTTTCTCTAAAATCTAGTGTCCTCTGTAGGTTCAATACTTCTTCATCAAATCTGAACAAAACAAAAAAAGTAAAATCTTGAACATAAATTCCTTAATATAAAATTGCATTTCAGAAAGAGGAACTTCTGAAACTTTCTGTACAAGGTTATCCAGCTAAAATAAATGTTTAAATTGAAATTAAGAAAAAGCAATTGTCACTAGACAGCTTGCTTTCACATACTTTTCTCCTCCCTGTCGAAGTGAGTTAGCATAAAATCTAATCAGTTTATCTTTTCAATTATGTTACGAAGCACTGGCCTCTATACCAAATTCCTGCAAACTTAGACTTTGCATTCAGATTCTATAGAGGCTTGGACACAATATGCCATTTTGACACATATATATGTTGAACATATTTTACTCAGTAAAGAGAACATCAGGAATTATGGCCTTTCATAAGTCAGTGATACATTGCCAGTGAGAGGCCCTCCAGATATTCTGGTTGGTGTTGTGGACCAAATTTTTAACTAACTCTCTTGATCTTAAACAATTCACTGCCCCTTGTGCTGTGTTTGTGTTTTGAGAAGCTTCAGTTCTTTAACATCGATGGTTTTGTCATTTCACCTATGTTTTCATGCCATGCCCAGACCCATGAAATGTACATCAATAACATATTATACATGTATATCCTGAAACATCTCAAAACTGCAAAAGTACTGAAGTTTTACTGTCTTATTGATTTACCACATCTTTGCAAAATGTGCCACCAGGTAAAGCTGTTCACTTTACTTTATTACATCCCTCTGAATAATTCAAAGTTTCACTACCAAGGGCAGTACAACACTGGGTAAGTCACAATTTAACCCTTGCCCCCTCAAACCGGCCAAAACCGGCTGGTGGTCAAATGTCGTCTGCTTCAGTGATTTCAACTAAATCCAACAGTTATGAAAAACAATTTGACTGCGAAATGTACATGAGACTTATCAAGATCACATGCCCCAGGTCAACAGCTTTCCTTGGCATGGGTTGGGCACTAAGTGCCCAACCCATGCCAAGGAAAGCTGTTGACTCAGTCTTAATTCAAGGGGAAAAAGGTTAAACATATCAGATGGATGCAAGCAACCATGCACTCAACAGCTGACTTAATTTATGCTTAAACATGATCTGATTTGGCTACTGCATACCAAACATATTACAATGTCACACATAAACCACACAGGCACAAGGGATCCTACATAGAGTGGGAAGCAAGGAGACAGGCCTGTATCAAATGCTAAGAAATACTGTGCTCAACATTTGCAGTTTACCTGCTACATTCGCTTTCCAGATGACTGTTGAGTTCTGTCAGCCTTTGTGTGTTCTTCTCAGAGCTGTAATAAAAAGTAGAAATAAATTATAACCTGTAATGCAGAATGGGCAGTCAACTGTCAAGGTTTCCTCCAGAAAAAAATTTTACGGTATGGAAACATGCCAAAGCAAAGACATGTTACATGCTGAATCTGTATCATTATCCTGGGGGTGGGGGGTCTGAGGGTCCTCCCCAAGAAAATCTTTAAAATTTACATGCTCTAGAATCAATTCTACAGCATTTCTGGAGGCTAAAGGGATCCAGAAGGCTTTGGAAGTTTTAACTTTGATCCCCAGAATGCCCAGCTTGTATCATTTTGCATGTTACTTTCAAATAGTATAGGGTACGGAGTCTTCCCCTCGGAAAATTTTAGGGTACGGAATTTTACCCATTTTACCCTCTGGCAGAAACCTTGACTGTATTCCATCATATACTTATGTCTGGTTTAAACTGGATATAAACCAAAAAAAAAAGGGGGGGGGGGGGCCTGTGTTAACAGCCTGTCCCCAGCTGACCTTGACATTTACCCCATCATAAGTATAGGGGATGAGGATGTTGGATAAGAAGTAAAAAATGTGAGTTTCCATTGCAATCCCCATTGAATTACATGGTAAACAATACCGACAGGTACCAAATTGAAAAATTCATTGAAAATCAGGGATCCAGAGTATCACCACCCAGTGAATAATTTGATTAATCCTCCTGCAAGCTACTTTCCACCATGTTACAAAACAATCTGAGTGATGGTTTGTATCAGTCAAACATGGGGAAAACACAGAAAAATTTGTTTAAAAAAAAAAAGTGCTATTCCACCTGCTGACAGTATCACTATTAAGTGAACAGCTTTGTTTACTCCTCCCACAAGCTACATATCCACTAAGTTTCAAAACAATCTTAGCAACAATCTTGAAGAAGTGAAAAAGGGAATTTACGTGTCCTACCCATAATGAAATTTATGCATGCGCAAGGCCATTTTGTTCTATATGATTGGCTTTCACACAGGCCATAGGTCAGGTCATGAGTTGGTCACATAACAGATGAATATCTAATTAGCATCACTTTTCTCCAGGATAATCTGGATTCTCTTAGCACCACTTTACAAATTCTGGGGTCACACTGTAGTGTGACTTTCAAACACAGTTTGGTATTTTATAAAAAAAAAAAAAAAAATGGCAACTAGAGGGCTGTGTGAAGAACCCTTGCTCAGCTGATGTGAGCTTCTTCACAAAATCAAAGTTGCAACTGAACAGACCTGTGTTGAGCTTTAGCTGAGTGCATATGGCATTTAGCATATTTCAAAGATTTGCCTAAAAATAAATTCATTAAAAATATTAGTTTTACTGATGCATGAGAAATTGATCAAAAAATATTTAAATTGAACTTGAAAAAGAACACTGCTACTTGGTGTAGAAATTACATGATATTGAGCATTAGAATGCTTGTTTGACTTGCATAGTACCAACAGGAAAGTTGCACCGATAAGTACCCGAATTGAAAAAAAATCATTAAAAGTCAGGAATCCAGAGCAGTGCCACCTAGTGAAAAACTTCGTTTGACCTTTCACAAGGAACATATCCACCAAGTTACAGTTTAATCCTAGTGACGGTTCTGGAGAAGATGTCAAGAATAGCAAAAACACACAAAACATTTTAAAAAAAACGAGAGAAAACAATTCCAATGCCACCTAGTGAACAAATTAAAAACTAGGAGTCCCTAGAAGTGTTCCTGTGTAATATCAAAGGAATTGGATGAGTGGATTTGCCCCCCCCCCCCCAAATAAATAAATAAATAAATAAAAAGATCACTGGAGCTTGACCATTTGAACAAATTTTGTAGAGGCCCACCTAAGGTACATTGCCACCAAGTTTGAAGTGAATATGGGTGATGGTTTCAGTGTAGAAGTCATAAATGTGAATAAGCAATGGAATCTCCTTTGACTTACATAGTAATTAATAGGTCCCTAAGAGTGTTCTAGTGTGATATCAAAGCAACTGCGTGAGGGGCTTTGGAGAAGATTGTTTTAACATTTGCCTCCCAAAATTCATAAAAAAATCCAAAATCACTGAAGCATGACCATTTGAAGTGAATGTAGCCAACGGTTTTGGAGAAGTCAAAAATGTGAATTTAGAAAGGACGACGTACAAAGAGTGATGGCAAGCTCTGTTGGCAGATAAGTTGGTTGAGCTAAATAGTGCAGTCTTACCCGTTGAACAAACTAAGGTTTACAGGTCCCCAGAAATGTCCCTTTGCAATTTCAAAGTAATTGGCGAGCTGTTTCAGAGAAGATTTGTGAAGATGTTGCCAAAAGTGAACAAAAAAAAATTCATGAAAATTCCCAAATCACTGGAGCATGACCATTTTTTAAAGCTTGTAGAGACCCATCCAAGGTACATTCCCACCAATATTGAAGTGAATCTGGCCTTTTTTTTGGGGGGGGGGGGGGGGGGGGGGAAGTCGAAAATGTGAATTGTGGACAGGTGGACTGACAGACAATGGACCATGATTTCTCAGATGAGGTGAAAAAACAAGAGGCCCATGGAACTATGCTCTGCTGACCACCATCATAGGAAAATAATTTCCTGAAATGTATTAACTCGACCACCTTGAAAAATTGATTAACATTATCCATATTATGCAATATTTAAATTCCACAGGTTACACATTTGTGGTAGATTTGGTATCATTCCTCTTATTCTTTATCGAGATATTGAATTAAATGTTCTTTTATTAAATGCTTTAATAGTGATCTTGAAAAAAAAAGTCAAGGTCACACAGTCATTAGGTCATGGTGACCCCAAAAGTAGGTCACTTAGTATAGTTTTATATGCTATGTACTTAAGTGCAAGTTTGATTTGGAGGCTCAACTCTCTTTGTCATTTCCAAACTACACCCTACCATTACAAAATCACCTCTTCCAACTTAACCAGTCTGGTGGCCTCACAGAAAAAGGGACAAGGTCACTGATATTAAACAACATACTACCATTGGATATGATCTGTAAATATTATAAATTTGGCATGTCTAATTCAATCATTTTCAAGATATGGAATTTTATGTCTTTCAAGACATTTTAACTCATAATTGGTCAAATTATAGATGGTGCCACTAGTATTATAAGCAACCAAGTTTTTGACCTTTTCTACAACATCCTACTAATTTTCTCAAAGATGCATAAAAAATTGAGGACGCTGGATGGTCACAAAATCTTTTACCATTTTGACCTGTATATTACATAATACTATATGTGGTGCCACCAGCATTGATGTTGACACAGATTTCCATACATTTGATAAGCCATAAAAGTTATAAGGGCCTGTCTCAAAAACTGGGGTGCCGAGTATCACAAAATGACCCCTATATTCCAAATCGGAACAGCTTTTCAAGTTATTGAAGAAAAACAATAAAACTTGGACAAAACACCAAAGTCCATAATCATTGGGTCATGGTGACCCAAAAAGTGGGTCACCAAATACAGTTTTAAATACAATGCAATCAAGTATAATTTTATCATGGATGCTCAATTCTCTTTGCCACTGATGTCCAAGCCATACTATGCTGTTACAAAATCTCCTCTTTCAACTTTACAGGTCTGGTGACCTCACAAAAATAGGTCAATGTCACTGATATTGCAGTACATCACGTGCTGGCATTGGACATGGTCTAGATATCTTATACATTTGACAAGTCTAATTAAGGATGCTAGAGTGGTCACAAGATTTTGACACTTTGACCCATATATTTCATAATCCTGCCGGTGGCACCACCAACACTATACTCGACCTACACCTTCATACACTTGATAAGTCCTGAAAGTTATATGGGGCTATCTTACAAATTATATAGCGCTCATAAGCAAAAAGTTTCCCGACGGACCGACATGAGTGATTGCATAAGCCATGTAACCTTTGGTCAGCAGAGCTAAAAACTGCTTATAGGTCAACCACATAAATCACATTAACTGTACCTGTGCCACAGGGCTCAACATTAAGCTAAGCCCCATTTTTGGGACAAGTAAAAATTAAGAGCTTAATGGAGATTTAATACACTACTTGACTCCCAAATTTTAGAGAAACAATGCTATGAGACAAGTAACCAGCATTGTTGAGTCAAGCCTTAATTGGTGACGCTAGTCTATGCAAATAAGGTTTTCACCACAAGCTGCATCTTTTATTTTTCTTATTCATTTATTTTACTTTTTTTGTTGTGGACATTGTTTTAAAGTTTGTGACAGGGACATCAGATCTTTAATTTTGGATGCCTTACTCACATGTCTTTTTGTTTTTCCAGCTCTTGCTCCTGAACCTTGATGGCTGCTTGTAGACTTTGAGCCTCCAGAAAGCTGGCACACTCTGCCCCTCTTGACTGGCTCAGGGAGGACTCCAAATCTTCACATTTCTGCTGGCTTTCAGTTAGACCTGTTAAAATAAGAAGCTTGACTTCATACATTCAAAACCAATGTGCAAAGAATTTACAAACACACACACACACACAAATATGTATGTATAGAATACAGGGACTAAAGGGACTGCTTAAAAAAAAAAAAAAAAATACACTGAAATTTATTCCACCCTTTTAATATTTTGCAAACGCTTTTCCATAAGGTAAAATGGAGAAACTCTTTACCCCACAACTTCTGAGAAAATACTGAATACTGAAAAAAACATGAGGACTTTTATCCTTGTGATAAAGCATGGTTATACACTGTAGGTATGTGCATTTTCACAGTTCAACATGCTTTGGAAGATAAAGTTCATGATCAGATTAGATACACATTGATTTTCCTAGTATGTATATAATGCACTAGTTTCACTTGCATGATCATACTTTTTCACAATTAGAAAAATCTGAGAATTGCAGAAGATGAGAACTTTCAGTAAAGTATGTCTCTGGTCAACAGTTTTTCCTGGCAGGGGATGTGTACATCCAATGAACACTTAAGCCAATAACCCATGTGCGAGTATACAAGAACAATGGCTTAATTGGCCTGTTAATAGCTGAATACACAAGTCACGTCCCAATGGTCTTGCCTGATGTCCTGCAAGAGTGTGGGTTTTTTACAAAAAAATACACTGGGGATATGTACATTTTCCCTAAAAAACTGCCCACAAAAACCATGGATACACTTTGTATGAAAAATACTGAAAAGAAAGTTTTTCAGTCTCATTTGGTGCTTTACATACTTAAATTATGAAATGGCCGGTCAATGGTGGAATGCATACTTTATTCAAATTTATCAAAGTTTGCAAGACTTTCTATTGTTCTTCATGCTCACTCATTTCACGCACATACACTATTAGTGAACTCTGTCTTCTTTTTAAGGAGCAAAGAGTAACATACATGTACATCTTCAGTCATGCAGGCTACACACATTAAAACTTCCGATTGTTTCACTCACTTTTTTGTAATTCCTCTACTTTTTTGCTCAAGTCTACCATGGCTACACTTGCTTGTTGCAATTCTAAGGAGGCTTCATCATACAGTGTTTGGACCTGCAATCAGAGAAAATGGGAGATTTTAGGGCAGTGAAAAACTTGGCTGGCAAGACAGATTCCAGTATTCACTTAACATATTACATGGGATAGAGGAACTGCTACGAAAACTTTTGATATCAAGCAAGACTTTCTTATTACTCAGTCCAAGAGTTGTTACCCTAGCAACTCACAAATCAGGTGACAATGCACAACTGTTGAACTTATTACAACAGTGATTGGGTAGTGTGCTTTAACATCAGTAATGCTTCCCACCCCAATCATTAGTTTATAATTTAATACACATATATGGTACCAGTCTAAATAATGCACAAGAACACCAACTTTTACACAGATTAAGTTGTTTCTTCTGAGAACTTAAATCTAGTTTGTTTGATTTACTTTGCTGTGGATGAGGTACCAGGGATGTTTCCATAATATATACAACCCTTGCTTGGTGATCAGGTTTTGACTGGAAAGACCCGCAGTATCATTCTGTTGGTACTTTCATATATAAGGCTTTCAAAATTTCTGTATTAATGTCAACTGTCACAGATGCTGTCAATAAAGTAACAAAACCTGCCACTGAAGTCATCCCTTCAAGGTTCAGTGGTTCCCCTCTCATAAGGCCCCTCTGGTAAGAAGCCACCCCCTCTACAGACACTACTCATTTCCTGCTTGAAACTGAGGCCTGCTACTTCTGTAAACTCACCAGACACATCTGCTTATTTTCTTGCAGTATTCTTTCATACTCCTTGACAGCTTCCACTGTCTTGGCATCATTTTCCTCCATTCTCCGTTTCCATTCTGCATGCTGTGACAAAATGGCAGACAAAGTTTTAATCTTTTGTCCAGCTGATCAATCATGGTAACAGTTGTGCTCATGAAGCCAAATGATCAATGAATCAAGATTCATTTCCTCATGAAATAACCTTTATTCGTGTACAGTGGTACCGCCTATAAAGACCACCTCTCCTGAGAGACCATATTAGTTTAAGACTGCCACTTCTAGACACTAAACCTCTTATTCCTTTGTTGAGTTACCTGCAATTACAGATCATGTGCCATATGTGACCACTTTTTTGTGGCAGTAGGTCTGGTCTTAGATGGCAGGTACACGTACCACTGTATCAGCATACCTGTGGTTCCAAAGAAATAGTAAAAATCAGGGTTGGCAGCTTTCCAAGGCATGCCCACAACAGCTCTTAATCCAGTTAATAGGACAGTTACCAAACAAGAAAAGTAAGCAACTTTCATGTTCATTTTTTTGTTTTGTTTTTATTCGAGGTAAAGTGTAACTCTTGATTTGCCACTGATCAGAAATTGATACTCATGTAACACATCAAGCAAGGCCAATGATCTGACAATGCAAAGTTAAGAAGAAAGCCAGATCAATCTGCTCACATTATTATATAATTTTACAATATCTTTTTAAGCATATCATTTTATCAATATCTTCAAACATAATTGATAAAGCTTCTTTTCCTGGTCACTTTAAGCCATTGAATAAATACAATTTTTTAGATATATGATGACAAAAACACTCACCAAATCATCATTTCTTTGTTTCTCAGTGTGAAGTAAATCTGCCAAGGTGGTGACACGATTAAAGGTTTTTTCCTGGAATAGACAAAATATTATTTCTGTAAAATATATTTACCACACGCTAGTACTTATAAGTACTGTGTTATTGTTATGTTAAACTTTTGGTCATGTGCAGTGGACATCGCTCCCAAATTACTTCGCTTTTCCCCGGGTAGTTTTTTGTTGAGCTCTCCAGAGTTTTTGTTCCTGTGCTCAAATTAAACCTGTACAAGTGCATGCAGAAGTTTCTGTTTATTTTTCCCAGCGTCTCATACTGACGATACATCTCAGAAATTCCAGTGTCCACTGACCAAATCTGAGGGAACTATAAAATTCAAAGAATTTGTTCTAAGGGTAACCATTAATGTTAACTTTCAGGAACCTTTGGCACAAAATTGGTGATTCCAAGTTTGTGGAGGATGCAGCTACCGATTTTTGAGAGATGATGATACACATGGACAAGAAAGCTCAGTTGACGAGTCAACTTAGCTACGTACATGGAACTGTCCACAAGATATTCAGATGATCGAAAACAGAAAGGAAACTTCCAGAGATTACAGAAATGTTTGACAGGCAAGTTAAGCACGGTATTCACCTTAGAAACCAGAGCAACAGCAAATGTTCTGCACAATAAACTTCTTCAGGTGTAATTGATAAGTTCCTGAATATGTGTATGATGGGTGATTACAATATAATATACGAAGTGAAAACTGGTTATAATGACACCACCTGTTAACTAAAACATATGTCAGATAACTGAAGATATCAGATAAATGAGTCAAAAAACAAAGAAAAATAAACATTTTACCAGAAAATTTGTGTCACTATATTGAATATGTCAGATATCCGAGTGTCGTTATAATGAGATTTCAATGTATACACACAGACACAGACACACACAACACACACACACACAGACACAGACACACACACAAAAGTCTTTCATTTGAGACCACTCCATTGAGAGATCAATAATATACTTTATGTAACCAACCTTAGTCCCCTGCTCTTGGGGTGGTCTCAAATAAGACGTTATATAATTTTTGGACAAGTTGGTAAGAACCCAAGAAAAGTAGGTTACGGACACTTACCTGCAAGTTCATTGCCTTTTCCAGTGGCTCTCCCAGGTTGGTGTATACCAGAACCTGAGCCTCAAGTTCCGCTATGGTCTTCTGTGCTTGGTCAAAATGTGGCTTGTAGTCTTTCTCCCTGTATTCCTCATGCAAGGCTGCAATCTGTGGTATGAACAAGAACAGTTGTAAAAACCAAATGATAAAGATATCACCCTGTGCTTCAGACAATTAAAAAAAAAGACCATGCAAAAGGTCCAGATCTGCTTGATATTGTTTTAAATGACAGAGAAATTTGTCATATATTGCCCTGCGAGGACTGGCAATTAGAGAAACAACTTACGCTTATATTTCAATAAGGAGAAAAGCTCCTAGTACAAAGACAAGAAGCACTGACAGATTGTTCTGTAGTATACCTTTCATACATAAAATTACAGACCAGTTTAATATACAATCAATTTTCAAATTTCTATTTGTAAAAAAATGATCCTTACTAATCGTTAATACAATAAACTTCCTACTATTTCCTTTAAATATGGAAAGAATATTGGGCAATCAATTCTAAACTATAAAAGTACACTTATTATTTCAGATAATGATATTTTTACAAATATGTGCGACTGTTTAACAAATCACAAGTACTGTTAATTTGTAGATTCGTTCCACAGATGTTTTCACAGATCTTTACATAATTAATAACATTAAGGTATTTGATGGAAAAAAGGTACTAAAATTCAGAGAAAGTCACTCGTTAAACTTAAAAAAAGTTTATAAAACTTTATGTGAATCTTTTGACATTTTCTTAGTCAAATGGGCAAGAATTGAAAAGAAAAAATGTTTCAGAATTTAAAGGCTGGTCAATGAATGTAAAACAAGTTATTAAAGATAAATTATTCACCCTTAAAGTTAAAAATAATAAATTTACATCAAGCATTTTAAAAAAAGGCAGGTCTCTACTTGCATGAAAGACTTTCATAAAAGATTTGTCATTTGTCCTATAGACCAAGCTGGTAACAATTTTGCAATTATCTGTAAAAAATATTACATTGACGTTTTAAGGAAAGAAACAGGTATAAATAACAATTTAGGTATAAAAGACCAACAAAGATGACATATAAAATTTTCATGAAAATTACCTGTTACAAAATTGCAATATCAAAACATCTGATAAAGATCATGTATTTCCTTTAATATTCAGGATCCTTAAACTGCTTAAAAAATACAGTTCTGCAATTCAATGGTACACAGGTACTGTTTCTGGAGTATGAATAATTCTACGGAATTTATTTCAAAAATTAAAATTTTGAAAGCTAAGTATCAAAATGTTCAAATATTTGACTTACAAAACATATAAACATCAATATTTAAAAAAAAAAACAAAAACAAAAAAAGAAAAAACCCAAATACTTTTTTGGTCAAAAATACACTTATAAAATGTCAGGCGCTCAACTTCAGCATTATTATTACAACGAAAGGACATCTTAAATATTTTCAAAAAAACAAAACAAACCAAAAACAAAAACAAAAACAAAAAAAAAAGAAAAAACCCAAATGTCTTTTTGGTCAGAAATTCACTTATAAAATGTCAGGCGCTCAACTTCAGTATCATTATTACAACGAAAGGACATCTTTTTCAGGGCTAAGTGGCAACAAATAGTATTATGCAAAAGTTGATTCATACTCAACACTAAATTTATCATTGTGACTGAGAAATGAGTTCATCTTAATCTCCTCAAATACCTTCTGCAAAATCTGAGCAAACTCTGTCTTGGCATTTTTTAAAATTTATTGTGGCAACAAATCTCAAAGCAAAGCCTTTCCCTTTTGGCAAGCATAAGAACAATACTCATAACCAAACTCAGTCTTCACACCTCTTGCTTCTTTTGTTTATAAGATGTGCACAAATCTTCTTGAAGTTCTTTTTTCTCTCTCGTCAGACACTCAAGTTGTTGATTTAAGCATTTCATTATCTTTTCCTCTTCATCCTTGTTGTTTTCTATGGCCTCTTCTAGGTCTGTGATTTTTTTCTGTTGATCTGCAATCTTGGCATTCAGGTCAGCAGTTTCCCTCTGCACTTTTGCCTTGAATAGAAAACACAAGCACAGGTCCCTGTATCATTTGTGAACATGATCTATATTATTCAACATGTTTAACACTAACATAAGTTTTTATATTTCAGTTGTAAAATTTTATCAAATCAAGGTTACCTTCGAATAGACTATATTACAACTCTTCAAAGGCCTAGCTATTAACTTTTAATCTCAATTAGAAAAAATTGATAATCGGGGGCACCTGACCTGGAAGTCTCTTGACATTAATACAAGAAATAGTGCTTGAACAGTAATCTCCATCATGCACAGGCGTCCTGATTTATAGTGCACGCTCCTCTCCCTCACTTGACAAAAATGAAAAGCTTTCAATGAAAACTCTCTAGTTCATGACCAAGCGTTCAATTTTGTGTTTGGAATATCTTAACATCCTTAATATAGTGGTTCCTGTCTTGACAGACCCTCCCAAGGGCAGGTCCAAAGATCACTAGTACTCCCTCAGAACAGAAATATGCAGTCACTTGTGATTTACCCCCACCAACAACGATTACTCATGAGAGAAAAATAGTAACTCACTCTCAGCCATGTAAGATTGTGTTTATTCTATGTTTAATTAGATATTCATTGCAAAAAATATGCCCCAGGCTGAATTTCAGCACCAACCTGGTGTACCGTGTTTGTTTACATATGTCCTAATAACTCTGTGTCATGTGTGTCTTAAAATCAAACATCCCTGCGCACATTTGATTTTGTCTATACGTTAATGCACTCTGTCACTGACGCAGGCGCATCACATTTTAGTGGTAAGAATGTTTATCTTATGCGATCAACAGTGAGTTGCTACTTTTGAATTTCAATCTAGGAAATTATGCATCTCCAAGCATAGAAAAATATTATTATTCTCTTAAAGCAGGTAAATTGGCATGAATATAGAACCACCACATCATATTTTAGTGGTAAGAATGTTTAGTTCCTACGATCTACAGTGAGTTACTACTTTTGAATTTCAATCTAGAAAATTATGCACCCTCAAGCATAGAGTAAATATTCTCTTGAAGCAGGTAAATTGACATAAATACATGTATGGAACCAGTGGTTGACAAGTGTCTCTCAAACCAGGCATATCTCTCATTAAGGTGCCATCATGACAGGGATCAATGAATAAGTAGCATAAATATAATAGTCAGAAAAACCTTAAGGGGCCATCTGTAAAGCTATTTTTCAGTATAAATTTTAGAAAATCATGAATTGTTTTTTTACAGAATATGAAAGATTAGGTACCAATCTACAATCAGCCGAATGTTGAGTTTGACAAATGTCAATTTTTATGGGAATTTGGGAGCTAAAGAAATCAATGTTTTTGGCCAAACACCTACATGGTTTTGTATTTACAACAGTATGCAAATGAGCTGTCGGTGAAACTTGGGTCTGCTAGGCAATGGGAAGTGATCAAATTACTCATAGGTTGGGGAGAACAGTGGGCCAGTGGGCAAGGGAGAGAACAATGGACAGATGGGCTAGGAAGAGGCGCTCCTAATCTGTTATTTTAGTGACTGAAACCAGCAATTAGGAAACCACACCTTTGTGATCTTCTCCTGGAAAAACTTCAAAGATACCTTTTTAAACATAGATTTAAAAGACATATTTTCATGACAATATATCAAAAGTATAGTATTATAAGAGTATTTCTCACAAGACAAGTATCAATCAGAGAGAGTGAGAACATTTTCCACAATGGCCAGTTTAACGCTACCAGAGAGCCAATTAGACCTAAATTGCATTTTCTCACAATTCTAATTTTCATCTGACTTCTCAGAGGTTTTCAACAGATTGCTCGCAAATGGCTTAACCAATTTTGATGAAATAAAAAGCTCTTGAAAATATACATTCTTGCCTAGGAAAGGCAGGTGGCGTTTGTAGATATTTTTATATTTTGTAATTTTTTTCAATAGTGAATTACACATAGTAGAAAATCGAAACAGTGCCTCTCTATAAGTTAATAAAATTGCTCCTTTTGCTTTAAAAAAAAAAAAAAAGAATACCTTTCCTAGACTTTACATCAAGGTTTTATTCTACCAAATTTGAAGATTTTATGTTGAATATTATGGTTTGCAGGCCAAGAAAACTTCTGAAGAGGACCCTTTGTAATTTATCGCCCATCACTTCAAATAACTAGAAAACAATGATTTTTTCTTCACATAATGAAAATATAGATTAATATCTAAAAGAAAATGTATGGTTTTGGGGGCCAAATGCAAATATTTTAAAAAGGAGAGTAGAATAAGATACTGGGAAGCTATATATGCCAAGCTCTACAGACGGCCCCTTAAGACCCCCTTGGCCAGGGTAAAAATGATGACACCTGGTGACCTTGAAAATAGGTCATGATTGTAGCTCAATTAGTTCAAAAGTTATTGCGTTTGCAAGGGTGAAAGACAGATGGATGTGTGCAAAGACATGATGACAACAATAACTCATCAGCCAGTAGGGCTGAGGGAGTAAAGAACAAGCAATTTGCACACATTCAATGTCTTTGCTAGCTTTTTGTGAAATAAAGGTATCACATCAAGGGTTTCCGCTACTTGCCTGACCATCACTTTTGCCTCATTTTTCAACAAGTACTAGTTTGACTTTAGTAGATCAATTTTAGATGTGATTGGCACTGAAAGAGTTAACATTGGGATTTTAAAAAAAACACACACACAACACACTTCAGTGAAGCCAAAAAGTCAGTACATACTAAAATACATACACTTTTTGGAAAGGATTGTTATAAGAGGAGATTAACAACACAATCACAGTCATAGAATTTCATGGTACAGTGGTCCCCCTCTTATAAGGCCACCCCAAATACAGCCCCAAAATGGCCTGATAAGAAGGGGTGGCCTCTCTTGAGGGGAAGACTAGAATATAAATACCATACTTGCTGCACAAGAATGCTAACCTTTCAAGAGGGGTGGTCTCTGGTGAGAGAGGCCTTATAAGAGGGAGACCACTGTAGCCATAAATCTTGAGGTTAAATATGACCAAAAGAAGCAGGAAAATAAAGCAAATTACAGAACTACATATACATGTATGTTTCATCAAACAGATGATGCCCACTTTTTTTGCATTGCTGCTGAACCTACCATATTGTTCCTATTTAGAGCCCAGGGTGCTTAAAGAAATTTTTATAACGTGAGATTGAAAGGTAGGGGTGCTTAAGGGGACATGGACTCTAGAGAGGGATGATACTGTATGGCACACACACACACGTGACAGTAGCACAGGGTCAAGCGTGTTTGACTCACCTGTGCCATGTTTTCAATTTGTTTCATCTGACCCTCCATGGCGGTAAGCTCCTCTTGCCTCCAGTGCAGCTGACTGTTGGACTGGGCCAGTTGACGATACGCCTCCTCTTTCTCACCCTGTAGACGCTTCAGCTCATTTCTCAGCAGCATGTTGCTAACTGATGCCGTTTCCAACTGACTTGATATTTCCCTCGTTGACTTGAAACTAAGCTGAGATGGACTGTTGGAAAAATACAAAACTAACAGATAAAACCTAGACCTCCCCACCACAAGTCTTCAGTAAATGTACTACACTGTATCAACAACATACATATGGATAATGGGGTTAAACTGTTGTGCTGCTGCACTTGCATGGTCCTTTAAATGGAGGGGGCTTTGTTGCTGCCTGCTACATTATGGACAGGTGCACATATCCTGCTAACTTGGCACACAAATTCCCACTCTGCTGGTAAAGTATGGTGTATGAACTTCCATTGCCAGAACAAAAAAAAAACAAACAAAAAAAACCCAAAATCCTATAATATTCTTTAAGCTTTATGTCATTTTTTCAAATATTTAGATTTGGCTGGGGTTCACACATTTCAGCAGCTTTGAAGTTTAAGGACTTACAAAGTGCATATGATCTGGCATGATTTGAGCATGCATTTTACTGAAAAAAAAAGTTGACAACTAGACATACCTTGAACGCAAAGCGTTGACTGAAGCTTCTGTCGGGAAAAAATGCTGCCAGTTGCTCAAATTAGGTCATGCTGATACCAAAATCTAATTAGTTCATCTTGGCATGCCAGATAAGCATACATGTGCTACCAAATTTGAGCAAAATACATTGGTGTATTCTGGAGATATTGCCGTAATGAGCATGTAATTAAACTGCAATTTGGTCAAATTAGGTCTTGGTGACACCAAAATCTAATCAGTTCATCTTGTCAAGTAAGAGAAGCATATTGCCAAATTTACGCAAAATTCATGGAGGCATTCTGTAGATATGGCAGTAACAAGAATGTGCACATCCGGACAACCCGAAAACAGAAAGGGTCTCCCCATGGGGGCGGACCCTTAAAACTGTAATAAGCCAGTTAAAACAGTCAAATCATGTATGTATGTGGTTGTTACCATAAATTATACACTGTCTGCAAAATCATCAAATTTATTTCATAAAATCTATCCACACAGACCAGCTTTGCATGTCTGCTTGCCTTCTTCCAAAACTATTATGATGGCAGGCTGTTGAACTCGACTGGCTCTTGCTAGACATTTTTATATGTGACCACTCACCCTAATCATGTACATGTATTTGATCTAAATTCTAATGTGTTTTTTTTTTCTTCTGGAATGGGAAACAATTTCAGTACTGTACAACTTATAAAAATTTAAGTGGTCCACATGACAATTGAATTTCAAAATCTACTTGTTCCCCTGGAGACATAAATCCCCCCCCCAAAAAAAAGAGTTAACATAGATAAAAAAAATATCAATAATCCATGGCATCTAAAATAAATGGTCCTTCAACAGCAATTTCCCCACTCCCTAAAAAATAACTCATAAGATCATTCTTGATAATAAATGTGTATGCTTATTGTGTTGTGCATTTAAATAGCAGGTTCTGCTGTAGTTATATCTCTTATATACATGCAGTTATATTAAAATGTTTCCCTATTAAATTTTCAAATAAATCAATTATTACAAATTCAAAACCTTGATGTGTTACACTTGCACATGTTAACAAATGAAATTTTTATTTGTATATAATTGCAATTCAAGCTTCACATTTTCAGTTTTGTGCAAAAAGTGACTGCTGGGGCAAGGACATGATCAAAGTGGTACAAGGGTACCTCTCAGGGTCACTTTGTGTCACCTTCAGCTGAACATGTGTGAAACCAGTTATCTTTTTTTCTATGAAGTTTCTGTCAGGTGTCAGGCTTTTAAGAATTATATAGTTCTGTTTTGGTCATTTACTGTTCGGTGCCTTGATAAATGCAAATTTTACGTGTTATGCATGAATTCTGAGACCATCTGAATAGGTTTCAGTGATAAGTTTAACGTAAGTATCACAACCCCAGGCAATAAGGCATGACACTGTGACAGTGATGCCTGTGCCAAACTTATATCTTAACGATTCCAGCATGAACAGAATGAAGTCCATGAAACTTTGGCCACTTTGAACAATTACATTTCATTTGCCCTATAACTGCAACAAAAACATTGTTTTGCAATGGATTATTGGCTCATTTGGCATCACCAGTCACCCCTGTTCCCATGCAACATGTTGTTGCATGTGTTCAGACAATAAAGACATGGTCACAAAGGGCTTGCAGACTATACAATGGTCATGCAAAGGTGGTGATACTGCAATAATATAGCAGTATTTGAAGTCCGAGTACTGACATGCAGTGTATTATTCAGTTGCAGCAACTTGCATTGGCAAACAGCATGGGAACAGGGGTGCCTGGTGATGCCAAATGGGCCAGTTAATAATCAATTGCAAAAACAATGTTTTTGTAGCATGAAACCTAATGAGTTGCAATACACTGCATGTCAGCACTCACACTTTAAACACTGCTACATGTATATTATTGCCATTGGACTATCACCACCTTGCATGACCCTTGTATAGTCTACAAACCCCTTGTGACCATGTTTGGCAAACAAGCACTGCTTGTAACTTAGTGGCAGAATCTTTGTTTAAGAAAATAAAAAATGGAGTTAACCATGAAAAAAATTGGTTGTTCAAGCAGACAAACATGTAAATTTTCATGAAGACTTGGCAAGTGCCAAGGAGGCGAAGGTGCCAGTTTCCATGTAAATATTAACTTGTCCGACATTAAAATTGTCTTGCCCTAGACAGTCAGACGTGTGATTTGTTGAGTCCTGAATTTTTTCACCCTGCACATTGCAGGGACTCAAATGTCTGGCTCAGCAGACAAATTCACATGCCTAGTTAACAACAAAAAAAAAATTAATAATAAATAAATAAAAGCATAAAATAGTTGGCCCAGATAAATAAATATAAATAAAAACTCAGTCTCTAATTATATTGTCAATGTCATACTTATTTTCACATACCTGTCTACGCCATGACAGAAAGGCGATGTGGCAGTTGAAGCCTCTTTGACACTTGGGGGTGGAGTCATGGCTGTCTCTTGGTGATGAACAGGAATGGGGCTGGTCACCTGTCCAAAGTCTGTAATTTTGATTGGTGTTACCATGGTGTCAACATGTGATGTCCTGATAGGCGTCACCATAACACCCATGGATATTGTTGCTGGTGGAGGTGAAGTTGATGTACCTGTATTCTTGTGTACAGGAGGCGAGGTCATCTGCCCCACATCTGCTAATTTAACAGGTGTTACCATAACATTAACAGATCTAGTTGATGGTGGGGATGTAACAGTTTCTGCATCTGTAAGATGTATTGGTGAAGTCATTTGTCCAACATGATTTGTTCTGATGGGGGATGTAGAAACTGCAATGTCTTTTAAGGAAATGGGTGACATGGATTTCCCTGCATTGACCCAAACCAGAGGGGGTACCACAGTCTCCAAGGACACATTTTCATGGGACTCTCTTCCTTGTGGTCCACATGCACCATCAGCATGTTGTGGTGTTGTCTTACATGTATCTTTGGGAGATGATGTCTCACATGCAGGCTTTTCAACTTGATGTAAATTTTGCTCCATGGCTCTGTTACTCAACTTGATGTCTGTTACAGCAAGACGTTTCGAAAATGATGGGCTACTACACCATGCCAACAACTCGTCCACAACATGCAGATAATTTTTATTGTTTTCCTGTTCTTTGTGACCCATTCCAGGTTCCACATGGTGACTGTGACGAGACTGTTTACCAGACACCTGATTATTTGATTGTGCCTGATGCAACTGTTGTGCTGCTGTCTTCAAGACACCGGCTACAAACCCGTCCAGTTCCTCTTCAGTGGGATCATCTGTCATCCACTCAGCTTCAAATTTGTCCTACAAAGCAAAGGCATTAAAACAATATATCTTGAAAATGCTCATTGATAAGTTGTCCACTTTTGAATATGAAACAAAAAACTTGAATTTACATTGTATGGTCACTTTTTGTCTCCCTACCATATTTATGGCAACTTCCTCTTGAAAAGTTAAATTTGTCACTATACAATTAATTATCAATTTAGCTCAAAACTACTGGTACAGGGGCGGGGGTGGTAAGGGGAGGAAGGATCTTTAATATGTATCATCCTTAGCTATATTCTCTGCTTTTTAACTTAAATCTCAATAACAGCATTTTGTTACAAGTAGGGTCATTCCAGCAAAGAACAGGGATTACACTGGAATGTATAAAAAGTATATTTTAAGTATCAAATGTACCAATGTTATTTTAAATTGCGTATGATTTTGCAGATTTTGTTAAACCAAACACAGGTTACACTGTAAACAGTCCTTCCTTGAATTTTTCTTTTGGCAACTTACATGTATTTTGTGAAGTCCTTGCTTTGAACTTTGTGTATATTACATGCATAATGCATCTTTTTTTCCCACGACTGGAGGTTCAATAAGTGGTTGATATAAAATTTATGCAAATGCAATTTGTTAGGTACTGTTAATATGTTATACATGTTAAATAATTAAAAAAAAAAAAAAAAACACACACAAACAAACAAACCAACAAAAACAGGATTTTAAATAGTTCAAGTGGACCAAAAAATTTGGTTAAGTGGTGCTGTGACCTTATGAATATCAAGGTCGCCCATGTGCATACTCCACAGCCATTATGGTTGGCTATTGTTAAGTTTATAATAAAAAAAGTCTCACATGGAATGGTACTCGTTATCAAGGGAATAATAGTAAAGTTAGCTGATGAGGCCATGTGACCTTGGAAATTAGGACAGATCACCCATGTCCAATCTAAACATAGCTTTTATAGAGAACAACAATCAAAAATAGAAATACATGTATCATAGTTTTAGCACATATAGTTCTTGAGATATGATTAACCTCAGTTGCCCTGTGATGTTAGCAATCTGGCCAGTCACATACATGTGTGTACACAGCTCCACCACCATCACATGTGACGTACAATGTTGCATTTTCATGTAACACAAACCTGAGCAGACTGCACTTTTTCAAGGCTACTGTTGATAATACTGTCTACAAAGTCCCTCACTGCCCCCTCTTGGGGCGTTCCTCTGCAACTTAGCATGGCCATCTCTTGCACTCTTGTTTGCAGGGCTTGAATCTCTGCTTCCTTTGCACGCAGTGCCTGATTTTTCTCTTCCACTTGTTTCTCATATTTCTGAAATATTAAGTTTTGTAACATCATTAGGCATACAAACTTAAAAACTATATCATTCACAGGGCTTGCAATTCACAATTACAGATGGTTACACTGATTCAGGTAAGGTAATGTTACCCAGAAATTTGATGACACCATGTTGGGTAGCTACATGTATATGTATGATAAAAAAAATCCATCCTTTTTCTTTTGACTGGATGTGAGAGCAATGTAATTTTACTAAATTCCAAGTCATTAAGGTATTCAGAGTAAGCATCAGACGGGGCCCAAACATTTGCAGGCAAAGCAAAATAAAAAACTACCATGGCATCATATAGGCCAGCAGCAAGGATATACATGTACATGAGTACATGTATATTGTTGGGAGTCAATTTTGAAATTGTTATGGAAAACCTGGATTACATTTTCTGGGGATGATAACAAAGGTGAGTTATACTCAGACTTTTTTCAAGCCCTGTATATATAAAAGGGGCAGGACAAAGAAAATATATGCAAGATGTCTTTACAAATCTTTCTAGAATTTAAATATTCATTTCCCATCTCCCAAACAAATACTGAAATTTATGCTGTGAATTTGAAAGTAGAATTCAGGGAAACAAAACATTTACATGTGTATATTCAATTGCTTTTTTTTGGGCAAAAGAGGCTTTAGTACTTATTATTCATACATATTTGAGGGTTTTAACTTTGAAATGGAAATGGTATTTGATTTAGTGGCTTCCATCAGTTCTACAAGGGAAGGCACACATTAAGGCCACTTGTTAAGGACTTGACATCTAAGACAAATCTGCCCATTTTTTTCCACAAACCCGAAAGAGCCCAGTGTAATTAACCTATTGGCTATTAAATTTTCAATTGTGGCTTTTTGTGCTGATAAAATCTACTCTTGCCAATCCTCAAATTTTTTGAAGTAAGCAGACGAAAAAAAAAAAGTTTTTATTTGAGGACTGCCGTCTGCACTGAAATTACTTTTAAATGTTTTGATTTTGGTTACTGAATAAATTACCCTTGGAGACTCCTTGATTAAAAACAAACCATAACATTCGAAAAACATAACTTTGTGGCAGTAGCAAGAACATTTTTATGGTAATAGGAGTGCTGCTGTAATTATTCACCTTCTCCACTTTTGCTACAGCAGCTACTAGTTTTTTAGAGACTATCCTGTCGACACAAGCCTTTTCTGCACTGTCCGGCCCAGTAATACCATCCTGTATCTGAGGGGTCAGCAATCTGAGTAGCTGAGAGCGTCTACGTATAGTTGTCTTTGCAGGAGTGGCTGGTGTAGTTGAACTATACATGGCCACCTTGGCAAGCCGTGTAGACCTTGCGATGTTTACATCTTGCAAAGGGGTACGGGATGTTTCACTTATCAGGTTTTTTAACTAAAATTTGTCCAAATAAAAAAAGAAAGAAATATAAGCCAGTTTTAAGACAAACTTAAATAAACACAATCATGAAATGAAAATTGCTTTTCTTATTTGTTTACCTGGATGCCATAAATGCATATATTTAATCCTTCATGGACAAAAGTAAACAATCATGCACATTGTCCAGCACTGTGATAGAGGAACAAAGTGACAGACTGAAAAAGCTTCATGAACTGAAGATTAAAACAAAATCAATAGTGACTCACATGTATCATACAACAAAACGAAGCATCACGAGCATGGCATGAAATATTTTTACCTGTGAGAATTGCGAAACATAGAAATATTGGCCAAAACACTCATGTCTTTACCACAAGACAACTGTATTTCTTTGTGTATGCTGGCATCCCATCTATCTTATATTCTCTACAACATATTGCTGACTATCAGGGGTTTTTTTTATCAAACATTGAAAGCCAGACTTCATAACTTTCAAAGCTCACGTCTTTCATGAGCATCTCTTGATCCTTCAAAACAAAAGAGAAGCAATTTAAATGCCATTGAACATGTACATGTGACTTTGAGCTCATAGGTGTGTTGAATATGAACTTACTTCATCATGTAGAGGCACATTTTCTTTCTCTTGCAACAAAGTGAACATCTTGGTGCATGTCACTTATCTCTCAAATTAGGGGCCAGCGTGAAATCAGCTGAAAAATTAAATACATGAGATAAATACAAACACACAGTCACAGTGTATTAATGAGCAAGATGGGTAAGCCACACCTATCCCAGGGCCGTAGCCTTGGGGTCCGATTGCTCAGATTGGTCGGACCAACATTTACTGATTTAGGTCACCACAACTATGTAAATATCCAGAAATTTGCTCAGAATTTCCAAATTTCTGAATTTGACCTGACCAACTTTCAATTGAAGGCTACAGTACTGTATCCCAAGAAATTGGGTGAATAATTCATTAAAACTGGTAGCAGTAAATTTAGTATACTATGTTTGAAAGAGCCAAAAAATTTGTAGAGTTAGAAGTAGTTGTAAGTTGACTAAATTATGGTCAACATTCAACTGCAACCTGCCTTGCGTTAAATCATTCACGGTTAGATACAGTATAGTGTAAATACAGTTGGTGCACATGTCAGTTTCTGTATCTTACTGGCGTTTTTCTCTTATGTACAGCGGTTCTCCCAGTATTTAAAAACAAAAAGGTGGTAAATAGGAAAGCATAGATCTGTATTATATCATGGATGATTATATATATATATATATAATATTATTAGAATTCGTTTTTTGTTGTTAAAAATTTCAGATCAGACATTACAATTTACATTTATGGAAAAGGGTTTAAAAGTAGAAAGACTCGGTGTCTTGACTTGGGACTGATTCAAACATGATCAACTGGTTGTGGAGGTTTTGTTAGTCCTCTCTGCATCAGCACTGGTCTTGTGATGGTTAAAATTCTTTCCAAGCCGTACAATCTTCATGGTAGCCTGGTAACTGCAAGTAAATCTGCCCTGTTTGAAACTTACTCTAGTACTCTGACTGCTCCGATTCAACAGTGTTCAAGTTTGCCCGCTTTGAAACTGAACAGGTCGTTGATTGGTTGTTTGCATTCTCGAACTAAAATCTCTTCCTGTTCTCGTTTGCCTCGGTGAATATTAATTCATGTTCAATAAATGAAATATTTCTCAAAGAATGATTTTTACCAGATATAATTTTTGCAGATAATCATGTGATAAACTTACTTTGTTCAGAAACTGCACAAAGAAGAGTCTTTATAGAAAAATAATCACCAAAATTTCAGGTTGGAAACAGAGTTGTTTGGTCACGTGATAAGTTCAGTCCCTTGCCAAAATGACTTCAATGCCAGAGAGTGTCAGGAAAGCAGTGACATCCTTCACAGATGTTGTGTTTCCGGTGTCACGAGACTCTAGAGATATTCAACAACATCATCTTATAAAATCAGGTAACATTATATGGAGCTTTAGTGAGGGTTTCGGGAACAGGAAAGATAACAAGTCTGACATGGGCGATATTAGAGTTTCATATTATTATAGTATAAATTAATATTACTGTGCCTGTGGCCCTCCGCTTATGCGCCGCGGTCCTGTGTGACACAGGTAGCCTAGGCAAAAGGAAAGGAAAGACAAGAAAAATACATGAGATGGTTGAAACCATGGTTATCCTAATCAGCTCGTGCTGCCATGTTTTCCAGGACCAGAGCCGAGGCAAAGGGTCCACCACACACTCTCTCACAGCTGTGTTGGGCCCCTGGCCCTGGATATGTTCTCCAACACTCATCGCTTGTAGTCCCCCCTCCCCCTCCCTAAAAAAAAACAGAAAAACCTTCCCTCATACACCCTATCCCCGCCTTTAAGGCTCAGGCATTTCCTCTGGGAGCCCTTATAAGGGCTACCACCATTCCCTCTCCTCCCTCCACTCTGAAATTCTGACCAATTCACCCTGTTGCTATCGAGCCCTATCAATTCATTTCTTTTCTCCCAGCACCCTACTAGGTAGTCCTGTACACTTTGAGTGCCTTTCCTGCCTCCCAGAAAGCCACCTTCAAACCTAAAACCCATGCTACACACTCCTCTTCCTCTAAACACTGAATCTCTTCTAGATCTAGACCCTTGTTATTATTTAGTCTTCCCTGTGCCACTTTCTGAAAACTTCTCTTATCTCTCTATATGCATCACACCACAACAGCCAATGATCCACTGTCTCATCTGCCTCTTGTCTACATACCTTACATTTACCATTATTACCTGTTGTCCACTTCTGTTTTCTCTTTTCTATATTGATCACTCATGATGTACTTTGAAAAAAAAGCCTGGATCCCTTCCCTCCATCCCAACACACTTTTCTTTGGCTTTTCTAATACCTTGTACGCTTTTAACATATACTCTTTTCCAGTCTTCCTTCCAGCCCTCTGTAACAGTCCTACCTATATACACTTTCTAGTCATCAACCTCATCATATCCTTTCAATTCGTATCTCTCTGCCAACTTATTTATATCTTTGACCCATCTTGCTTGTTCCTTGACTACTTCATTGTAAACCTTCCTGCACTACCTGTCTTCATTTACTGCTTGTAAATACCCCCAGTACTTAAGCTTTGCTTTGGCAATTCTGTCTGTGATTTTATTCCATCCTAACTCTCCTAGGACTGCTTCTGTTGCTGCACATCGTGGTGCACCCAGTATCCATTTCCCCATCTCATTCTGTGCTTTCTCCATTCCCTGGATATCTCCCTCACTTATTGAAATCACATCTAAGCCATATATCATCCCTGGTATTGCAAGTCTATCCCATAATACCCTTGCTGTGTATGCTCTGTTGAAACTGTTCAGTGCAGTAGCTTTAATCATTCCTTTACAAGTACAATTCACTTTCTGTTTAATCTTCTCCACCTGATACCTCAACATGCCTTTACCTGTTGCTTTTATCTTAACACCTAAGTATTCATACTCATCAACCTCCCCAATTTCAGTTAACTGTTCCTTACTTTCTGGAATTTTGAACTTCCCAATTCTCCATTTTTTATTCCCATCTGGTTTCTTCCCAAGAGTCATCACTTTACTCTTATCCTTACTAAATTTTAACGTCCATTTATTCCCATATTTGCCTGCTATGTTCAGCATCTCTTGCAGTTCTTTCTGGCACTCTGTCTCTTCATAGATTATTACAAGATTTTTACAAGATAAATACTGACAACAAGCTTTATAAAGCCTCTAGTGTCAGTTTTTATTAATCAAAACCGAACACTTTTATTCTATATTAGACAGTGCATAATGGGTGCCACGAGCTCCAGTCTTTTCTTGTAACTTTTATGTCTGGGCTGTGCATAACTTCGCTGTCTTTCCACAAAAAGGGCCGTTGCTACTGCCACGACCATCGGTTGTGGTACCAGGCTTTACTGCCATGACCGTAGGGATGAAACCACCATTACATTTACTGTATATTTTCATATAACTATTAGCATAAAGGCCTGTAACTTTTGTTACGTCATTTTGTAAAATGAAATATGTACCTGGTGCTGTAGGGATACCTTTCATTGAAAACATGCCAGAAAAAAAAAGCAAGTCTGTAGATAGAATCAAAAGTTATGGCCATGTTTACCTATCATAGCCAGCAAACATGTGTTCCAAGTGCTGCTTGCCGGCATGATGTCACTGCGTATGAATATGTAATTTGTCCTGTGTTTATAAAATCACTCATGGATAAGATGACTGTCAAAACAAACAGGCTGATCACTTCATGCGATAGTGTGGCTGAAACAGTGGGTTAATTACAGGTAAATGGCTCTCAAAGGTGTCAGCACAATAAATTTAGGCACTACTCAGTGCGGTAACCAGACCATATTTGGCTACAATGGTGTATTCATACCCATAGGCTTGCTGCCATGACCAGAAGCGCTTTGTACCAGAGAACATACATTATTCGAGACATAATTCACATATCACACAAATTCAACTTCAATTAAGCTCAATGAATATTTTATCATGCCTATATTTCAGCATTGGCTTTCTTGTGCATAACATACACAACAAAATTAACCACTGAATTAATTGTAAAATCATGTTTTCAGACACCTGCTTCAACAAGTGTTTCACTAATGAAGGTATATAATTTTGAATCAGAAGAACAAAGCTAATTTAGATCAAATTTTACTAAGAATTGTTCAAAAGTGTTGGAATCAAAATCCTCATCCTTAATCCACAACCAACAACGGTTCCAAAACCGCACTACCAAACCCTGTGTCAACTTAGATATTATTTGTACAATTTCATCTGTTGCATTTGGCGTGGGAACAGATTTCTTGACTTTCTATTTAGACTTGCTATCTTTTTCCAGGTATGCCTAACCTCCATGGGCAGCTCTGCAAGTGTAGCATAAGTAAACCCTGGTTATCACAACTTTTGAGTCTACCATATAACCTGAGCAATGGAACCAATTTTCACATGATACACATTCAAAAATGTCATCAACTGATTCTGGTAACCTGCAGTCACAATAAACTTCAAATTGAAATGTCTTAGTTGCTATCATGTCTCCCCGTGCAACGGGGGACATATTGTTTTTGCGTCTGTTTCTTCGCTTCTTCTTCTTCAGCACATTGTTGCATGTGTTGCAGACGCGATAACTCAAGAAAGATTTGACTTGGGAAGTTGAAATTTTTTGTGAAGATGTTCCTTTATGAAACCTTGCTTGGGATTGCAGATGGGTGACCTTGACATATTTTTCAAGGTCACATGGGCATGTCATCTAAAATTGACAGGGATGCAACATCTCTGCAAGGATTTGACTTAGGAGGTTGAAATTTTGCATGTTTATGTACCATAATACCAACTAGATTGGGATTGTAGGTGGGTGACCTTGACATATTTTCAAGGTCACATGGCCACTTTTTAAAAATCATCGTAGATGCACACGAGAAAGATTTGTCTTAAAAAGGTTGACATTTTGTGTGATTATGTTTCTATGTAAAATCAACGTGGATGTGATAACTCAAGAAAGATTTGACTTGGGAAGTTGAAATTTATGTAAGACCTTGCTTGGGATTGCAGATGGGTGACCTTAACCTATTTTTCAAGGTCACATGGGTATGTCATGTAAAATCGATAATTCAAGAAAGATCTGACTTGGGAAGTTGAAATTTTATGTGAGGATGTTCCTATATAAGACCTTGCCTGGGATTGTAGATGGGTGACCTTGACCTTTTTCAAGGTCACATGGCCACTTTTTCAAAATCATTGCAGACACACTAGTGAAAGATTTGACTTACAGAGATTGGAACTTTGTGTGATTATGTTTCTATGAAAGACTTGTAAGACCTTGCTTCTGACTGCAGATGTTTGACCTTGGCCTATTTTTTAAGGTCACGTGGGCATTTCATCAAAAATCCATGCAGACATGATAACTGCCCAAGGATTTGACTTAGGAGGCAGAATTCTGCATGAAAAAGCCAATAAAGAGTGTACCTTCACCATATCTGTAGATCATGGGAATTGGTATGCCTATTTATAAAAATAAGGGTGACGTTAGTAAGGGTGCACGGGGAGACATTTGATTTTCTGTCGGAAAATCAGCCTGTTCTAGTTTCCTTTGTCTTTATGTTGTTTATTCGGCCAGACTTTCCCACATAACATGGTGTTTGTTGCTTACACAATTTGGGGAAAGGTTGGAAAGTTTGATTTTGAAAACAGCTTCTTAAATGACTTCGCATGAGTCTAGCTTTGTAATTTGCTGTGCTTGGATTGTGTCCAGAAATTATCTCCACTGCATTAGCAATGGCAAAGAGACCACAGTCGTACCCATTTATCTGTTGCTTACATGGAAGGAGACTGACTGATATCATATCAACACTCAGGTGATTGTTTGATTTTCCAGCTAACTGTGCTATCTGGGTTTTTATTGCACTGGGAATGGAAAAATTGGCACTTTGCATGCTGTCCCATATTTTAACATTTTCACCTGGTGCCCAAAACACGCAAACCCAATGATGGTGGCCTGTGTTCATAATCTGAACCCAAGGAAGATTCCCTGAAGCCCTAGGATATCCATAGAAATATTATCCTTAAACACTTTTGTTTTAGCTAGACCTTCAAAAGAATCCCCAAATTGATAACGCAGTATAGAATTGGTTTCGATCATGTGGTTGTCATTCAGGTAGTTCTCTGTTTGTATGACACTGATACGTTCCCACACGAGCCAGTCATCATCATTCAGTAAGCGAGACATTCCTCTTGGTTTTGATTTTGTTTTGTACTTTTGTTGCTTTGCCTCTCTTAATTGTCCTTTAACTTTTTTCATTGGTAAAAGTTTTTTTTTTTTTTTCAAACTTTTTTCACATAAAATATCATGTGGCTTGGAATTTAAATCTATCGACTCGTCACTTCTAACTTCTTTTCAAAGTGTTTCACAGTATTAGCATTTACAACTTCATCAGACAAATTGTTCCATTGGTCATTCACTCCCAATCCAAAATAATATTTTCTAATATCTAATTTAGACCTCCTCTTATTTTTTTGTTTGTTTTTTTTTATTTTGCAAACATCTGAATGCATGCCATCCTAAAATCAAATTCTCGGCAGAAACGTCAACCTCCGATATCAATTTTCTGGACACCACTGTTAAATTGGACCGACATAACAGGGCGTACACCACTTTATACACCAAGCCCACAGGTACATACACGTATCAGCATTACTGTTCAGCACATCCCACCCACTGTAAACAGTGTTGCCAACCCTCCCGGATTCCTCGGGAGACTCCCGGAATTTTATGCTGAAAATACTTGAAAAAGTGTGGATTTTTGACAATTTTGAGTCACCTCCCGGAATTTCATCAATATTTCCCATCTATATTTCATATTAATTTATCAACCTCCCGTAATTTTACTTTTTATCACCCGGATTTTAAGTTTGGCAGGTTGGCAACACTGTGTAAAACTAGTGGCGGGAACAGCCAGTTCCTTCGAATTAAGTGTATTTGCCATTTTGAGGCTGATTTTGAGACAAATGCACTCAAAATCTTGAGATTCAACGACATAACATTGAATAACAATATCCATCCGACCAGCTCTATGCAAACCTCTATAAAGTGAGAGAAGTGGATAGGCATTCACTTCTCAATCCCTCTAGATACAGACACAACCACTGATCCTGACCGGGAGAAGCTTTTCCTGATCACTGAGTTCAATCCAGCCCTTCCTCCTCTAAAGGAGATAATACAGCGGCATTGGGGCACCATCAAGGCCTCAAGACACGCCAATCACTAGATGACAAACAAGTCATTGTAGGGTACAGAAGGACCCAAAATGTAATAGATCTTTTAACATGTTCCAGGCTGAGATAACCCAAGGACACCCACGTGCCACACATTTAGGGTGTCACTGAACAAAAACCCATGCAACACTCAGATGTGGTTATTGTCCGAGATTAGATGTGTCGGGCAAAGTGACAGGCACAGTTTGCAGGCTGTTCATATTGTTCACCAGAGGATGGTACTTCCACATATAATAACCTTGTCCATCTTCTTACCTGTTTGTACTGCAGCAAACAGTATGTAGGACAAACCAAGCACCCCTTAATGGACAGGTTACGCGAACATTTTTATTACATCAAGAAAAAAGATGTAACACAATCCCTTGGCAGACATTTTTGCCTGCCAGGTCACACTGACATCCATGTCAAAATCCAGATTCTGGAACACACACACATCCTACCAGAAGTGTCTAGAACCAAGACATTAAGATGAGAGAGGGAAAACTATTGGACACACCAATTATGCACAACTGAACCATTTGTCCTCAATGTCATGTTTAGATAGGCACCTTTGCCTTAATAATGCTAAATTTTTCGTTCAGTGTCTATCCACCACGTTGAATGATATCCAGCCACACCCAATGGGGTTGGCTTTAGAAACACTGTAAAGCAATTTAATTCATTGTGGGGGACTTTATCAAAGTCTTCCTGAAATCACAGTACATGATGTCCACACATCCTTCTTTATCTAAAATCTCAGTCCATTTGTCTACTGCTATTAAAAGTATTATAAGACTGTCAAGTACACAGGCATATGAAAATATTTTGAGTGCGAGAGCATCGATGGTCCTTATTTAGTAATACCACAAGGCCAGTATCTAACTACCAAAGTTACACATACCACTTTGTATACATGTGTTGTTGTTGTTGTTGTTGTTGTTGTTGTTGTTGTTGTTGTTGAATAAAGTACATATTCCTTGCTTGAATATGGTAAAATCACATATGTATGTGTTCCTTATCTGTTATTCTCCATGTTGAATGAAGTTCCAGTGCGTTTTCAACCATATGGTGCACAACACACTTAAATTACTGTGGCTTGGCTGATATGTACATAGAATAAACTGAGGTTGTGGTGAACAATAATCAACAGTAATGTTCCACAAGCACTGCATCACAAAGTGTCAAGTCAGCTCATCAATGCTATTTAAAAAATTTAAATTATATTTGTGTTTCAGGTAACGAGTATGTTTCTAACCTGCCCCTGCAGATGGCTCTCTACTTCAATGCATTTTACTTTCCTCTTTGGTTGATCACCACAGTTGTGATGTTTGAAGCAAAGGTAAGCACGTTACTTTAGGAATTTGAAAAAGACAAAAACCGTTTGCACAATTTCATCTCCCTGTGAGAACATCCTCTTGTGTCCAGCATATATGCTTGTGACCCGTACCAGCAATTTATTGTACAGTAGTCCCTCCTTTGAGAGACCACCCCTCGTGCCACCCAAAAGGCAGTCACATAAAGCAGGTGGTCCCTCAAAGGAGGTATAAATAACATGAAAGGTACTACAGAGAGACCTGATACTTGTGGTCTCTCAAAGGAGGTGGTCTCCCAAAGGAGTGGTCTTTCAAAGGAGGGACGACTGTAATCTGAGGACAACAAAAAGGCGGTCAGCAAAAGTGCACTGTGTTTAACAATGAGAATCAAAACTACTGAAAATTTCACCCTGCATAAAAGGATCAATTTTGCAAAATTATCTTTTAAATGTACCTGGGTACATTTTGACACCTTGTAATTGCACTCTGATAGAATGCAAGATTGAACAACATATATATGTTGCTGTGTCCCCATCTTAATGCAGAGGAGAAAAAGGAGGATCATGACGTGACCACATACTGTGGGTAGTTGGCCATAGAAGGGTAGTCAGCATCACCAGTGGCCAAATTTAGTGCTACACTATCTCAAAACACACACCCTGCTGATCTTATCATGTGGCTGGCAGAATCCTGAACACCTCAGACATCATCTGTTGAATTACATTCAAATAATTCCGTCTGTAACATTGTGGGAACTAACATTGATATATCAGCATGAAACTTTTTCCAATTAAAAATTACCAGCGAACATGTGATGTTGTAAATGTCCTCCACTTCTTTTTGGACATTGAGAATAATATGGGTTTAGCAGCATTGATCACCTCCTCCCGTCCCCCCTCCAAAAAAAAAAAAAAAGTTGCTTCAGCCAGGGGGCAGGTGTGAGAGTGTGAGATGAAAGACAACAGAGGTTTTTGAGAAACTGAGCATTAACTTTTTGGGCCTTTTTATTATTTTTAATCTCTTAACCTGAGCAGGTTACAGAGTCTATATTAATTTTGAGATACCAGCAGTATTAAAACTTGAAAAAAGGAAAGTATAATTTGCGTGATACATAAATGATTCTTTTTCATTTTTTGTTGCAGTTCAATTCATTGGAAACTCTATACAGGATCATCATCATAGCAGCCCTTGTTGTTATGACTATTGTGGAGCTAATACGATTGTATCTGGGATATCTTGGCAATCTGACAGAAAAGGTACAAACAACTGGTTATAAGTGGTGGTGTTGTTTGAGAAAGAAAGACCTGTCTTGTAAGAAGGCCAGAAGTAACATTTTATTTCTTTGCTGTTGGTCAAACACCCATAATATGTATGTCTGTATGTATACATGTATATATATTTTTATATATATACAGTACCAGTCTCGCCAAATGGACCGGCGTGCGAACATGTTCTCCTGCATGCGATAGCATGCTGGCATAAATTTTGATGCGTGTGGCCAGAAATGCTTGCCAATGGTGCGCTAGAAAATGCTCAATGTGTTTTTGCCCATATAGCATGCGGCTACCGCCTCTCACCTCGGCGATGAGCATCTAGCATATGTCATGAGCCAGTAGCGTATGCGATATGCCAATATCGGCGTGCTCGATATTTACAGCTTTCAGACACCAATTTTGCAGCTGGCATTGCATGCAAGGTTAGACATGTCACGTGGTTGAGCTGCTGGCGATATGTAGTTGCGCGAGATGAAACAACGTGGTTGAACTGGTGGCAAGAACCTCGGCCCTGGGCAGGATGTCCAAGGAAAATTGTAAAATACCGTATGGCGTCAAATTCGGTCAATTTCCGACTTGCGATGACAACAATCATGGGTACATAATCGTGATATTAATATCAATATTGCAGTACATGTACATTACTGTAATACCCGAGGGTTTTACAAAGTCAGTAGATCTCATTAAATTCATGTAACGTTCATCATTTTCCGCTTATCCCATGTTTCTATGGAAACCACATTTTCAAAGCCCAATAACTCCAGAGCACGACAGTGTAGAGGTAGGCAACCTGGGATAAATCGGTTATTCAATGTTTTTGCCAATGGTAATACACTGATTTCCTGAGTGGCAACGAGGGAAATAAGTTTTATTACCACTCTCACAACCATAGAATAACCAATACTTAGGTTAGCTCAGCAAGCAATTTAGCGCCAGGTCCAGGCTACATTAACATGTACTGAAAAACGGTCTTCACATAATCACGCGCCTGGCTGGCCTCGGGAAACTGGTCCGTTTTGCAAGATCGCTCAGGGGTACCGACCTCGAACGGGCAGCATGTGACATATGGCAGCTCGATGCTTTAGCCAGTCACATGAGGCGAAAGCCAGTCACACAAGGCGAAAATGTTTAAGCATGTATAAAAAAAATGGGACCAAATGCAGCATACTCATAGCACCAAGTCGCCCGATGCAAGCCCAGTTGTGCACATGCTCACACCATTGGCACGTGCCAATTGGGTCTAACACGTGCCAACCCATGCTGGCAATGCAGACCATTTGGCGAGACTCGTACTGTGTATATATATATATATATATATATATATATATATATATATATATATATATATAGTTGCCAAATGCAATATTTGGAAAAGCTGTCCTCTTAAAAATGTAGTGAATATGGCAAAAGAAGTATAATGAGGCAATATGTTAATATGAAGAGAGATATGTTACGTGTCATTTCCTCATTTTTGTCGGCCAGTTGCCTGCATCACTGAATCCTAAAACTAGTTTTTTCTTCAGATTTATAAATTAAATTGTGTTGTTCAATGCAATATTGCAATGGTCATAAATGATCTCGTTGTTGTTGTTGTTGTTGTTGTTGTTGTTGTTGTTGTTGTTGTTGTTGTTGTTGTTGTTGTTGTTGTTGTATGTGGCAGATGAACTACAATGAAACAAGTCAGACAGGAGAGATTGTCTACACGCTTTCTTGACCATACCACGACAACTCTTTTGTACATATGGGTCATGAGACAAACATGTATAAGGCAGGGAATAAATATCTATAAACTATGACTTTGGAATTACTATCATGGGAGGCTGGCTGAAGATCTCATTGACGTAGCTCAAGTCATCTCTTATGTATTCAGAAATATACAACTGCCTTTATAGGTCTGACAGAAGGGGTGGGTGATGTTCAAAATCATATACAATGTCATACAAGGTACTAGAGTATTATAAAGATGTTAATTTAGATTTCACAGAGATATATGCTTCTCTTATTGCAGGTTCCAGAGTTGGCAGGCTTCTGGTTATTGACAATTCTACTTCAGCTCCCCCTGGTGACATTCCTGTTATTCAATGAAGCTGCCATAATCCTTCCTCTGGAAAGGGCTGTCAACATTGTCCTCTTTGCGTTTGTGTTATTTGAAGTCGTATGTGGTTATTTCGCCATCCGAATCATGGTAAACTATCAAGTGACCAAATTTCATTTGAGACAGTTTCACAGCTTGGAACAAATAGATGAAGGTTATGGTTTGTATAATGATGGTTTTGTCCAGGAAACCAGATATACACGGAGGGCATAGAATTCCAGTCTTCACACAGAACATTGAAAGCTGTAATTTTTAACAGATCACCTGCCTGAAGCTTTGTAAAACCACTCTTAATTTTGGTCACACAAAACACAGGATTACCTCTCTCAGCAACCACAGTGCACATGGAGCCAGGTTACACTGTAAAAGTTCTGAGTGTTATTGAAGTATGGAGTAGAATTCTCAGCCAAAAGTTTACATGTTGCACATCCTCAAGTGCCACACAGGACTGTGTATGCCACTAAGGACAACCTTAGATAATAGACCTGTTTATACCGAGTTGTACCGAACTTTTCCGGACCATAATTAATTATGCATTCCATTGTTGGACTGATTGTCCAATCAGCAAGTAGCCGAGTCGGGCCCACGCCGTCATATGTTTACAACGAATGCCACGGCAAACGTTAGTGATTACAGCATGGATTGTGTTGAACAGTGCAAATCTTTTACCTAAATTGTCATATCAGTGGTGAAACATTCATTTATACATTGCTGACGGTTTGATTTTTCGTTAAATCCAAGCACATCCTGTGGTTTACTTTCTTATGCTTCCACGTGTAATCCGGCCAGCGTGGCCGAGCACAAAATGTAAACAAAGCAGGGTGCGCTTCCCGAAGTGAACCAAATAATTCTGAGTCCTATGAACAGGTCTATTGTTGGTTTGTAGTTACGTCACCATTTAGATTTATTTGTAAGGATCACTAGATAGAGAAATTCTTTTTAATTGCCCTAAATTGAAAAATTGTTTTAAGAAAGGGAATGTAGATTAAAGATGAATTAACACATTGAAAAAAAACTTGAAAAATAAATCAAGTAGGCGATGGGTTTATTGGGTTGTTAGGGTAACAAAAATCAAACACTTTTTTTCAAGTGAAATGCATTTGTTGGGATAATGTCTGGTTGACAGGCCATTCCATGTTACTGGGGTTGGGCATCTAAAAATTATTTTCTGTGTCACGATATTTTTTGGTGCAGATCCATGTATCACAATACGTATCATGGTATATCATGAGAGTGTATAAAGTGATCACACTCTTTCAATTTACATGGAACAGTCAGCATCACAGTCTCTATGCTGGTGTTTTGAGAAATCGTTCCACCGTGTCTATGTACACCAGCAATGAAATGATGATGTAGGCTGTAAAATATGTTTTATTGGCTGTTGTCCATACAGGGATGATTTTCTGAAATTTCTTCATATAAAATTTTTAAGCTTTGGTAAAATTGGAAGTTTTTTATCGTATCGTGAAAACTGGATACACAAGGAATGCATCATGATACGGTTCGGTACAGGGTTAGTATTGCAGTATTTTGGTATAGTGTCCCAACATTTAATGTTTCTTTGATCAAAGTAAAGCTTCTGAAGATATACCAGAGGAGCAGATTAGGTGTTTGGATGAAAGTCGGGTTCAATGATGATGATGATGTTTCATTGCAGTGTTCTATGATGATGAAGATAATGTTTCAATGCAGTGTTTACTTGATGCAAAGTTATGTGGCCAAAACTATGATACTCCATCCACATACTCAGAGCAGGTCAATTATGATATTTGCAGGACTTCTATTAACCTAGAGGCTGCTAAAAAATTCAGTCTGTGCATATACATGTACATACATCTTGTGAATTATTTTTCATCTGCAAAATTCATGAAACCTAAAGGCACAAAAATGCTGGTTTACCATAATTTGGACACAATGGTTTCTCTCAAACAATGATTTTTATTTTTAATTTCTGACTTTTTTTTCAAATTTATCAAACAACACATGTACTCTCTTTGCAGAAAACTAGAGAAATCATCTTTAAGCCTGAAGAGCTCTAAGTGTAAATCCACCACACTGGCTGTTGAGTCGTTATGAGATCAAAAGTATGAAGATCTCTGTTTTTCTGGGTGCTCTTTTTAAGGAAAGAAAAAAAAGGTCTTTTTTGGTTGGCCATGGACCTAGAGCTCACCCACAAAGGGCTCCATTATTCTGTTGCATACATAAAATACAAGCTATTTGAAAATACAATGTTTAAAAGTTTTAGATGGCGAGAATTGAGTGGTGTAACCTGAACATGACTATTGTACATAATGTTGTAAATACTGAACTTGGATGTGGCTAGTTTTACAGAGATTGTAGGGTTTACATACATGTAGGAACTCAGATTAGGGCAGCAGAACTTAGATACCAGTTTGGTAACTAACAAGCAACGTCATTGGTTAAAAGGTGCTGCAGGCGCTGGGTGTACCAGTCCGTATCCCCGGCTTGATTCCATATCTTTGGACAACCTCAGTCCAGAACCGTGACACCCCGCTCTATGCTTTGCAGATGATGGACAGCGACCATGGCAGTTGCAAGCTACGGGTTTCCCTCATTATGAAGGGAAGAAATAATTTTGTCAGTTCCTTAATAATACGAGATAAAATTGTTACTCCATGAAGGACCCCAGTTTACAGAAATATACACTGGTGGATGACATGTGCATCTCTTTTGGCCTTTGGCCTTAGGAGTCATCCACCAGTGTATATTGCTGTACTCTGGGATCCTTCATGGAGTAACTAGTAGTATTATGATGGACCACAGTCTGTAGCCTGTTGTACATATCAGTATTTATATACATGTACCAGTGTCTGTATATATATATATATGTATTAATTTTGCAATAAATTGTTCACAAAATTCGAAAATATATTGGGGGGGGGGGGGGTGGTTAAAAAGCAAATGCCTACCTGTGAAGTGCTGGGTGCATGTTTTTGTGAACAGTGAACTTTGTTTTGGTGCAATATTGTAGAATTCCATTTTACACAGAGCTCCATGATGAACTTTTAGACTGAACAACTACATTCAGTACAGAAAGATGTTGAATCCAACTTGGGATAAATCTGTGGAAAATTTAGGTCAAGAAATTTCCAATTTTGATCAATTCTGGGAAGTAAATGCTGAATACAGTATGAACAGCCAAATTGATAGGGTCTTAGACTTGGGAACTAGGAAGGTGGTAAACAGGAGGACATCAAATTCTTCCTGTTTTGGGTCCATTTCATAACATTTTACTAAAACGTGTATATATTTTCATGGAAAAAGATGAAAGGTGGTCCTCCTTTCTAATTCTAATGCGAAGAAAAAGTGACGGATGACACTGAGAGTTAATGTCCCCCGATTAATTTTCAACAGTAACCTTACCCGACATTTATGGATCCAGCTGAACACGTTCTGGGGACAAAATTGTCAACATTTCTGGTATGGGTAATCACCAAATTTCTTCACATTGGCAGCCTTGTACTGTGTGTTGCATCTTGTCAGGTAGTCCTGGGATCTGCAATTGCCTTGCCAGCAGCAGAACATGCTTTTGTGCTTACCACTTCATCTTCATATGCAGAACAAAGCTGCTTTACAGACATTTAGTCACCCAGCACTAACAAGCCCTTTCCATGCTAAACCCCCCCACCCACCCACCCACCCACCCCCCAAAAAAATTAAAAAAAAAAACAAATAACAAGACGACATAAATGCACAATGAATCTTTATTATGTTGGGTGGATATGACATGATTGAATTGTAACATGTCTTCAGTCATTTTGTTAAACCTCCCGCCTGCTGGGCTAGCACAAGCAAGCGATATCTATGATTATAGAATATCCTGAAACTAATAGATGCTGTTGCCCAGTGCTGATGGTCTGCAATATGGCATCCTACCAGGATTTCTTCGCTGGTGTAACCATCATGTTAGTTTCTGTCCCTGCCAATGCAGGAAATACCCTTGAAACGAGAACCTGAGACCTGCAGGCTTACAGCTAATGCCTTTTAATTTCTTCTCAAACACATGAATCCATTAACATGAAAAAATTACACATTTTACTACAGCACAAAATAGTGTGTGGCAAATTTTCCTGTACAAGCTGTGAAAGATTGTACATGTGGAATTAATGGTCACACAAATGAAACCATATTTACACCAAATTTATACGAACAAAATGAATCTATAACAATTACTAGCCTCTTTAGAGGTTAATAATTAATATATACAGTATCTACACTTCTGTTATTGAAAGTGTAAATTGAAAATGAATAAAATACAAATATTTGTACAATATCTGTACAATACCCTTGCCTCTTGTCCCTGTCCCATACACTGAGGTCAAATTACAATTGGTAACGAATACCATTTAGACTTGTAAGAAATTGCAATATACATGCTTTAAAAATAGTTTAAATAAAATCCTAACATACATCAGTCACATGATTCTTGGAGCTGTTCTGTGCCCTTTAAAAACAAAAATTCTGGCTGTCTGAATAGTCAACATGATATTGATAATGTGCATATTCCTGTCCAAGACAGACACCAAATTGTTGCTATTTATAGTTTTAAGGCAGGAACACAATGGATCAGGCATGAATCTTGCCAAAATGGTTGGTGTACAGGAAAATATTTTTAGTCAAATGTTAAAACATACAGAATATTGTTTTGCTTTCATTAAGACAAAAATGTGCCAAAGTCAAAATGAAATTCCTTTGGTTAAACACTTTAGATGCAAATGCTGAAACTCAGAATGCAGCCTTTGCCTGTAAAGTCACTTTTTGCATTTACGCGTGTGTGAAACACTGGAAACCAAATGAGCTGACCAGGTCAAAAATAAACCTGGATAATGTGTCACAAGAAACATACATAGCATTTACTTATACATACATATTGGGTCATGATCACTTTGATTGCAGCCCAAGACGGCTGCTGGTACAGAATAAGCCAATGTCAGACAGGAAAATATCTTCAACTGTACTGGAAGCTAAACCAGGTGTTTGAATTATATGGCTTAAACATGTGGATAAAGAACGACAACACATCAAATTTTAAAGTGAAATACACTTTAAATGTCTATTAATCGTTGCCTCAAAGTCTGTACATTCCTTCTTTAAAATTCCAGTAATCAGTCATGGTACACAAATTACTTGCACAGAAACTTTCAATAAACAAGGGAACTGTGACAGTCCTGTGCTCACCTGACCTAAAATGCACAGACTCTGAATTTCCATTGCAAAACCCATTGATGTGCATAGTAATCAAGAGGTACACATACCTTAATCAACAGGTACCCAATTGAAAATTTTGTTAAAAATCAGGGATCCAGAGTATCACTGCCTGGTGAAAAAATTTGTTTAACCCTCCCACAAGCCACATTTCCATCAAGTTTTAGCACCAATCTGAGTGATTTTTTTGGAAAAAAAGTTGAAAATAGCAAAAACAGAAAAATTCCCACACCAGAGGGCTGTGTGAACAGCCCATCTTCTGCTGACCTTGACATTCAACCATAAGAAGTCCCACTTTGGTCTAGGGGTACCCAGCAGTGTTCCTGTGCAATTTCAAAGCAATTCGCCATAAGATTTCACAAGTTGTTTTTTTTTTAAGATTTTTTTTTCTTCAAAAAATAAAGCAAGCCATACAAATTCCAAAAATCATTGGAGCATGACAGTTTGAACATGTATTGCACAGCAATACATAGTCCCGCACCAAAAAATAGCAACACACACTTATTTTATGGTATGTCCACCACCAACACAAAATGTGGCCCAGACAACCTAAAAATTTAAGGGGGTCAAGGTCAAAGGTCACAGTGACCCAATTTTGGTGCATGACACACTCCTATCTTATGAAGTGTCCACATACTAAATTTGGTAGCTGTAGGGATTATGGTATAGGAAATATACCCCAGACAAGCTAAAACTTTAAGGGGGGTCAAAGGTCAAGGTCAAAGTGACCCTATCCTATTAGGTGTCCACACACCAATTAAGTAAGCGCAGGTGTTATGGTGTTGGAAATCTAGCCTGGGCAAGCTTAATCTTTATGGGCGGTCAATGGTCAAGGTCAGTGATCTAATTTTTGGTGCACACACACCCCTACCCCATGAAGTATCCACCCACCAAATTTGGTAGGGTAGGTGTTATGGTACAAAAAAAATACAGCCAACACATGCTTTGCCGGAAGAAAGGACGGGCATACAGACAGAAGGACATGTTGCAAAACCAATAGTACATGGAGGACTAACAAACATGGTAGAGACCCACCCAAGGTACATCCCCGCCAACCTTGAAGTGAATCTGGGTGGCTGTTTTGGAGAAAAATTTTAAAATGAAACTTTCAAGCACAATCCCTATTGACACAGTAATCAACAAGAATGCATGCATTCACGGACAGGTAGCCAAACTGAAAAATTCAGTACAATCAGGGATTGAGAGTATCATCACCCAGTCAATACCTGTGTTTAACCCACCCACAAGCTACATTTCCACTGCATTCCAGAACAATTTGAGTGACCTGTTTGAAGTCAGAAATAGCAAGAACAAATAAAAATTGGTACAAAAATTTAAAAAAATAAAAACACCATCTGTTGAACAAATTGAGGTGTGGGGGTCCACAGAGGTGTCCCTGTGCAATTTTGATGCAACTGGCCCAGTGGCTTTAAGGATTTTTTAAGATTTTGCCCTCAAAAATCATTAAAAAATCACTGGAGCATGACCATAAAACAAATTTGGTAGAAACTTGCCCAAGGTACATCCCTAACAAGTTTTAATTGAATCTGGTTGACGGTTTTGCAGAAGTTGAAAATGTGAATTATTGATGGACAGATGTGCAACAATGTTGCTTTGGATTTGCAAGATCTGCTGAAGTATTCACAGGAGGCTAGAGATTTCAGGCGTTGTCAACATATCAACTGATAAACCCTCATTACCAATTTGACTTCTAGGCAGCAGTAACTATGGTAACAGTACCATTCACATAATATTGTTGACGAAAGTTTGGTATTTACTCTAACATGAATTACTCCTGAAACTTACAACACACACTTACACTAGTTCTGCACACAAAATAGTAAATTTTTGATCATTTGTTTTCCCTGAAAACATTTGTGGAAAATTTTCTTTGCAGGCCAGTTTGGATGCTGTTGAGCATGAACTGACAGGCCAAGGCATCCCAAAGTTAGTTCAGGTGCTATCCCACCAGAGGTCATGTCAGTCTCTCATGTGTTGTCTTGTTACATGTATTTTCCATTACATGTATATGTTACCGGATAGTGACCTGAAAAAATTCAACATTCAGGATAAAAAAATCAAGGTGTGCAGCTGAACTGCTTGTGAAGAGTGACCAGTTCACTTAAGGATGTTTCAACATTTTGAAGAGAGTACACACATATACTTTTTTTTTTTTATTGCCCCCTCCTTTTTCTCAGAAACAGTATGAATGAAGTTTATTTGCCAGTGATTTCTGACTTTTGAAAAGGACAGTTTTCCAGTTTAATTAACAATAAGGGAACTGAATTTATGACAAACCAGTTCCACTTTTGGTTTTTATTTGAAGTACAACAGCAAGATTAACTGGGCTTACAAAGGAAATATTTCCAGTCTTCTCGTTAATTAATATCCAGTGGCAATTGCAATGTTTGTGATTACTTAGTCACTATCTGTCTGCAATATTTAAAGAGTACCCCATCATTGACCCCATCCCCATCCCGTGTACTGTCTGTATGCTTGTGAAATAGATGAAACATCCCTAACTTAATGCCATTAAGACAAATTTGTGGAGTGGGCCCCTGAACAAAGAAGCACACGAGCCTCTGTCCTCAGGAAGACTTCTACACTCCCTCTGCCCCTACCCCCATTTACATGCTGTGCAAATCCCAGGTAAGGGACTTAATACAGTTTTTTTTTTTTTTTTTTTTTTTGTAAAACATACATTTTGCAATATTATGTAAAATGAACTATGCATAACACATCAGATTTGGTGGCTATAGTCAAATTTGTAAATACCAAACTAGCTTCAAACAACCAGGGATTTACCAGAACATCAAATAGGTATGACCACTCCGTTTGCCAGCTGTGGTAAAAAATCCCTACAAGTGTGAATTGCCTGTTGCATAAAAGTGGGTTGTTGTTTTGCCTTATTGTGTTCTGAAATTGAGTGTTCTTCTGTGTTCATCCACAGTTGGCCCAGATATGACATGCATGTCCTCTCAATTTTCCAATAGATCTTGGATTATGAAACGCTGTTTGCAGTTTATAAGAAATCAAGTCCTGCAGACCTAAAGGGCATGAACGTCACTTGGTCATGTAAAACACAGTCTGAATCAACTCGAGTTGTACAACTTTCACTCAAATGCATGCACACACAAATGTTATGCACATTTGTTAAAGAGATATTTTCAGGAATTAGAACCTTTGACTCGCAGATTTCTGGTATAAGCTTTCCAGTTGCATTATTTGAGATGGGAGTGTGATTATCCAATCATTGTTAATCTGAGTGGAAATGGATTAACTCATTCCACCCTAATGCTGCTTTTTCCCACTTATATCTAAATGTTGTCTGCTAATTGTATTTTACTAAATTAGAAGATTATTCCAAATTATATTTCCATGGTCAACAGCTTTCCTTGGCCTGCTCTGGGCCCATTGTGCCCAGAAATGTGCCCAGAGTCCGCCAAGGAAAGCTGTTGACTCAGTCTTCCATCAGGGAAGAATGAGTTAACATAAATCACTGCCAGTATAGCTGCCCCTTATTCGAAGATTCACATCACTCTTCACCAGTTTGTGGGTTATTTGTCAATGAAGTTTCTCAAAAATAAAAATAAAAAATGCATCAGATGAGTATCATCTGTGCATAGCCAACTTGGGGTCAACAGTATTAGTGAAATAATTCATGTTAAAATTTATAAAACCAATCGTAAAATAGCTTTACATAAAATGTATAATTAAAAAAATTAAATGCAGACAGGGCAACAAGATCATTCAACTTGCAGTTCAGCAAGTTTAAAAGTACTTTTGAAAATACACAAATTTAATTGAGATTCAATACCATTTACCATAGGCACAAACAAACAACAAGCACTCCATGAGTAATCATGTTTACATTTAACAATTGAAAGCTATTTTATAAATTTTAAATTGAAAATACTACATTGAATGATCGACAGTAGTGTACCTTTGGTAACACTTTCTGTCCATGTTTTCTTTTTGTCAAGGCCCCTGACGCTTGCTAACTTTAGGAAGTTTTATGTGTTATTTCAACACAAATCCTCAAGAAATACATCTTTGTATGGAATAAATGATTTTTTTATATATATTATTTTTACACCAAGTGCTGTGAAAACCAATTTCATAAACTCTTGTTAAAAGTCAGCAGATATAGGAGCATTTAAGTTCTGTCAAGAGTTACAGAAAACTACTGGCTTCACATGTATGCATCGTTTGTGGGAGATTTTCACAACAGGATTTGCATACACAGGTACATGCAAACATACTGGTGACATCCCTTCAAAACTCCAAAGCAGAACTGCATATTCTGTATGCAACTTATTCCACTTTACATGGAACCCTGACATCCCATGTAAACAGTTCAGGCATACAGTGGCCTGAAACCAACCATGCATCAGTGTCCCAGATGTGTCGCTGTAACCAAGAGTATTCCAAATGGATAAATGACTCTCCTTATCACATTGCAGTAAACTTGAGCAAACAGATCAGAGCTGTCATTCATATTAGAGTTGGCCTTTGAAGCACTCAGGTGTAATATGCTGAAGCTATCATGAATTCGTGATATTAACTTCTCAGTGATCCCACAGAAAAAAATACTTCATAACAAGTAGATGTCAATACCCACAATAAAGACAGCATTACTGCCATATTGGGGAAACCTGTACATGTAGTCTGAATGTTGCTAACCATATCATAACAAGAGGCCCATGGGCCAAACACTCTGCTGGCATCGTGGCTATATTGCACCTGTTCATTTCAAAGCTGTGAGTCCTCAAATGGCTTCTGAACATATAAAGCTTAATATCAAAATTGGCCACCAGATGGCACTTCACACCACATGTAGTCATAGCTTATTTGTGCAACTCCTGTGATGAATATTGTTGCATGTGCCAAGACAACAATGAGCGAGTCCTTAACTTAATGTCTTCAGTGACCTTTGGACAGATGATCAAGGTCACCCAGATTATGTAATACAAGAGGCCCATAGGCATGCCTGGTGCTGTGCTGACATTGCCATTGAAGTCCAAGCTACACCCTGCCATTACAAAATCACCTCTTTCAACTTTACAGGCATGATGACCTCACAAAAATATGTCAAGGTCACTGATATTACATATGATTCTAGCTTTGGACATTGTCTATATATCCTATAAATTTGGCAAGTCTAATTCAATTACTTTTCAAGCCATGGAATTTTGGACCTTAAAACACATTTTGGCTCATAATTTCCATCAAATTAAAGGTAGCGCCACTAGTATCATTACCAACTTAAGACTTTGACCTCCCCCTCAATCCGACCAAATTTGGTGAAGCTCTGCCAAAAAGTAAAGATGCTAGAGTGTTCACAACATTTTCATATTTTGACCGCTATATTGCATATTGTAGGTGGCGCCACCAGTATCCAATAGAACCTAGATTTTTATACCCCCTTTAAGTCCTGAAAGTTATATTTGGCTAACTTGAAAACTGTGGACAGTACGGCAGTTACAAGATTTTCCCATTTTCACCTGTATATTACATAATCCTACAGGTGGCGCCACCAACATTGATGGCGACAAAGATTTTTATACAGCGGTACCTCTCTTGAGAGACCCCTATAATGAGAGACTGCATATCTTTTTAAGACCACTCTCACAGAACACTGCGCTATCTTTTCCATGTTGTACCTCTAATGAAAGACCACCTGTTTTGAGAGACCATATTTTGACCCGCCGTAGTGGTGGTATCTCAAAAGAGGTCCCACTGTACACTTTATAACTCCTAAACATTACATGGGCCTATCTCAAGAATTGTGGGGTACAGAGCATTGACGAAATGACCCCAATATTCAAACTGGACATTTGACTTTGACCTACAACTCAGATTAAAAAATTGTTCAATTTAAAATATGCATCCAACATCCAGCTTTCCATATATGGTCTGTTTGTTAAAATCTGGTAATAACTTTTCGAGTTATTGATGAAAAACAATCAACTTGGACAAGCCCCAAACTTCATAATTACTGCGTCACAGTGACCCAAAAAGCAGGTCACCAAGTGCAGTTCTATGTGTTATGTAATCAAGTGTAATTTTGATCTGGAGGCTCAATTCTCTTTACCATTGATGTCCAAGCTACATCCGGCCATTTCAAAATCACCATTTCAACTTTACAGGCATGGTGACCTCACAAAAATGTCAAGGTCACTGATATTATATAACATTTTACCTTTGGCCATGGTCTATATATCACATAAATTTGGCAAGTCGAATCCAATTACTTTTCCAAATATGGAATTTTACATCTTAAAACACATTTTGTCTCATTATTTCTGTTAAATTATAGGTGGCGCCACTCATATCATTAGCAACTTAGACTTTGACCTCCCCCCACAATCCCACCAAATTTGGTGAAGATCTGCCACAAATTAAAGATGCTACAGTGTTCATAAGATTTTCACATTTTGACCCCTATATTACATAATAATGTAGGCGGCACCACCAATATTGAACTCAGCCTAGATTTTCATACACCCTATAAGTTATGTTAGGCTAATTTGAAAACTGTGGACGGTATCGCGCTAACGAGAAAAAGTTTACGGACGGACAGACATGAATGGTCGCATAAGCTCTTCGACCTTTGGTCAGCAGAGCTAAAAACAATTGTAAAACATGGGGTGTCTAATAATACCATTCTATGTACAGCTTCTGAATCTGCAGACTGGACAGGGATGGCACTTACGTTCAGAAATACTTATACCATATTCCTTCCTAGGGTAGCCACAAAATTACAATGGAATATCATATTCCAAGGAAGTTGCAGGTCCTTATTAGAGCTGGGTCCCTTGTTTGAGGGATTACGGTGTATTAAATTTACATTCTTGCTTTTGTCAGACACATAACGCACACGTGCTTGGCTTGTTCTGTTTCTGGATTTTCCATTTCACTGCATTTCTGAAATGTGTTGAAATGAGCATATTCAAAGAATAATGTGCATCCAAACATACTCAAATGTGAGCACAGAAGTTGTCAGGTAATTTCTTTGAACGCTGTTAAATAACTCATCTAGCATAGATACAAATTTGAAGTAATATCGTTTCTCTGTCTAATATGAGCAAGTGTATGCACATTTCGGTCAACATTTGAAACACTGTCATGAATTTGTTATTTCTGCTGTCAAGAGATGTGTTTGCAATGTAGGCCTTCCCGTCTTTAGACTTGGCTGTTTTGTATGTAAATGTGAGAAAATCTAAAAATGTCAGGGGCACATCAATATAAAAAACACTTGACTTGGTCAACACAACATGGTATTCAGGTCAAATGATATCGGAATATTTGGCATATGAGACCGCAGTATTTGACAAATCATGGCTGCAAAGTCTGCATGAAATTTCACAACTTGCATTTTTTTTTCAGCACACATTATAAAATTTGTCTGATATAAAATCAATGTAAGATGGAAAACATTCACAGTTAACCAATACTTTTGTTCATTTGATCAACTTCTACAACCTCTTTGACGATAAAACCACTCTTTGGTTACCTGTAGTAAAAGACAATTACACCACACAAAATGACCGTATTCTAATGATACTTTTACACAATTTTACCACATCTTACACAAATACATTCAACTTCACTTCATTCACTTTTTGTAATGCTAGGTGTACTTCTAAGTCATGTAAAATTAAATTTGGATCCACTTGGACTCTTTTCAACAAGATACTCCCACTTAACTTTAAGCTGTGTTAGTGGCATTCATTAAGGTTATCCTGGACATTTATTTGCCAGTATGGTAAAGCATGCACTTATATCTGGGAGGAGCTAGGCATATATGCTCTATTTTAACTATGGGTCTGAGCTGAAGAACAGTTGCATGAACACAAGACCATATGTCACCAACAGATGGGGCCATCAGAACGAGAGTGCTTAATGCGTTATAGACCATTTCCTGTTGGCAATGACTGACCTATCAGAGGAGCTGAGTTTGTTTATCCTTCTGATGGCTCCACATGTCCTTGCTGGAAGTGCAATGGTGGCTCCATCTGTTGTTAACATTCGCTATTGATCTTTCACCAGGCTCACAAGTGCTCTGCAGACAAGCCAGTGACCGAAGTGCTGGTTATGATGACTGATGAACATATACTTTAGACGCTGCCGTGTTCATCATATAAATACACATCCCTCAAAATATTTGCCTACTTCATCTGATGTGACAATGTACCAGTAAATAGTGCTTTACATCTTGACCACACTTTGACGTCTGTCACTAAGATACATGTATATCAAAGGGTGCTGTGAGTGGGGCGTCATCATCGAGTCCATCTATATCTGAGGGGGAGGGGGACACTGGGGCAGGACTACCGTCGTCAAAGGCACCAGTCATATTGAATGGCGATACATCGGGAGCATGATCATCTTGGTCCGTTGACAACAGGTCCATGTCTTCTGTGTTGGCAGGTGACGGCTGAAACAAATACAGAATAGATGAACTTCCCCATAGGAATGAGTTGACAGCAGTCTGCATGCTGTCTGGGGTTTTCCTCAGTCACCTGGGTTTCTGCCTGAGGGTGAAAAGGGTAATACCCCATACACTAAAAATCTTGATGCTATTTTTGATTACCCTACACACTCTAAAATTGAGTGATATTCTAACCTCTTATGTCAAAATGTACCTCAATCTCCCCACTGTTACACTTTCTCCAGCAGAATATACATCACATTAGAACATTTGCTTACCACTGCGAAAAAAAAAGAAAAAAAAAGAAAAAAAAGACTCTGTTCACTGAACTGTCTGAGGTTCTCCAAGGTCAGTGCAGTTTGGGGCTCTTCTGAGCATTCTGTTGATAGTCAATCACTGGACTGTGGTAAGAAAAGTCAACATTATCCTGTCAGGGTCTGCACGTTAAGCTGGCCCCCAAATTATCCTTTCACATCAGGGTCTGCGTTTAATGCAGACCGCTTCCTCATTACCACGGCAACAAGCAAATCTCGTTTTTATAAGGGCTTGCATGTTGCAAAAGGAATTTCAGATTATAGGCTATGAACAAGCATTAATATGTTCGAAGAATGTAATGTTAGACATATTTAGTATACAGTCAAACCTGCCCACCTGTCATATGGGACCAGACCCAGCTCCCTAGTGTTTTTAACTCTCTATTTTACCTGTCGTAAATGCCCATCTGCTTGATGTGGCCAGAGCCCACCCCTTTGACATAAATTGACCTCTACTAAGTGCCTTTCAATTTGGTGTGCGGCAGATGCTTTTTGTGTTTTTAAAGTGCCTGCTCTTACTTAGTGGTACAAAAATTGCCACGGTCTATGTTTTTGTATACACGCCCATCGATGTATAATTTTTTAGTTTTGTCAAAACGTGCAGTTTCTTTGCATGTAACAATAAATATTATAATGTTAATTTGTAAAATGTGAGGGGCATTTTATTCAAGGGGTCTGATTTCCACTTTGAGAAAGGATCACAACAATACCTTTGGCATAAAAAGCTTAAAATCAACGGTCAAGTGAAGACAATAATATAACTTAGGTAACCAGTTTTTGTTTTCCACTAAAAGGAATGGTTTTTATGTTATTGAATTTTTAAGCATCTGCAAGTAACATTGATATTAATTTTTTTCCATTTTGGACCTCAAAAAGTAGCATTTAAAATTGAATAGTGCCAAACAAAAAAATGTTACCTAAGTTATCCTGCTGTCTTTTTATACAGCAGTTAATTTCAGAAAAATTCATCCATCAAGTTTTGAGTGAAGATTTCTCACAATTACCAAGTCTTGTAAGATAACCAAGGGGATTTGCTGACTTTAATTGCTTACAAATGACATCTGCTCAGGCCATTAAGAAGGATGACTAAATGCTAATCCCTTAAACTCTGTCATAACTTTGACCTACTCACTTACAAACAACATAATGGTTCTAATCAGTCACCTGCAAAATAATCCACTCAACTGCAAAAACACATTCAGTGAGGCTTTGACTGTGAATGGTTATCCAATGATGACCATGACTGACCACATCTAACAGTCCATTTACTGATGGACTTCATGGAGCTTGTACTGACAGAGGGACACTTTTTGATCTTTAAGTTTTGCATAGAAGTAAACATGTTACATTGAAACTATTTGGTCTGGATAACAGAGCCTCCAAGTCTCCTGCCAAGGCGGGAGATCTCCCGCTATTTATTTATATCTCTCAATTTTTTGTAAAATTAAAAAAAAAGTAGCATTATTCCATTGGGGGCTGTAAAGTTGTACTGTTTTGCCATGTTGTTGTACTACATGCGAGCAGAATATGTCTATGATGTTGCCTATAATGGTTCAAAATGCACAAAATGAAGGTGCAAATTTCAAATTTTTTCCTTGGGAGAGCATGCCCACAAACTGCCCTTAGCTATGCTTTGCGCCTTTGGCGCTCGCCCTCCTGCTTGCCAGTACCTGCAGCAAGCAGATCTCCCACTTTTGACATAGGCTAGCTTGGCGGCCCTGGGATAAAGATAAGCACTTGAAGTTCAACATCCCAAAAGTAACAAAAGTTCAATTTCACTGCTTTGAAGGTCTCAGGTAAGCCGCAGCACCTTAACATTACACCGCCAGGTGTCCTGGCAGCTGTGTATAGTTGTTGTTGTTGTGTTGTTGTTGTTATCATTATTATCATTATTATTGTTATTATTATTATTATTATTATTATTATTATTATTATTATTATTATTATTATTATTATTATTATTATTATTATTATTATTATGTCCGTTATTGTTTGAATTTGTTTGAACACAAACACAAAGAAATTATCCTCCCCCTGAAAACACAACGTTTGTGACATGGTAGGGTCAGACCTGGTTTGTTTTCTTTGTACGCTGAAATCTGTGGCATACTTTGTGTCATGTTTTATTTCATTCTGTCAGTGTGTCTTTGCCAAGATCATACAGGCTCATTCTTTTTACAAAATTAGGCGATCTAAAACATGCAAACAAAAGTCTGTCACCAGCTGGTTTAAGTGGCAGGAGTTTCTTTAATGTATCATCAGTAGGACTTTCCAGATTAGAAATGTCCATCTAATTTTATTTTTTAACATGTTGTTCACAAATATTTTCTAGAAATGCTTTCATAATAATTTTAAAGACCAAGTCTTGTTTATGGTACCTATTTTACAATATGTGCTGTGCACAGGTACGAGGGGATTTTAAGGAATAGATAGTACTAATCTCTATTTTATCTCTGCCTAGATGTATTTGAGGCATACCTGTCTTAAGTGACCACCTGTCATACGGACCACTTTCAACAACTCCCATGTTTGGTCCCTTAAAACAGGTCCGACTGTACTTTACTGCACTTTAGTCAGAAAATATAATTATTACATAATTTTGGGGAATTTTCATAAAAGGTCAATTTCTATAATAACTCATTGTACTGGTAAAATTTACTTTTACATACCAGTACAAAAGAAAGATATTAATTTTATTTTTTAGACATTCAATAATCATTTTGGTATATGCTATGTACAATCTTTTGTGTCATAAAAAAAATAAATATGGCCCCAATATTTAGTATTTTACATAAAAAATACTAGAAATCACCAGATACAGGCTGCAAACCTGTTGAAAAAGCCTAGACTTGAAAGTGTTAACATGCTATGTGTACACTGACTGGCTAAAGTTAAAACTTAAATCAACTCGTTAAAGATAGGCTGTGGTAACAAAGTGGTTATTGGATAACAAATTACATTCTTTGGGACATGCTTTCCAGTGAACCCAGTTTACTTCAGGGGTCATCTTTGGGTCAACACCAGGCACTCTGCGGTCTCTAAAAGATTCACACTTTCATTGTGCTATTTTACTTTTTTTTTTTTAAACTTTACTTTCAGCTGTTTTCCATTTCTTTTCTGGATTGTCTTTCATCAGATCAAACATTAATCCATGATACCGGGGTCATGTTTTTACAAGCACATACAAAACATTAACCCTCTAAGCCCAAACTGTTGATGTGTAACATGTCACCTGCTTCAGTGTTTTTACATTTACCAATTCTCTCTAAAACAGACAATATTTCAAATTGATGACACCCCCGGTCAACAACTTTCCTTCGCATGACTTGGGTTGCATAATGAGGAATGTTGTTGACTCTTATTCCTGTCAGAAAAGGGTTACTGGAGATGTTTGCACTCATTCAGGAGCCACACATATACCAGTACTGCCCCATACATGATGACCATTATCATCTTAACCCTTTCCCCATCTAACTAGCCAAACTGGCTGGTTATCAAATGTCATCTGCTTCAAAGTTGTTTTTTTTTTTTTTTTACTTTTCAACTGTAATGAAACAGATTTTGAATAAGAATTGTAGATGACACCCATAAAGATAACATGACCAGGTCAACAGCAGCTTTCTTTGGTATGGGTTGGGAGGCAAGGAAAATTGTTGACTCAGTTTTAAACTCTGTCTTAATTCAAAGGGGGGGGGGGGGAGGACTTTACAGCTTTATTTTAGCTGAAGTCCCAAAGTTGTGATGTAGTCTTGCAGTCACACAGAAGGGTCATCAAATTATTACTCACCACTAATTCTGACTTCATATCACCAAGCTTTGGTGTGCTTTCTTCACTGGAAAATGGCATTGCGTTTCCATTATCTTCTATGTCCTGTAATAACACAAGCAAATTCATATACAAGAATGTTAGCACTCCTTTATGATCCCATACTTTACAACAACAATTATAATAAATAAAGCTTAATTCACTTTCTTTTTTTCTATCATGAAATTTTCACTCTGATATCAAATAAAAGAAAAAGTATCAAAGTATCAAAACTTGAAGTGCATTATGATACCGCAAGCATGTCAAGAACTTGAGTCTCATCTGAACTTTTTTCAGACAGCTACAAGTCAAAGAATATACATATTTTTTACGATTTGATGTAGTCAAACAAAACAATATCTGACACAAAGAAGATTGCCTGAAATAACTATCATATATTTCCATATATTCATCTTTGCATTCATGAAAACACTGTGCACATACTCAAACAAGTTCTGGGAACTTCAAGTGCTTGTATACAGATTTTTGGGAACCAGAGCTGTGCAGTAAGCTTACTCCCAAGTGAACAAACAAAACATACTTTTGGTTTAAGTGTTGTTGTGAGCTGAGAAACAATACCCTTACATATATGTTCATCCTATCCCATTACTGCAAGTATTGTGTTTTAAAAAATACACTGCATATCTGACTGTACAATTCTGGATGCACCAGTCAATCAAAAGAGAAAGTGAATGTAAAAGCCACTCAAAGGAGACACAAGAAGTACATCAACCAATCATACATGAAGCTAGAAGATATATACAAGCCAATTGGAAGAGAGACTGGGTGCACCAGCCAATCAAAGAAGCACCTTTGGGCTGCCAAATGAAGGGTTCCACAATGCAATGGAAACAGGTATAGAAACACCAGAACAGACTATTCTGAACCCTGTGCCAAGATAGGATATAAACCTACCTGCCCACCCACAACATTTGGGGTAGCAGACCGGCTGCGGTGTTTGGGTTTGGGCGTGTCTGTTCTCATGGCTCTCATCTGGATCTTCATCTTGTCCACCATCCACTGTGGAACTGTGAAGCCAAGCACCTCATCCATCAGCAGCCCAGGACTGTCTCTGTAACCATGGCAACAGAGGAATCAGCATAAAGGGTTGTTCCAGTGTTAAACCTTGACAACTACTGTATGAAGTATGTAGTAACACTGTCAAACATTGGTGAAAGGGTGTTATTCTTCTGAATGGACTGCACTACTTTTGCTATTCAAATTTCAGTTTTATGCATATGTGTGGATATCTGCATGGGTAAATGTGTATGAATCAGAAGTGACACATAGCAAACTTGTAAATTAGTTCAGAGTAATGAGAAAAGAACAAATGAATTACAAAACATGAAGAAAATTAAATGCCAATTATTTGCATCAGAAGGCAAAATGAGCAATGTTTTTGCACAAACATCTTGATAAAAGAAAATAGATAAAAGAATTAACCTGAAACATACATTCAAATTCTTGTGTGTGCCAAAGAAACAACTAATGGAGAACTGCATTTGTCATTAAAGTTCTAAAATCAGCCTCAAAAAACAGCCCTCATCAGTGCATCTTACTTGTACTCGTCTGTTTGAGCAAGTTCTCTGATGTCTTCCACCAGTAACATGTAAGCCTTGCCCCCAGTGGCTGGCATATGATGGTTTTCATAGAGCCACTGCTTGTCATCCTGGTCGCCTGAGTACTGCCAAAACACCAACAAAGTCCATTAGCACAAGATCAATTTCTACTTTTCGCAACTTCAATGCCTTTATTTTTCTTACACTGAACACGAAGAAAGAGTTAAATATCTTTTTCTGATACATGTATCCCATGAAATTTATTGCTTTGATGTTGCAGCACATGTGGCAACAGAAGTACATTTTCCTTGTTGTCGGACTCACTTAGGGGGTACATGCAGCCGTCAGATGTGTCAGGCCCATTTGGTATGACAGAGGTCTCATCAGAACAAGTCTTGAATGCATTACATTTTATAATTTTACCAACATATACTTGTAATGGCGAGAGGCACCAGGTAGAGGGCAGCACTGGTGAAAAATGAGGTCACCTGACCTATTCTGACCAATACTATGGTCAGGGTAGGTCACATGTTACCTCTTACTCATTGGTATCACCTGCTACTTCCTGTCCCTGGGCAGATGCTACAATATATCATGATGTCAATTTCATGTTCTTGTCAAAACATGCATCAGTCCCTCTGGTCATCTTCTAGATGATGTCCTCAAATACATTTACAGTTACATTACAATATCCAATGTAATTTCTAGATTCTCTCATGATTCTCATTACCTACAATGGGCATTTCATGTACACCCGCCATTTCTGGTTGACTAATCTATTGGCTGAAGGGTCTGTTGGGCATCAGGCTATTTATTACAGAAATAATTTTTCACTCGCTAGATATTGAGGGGATAAATCTTATGTATTTAATACTTACTTTGAACATATCTGGATGTTTTATATACAATCTTCCCCTTGTTGCACCAAGTCCTAAAGCTCTAAAAATGGTAAAATACAATAAGATAAAATAACTGGTTTGAATGCTTGACTCTAAAAACAGCTTCTTGGACACTTTACTGGCCTTCCTATCAAGGCATGTGTTCTTGATGCTGTCATCGAGTCCCATTTGCACCCTACATTTCACTTGATCAACATTATTATTACATCAAGTATCAAGATGGGACATGATGCATATTGATTTCCCACCCAAATCTCTAACCCTATTGTTAGTTAACATTAGCAATCAGCCAAGATGACACAGGCCAACTGAAAGAAAACCCTGAGTGTCTTTTAATTTGTTCAATTTGTACTTATTTATCTGATAAGTCCTTCCTATATCAAGCTCACTGTGTCTCTGGAGCACATAACTATGTTTTAGACAAGGTAACTGTGTCCAAGTTGCTAGTTACGCTACAGCAACATATGTTGCCATGTTTGATACAGGTACATGTATCTGTCTATATAAATGGGTACTTCCATGCACAATGATCCAGACCAAATTAGCACCGCAGCTAATATGAATTTCCCCTATTCTCATTTAAGTGTATACATCTGTACTATGAAAGCTGTCTTCAGCAACCCCCCAGGACATGACTTCTATTGGGTCTTTCAAGACAGGGTGGCTCTCCTTGCAGATTTGAGTTACGTTAACAATACCACAGACATGATATGCTTGCTGAATTTAGCCTCTGTAAAAAGGAGCTCTGTTACAGCATGGTCTTCTAAAACCAGATTTCACTATCCTTAGTCAGACTTCAGGAAATAATTTCTGTACTAGTGCATTTTCAAAAATTTTTGTATTTCAAAATTTACATTGACAAATCATATTCTCAATTTTGTTATTCCCCAAAGTTATTCATTTTTTTCTTCTTACTAATAATAACTTTTGCTGGGTTTTGTCACGGTTTTGAAACATTAAAGTACCCCATGCAAGCAGGACTAAAAACACAAGGAACTATAATAGTTTGCAGCAGGCTTTAAAGCTGTGTCTACCTACTTGTTAGCTCTAGCTCCCATCACAAACAGAGTATCTGTTTTGAGCCTGTCAGGATCCCACTGTAGTGAAAGAAAGTATATAAAATTAATTTAAGCAATGACTATTGTGACCAAAATCTTTTTTTTTTTTTTTTTGTCGCAAACAACACTATGAACTTGGCTTCAAAGACTTCCAGATCAAAAGAACACAACTTTTTATCCTTTTCTCACTTTATTCACTTTGCTGGATGGTAACTGCTGTATAAATAAAGAAATCATGGGAATATGGGTATGCACCACCATTTTGTGACATATCTTGAAAACTATATGATAAAAAATGTTCATTCTTGAAACATATTAATCCCTGACATATATTAAACTTGAATTTAAAAAAAAAAATCAGCAATGTTTCAAAATGGTCCCCATTCCCCCCTGACAGCAGATCAAACTGTAGATTGGCTCATGTTTTAGTGGCACTGTGGGAAAGGGACTTATTCATTTATGTCTTACATTTATGATAGCTTCTTCACAAACTCACAAAAAGAAAATTGCTGATACTTTTTGATTTGCAACACTTGATAGTCACCATCACCGACACAGTGAGACACACCAAAGAGGGCACAGGTGCCCTTCTAAGACACACCAGGGATGTTTCCACATCCCTGGACAAACACAACAAAACATGGCCCCTTTATTGTATGAGTGGAAGTTCTGCCATAACATTGCACAGATGAGTTTTCCAAATGTCATACTGCACAATAGTTTCCTGTTTACGAGGGTAGAAATTAACAATTTTTTTCAACTTTCCCCTGGGCAACCACAGCATTTTTACAAGTTGCCCAAGCCTCCAGAAAGTTGCCGAGTTTCCCACCACACGAGAATTGTAGTTACCAGTTTTGAATTAGCTTGTTAAAAGACACTGATATTTAAAATGTTGCAAATATAGATGAACAAGAGCTATATTTGTCACCACCATGAAATCAATGTTTCTGCACAAAAGAGATTTTAGGAACTAATGTTCCCACTATTGTTGGAAATGATATGTTCTGCTGAAGTTAGAAAGTTGCCCCATGGGACACCAGATAAGGAAATAAAGTTGCCTGACATGAATGAAAGTTGCCCGGGGCACCTGGACACCCACTAATTTCGAACCCTGGTTTATCATCAAAAGTGACACTGATCCCAAAGGGTCTGTGCTAGATTGTCAGCAGGGATGGTAGCACCACACCACATGATGGACTAACTGGCTGGCTTTGTTTCAGTTTGCTCGGCACCCTTTATTAACCAAGACATGGTTGTCAAACATAGATGTCCCACCACCATCATTACGTTCACCCTCATTACCCTGTTGATAGGACTAAATCAGGCAGTCATGATCTTGGGAAGTGGATGCAGAATTCAAATTCATAATAGTGGTCTTGTGACCTTGGAAATTAGGTCAAGGTCACCCTTCTTTGAAGCTGATCTAGCCCTAATGGCAGACTATAAACATCTGCAAGATAAAAGCCCTGCCTCAAAAATTTCTGCAGTTATGAAGCAAGAAACAAATTCAGTAATGTGGCTCTGTGACCTTGGGAATTGACTCAAGGTCACCCATTTCAGAACTAGACTTAGCTCTTATAGAGAGCTATATTCCCGTGCAATATAAAAACCATAGGTCAAAAATATCTTTACTTATCATGCAGAAACCAAGTTCACTAACAGGACTCTTGGTGGTCGGAATTTGGTCAAGGTCATCTATCTTCTAAACTGAGGACAATTACCATATGCAATATTGAAGTCATAACTTAAGTTCTGAGTTACAATGCAGAAACCAAGTTCACTAGAGTGGCCTTCTGACCTTTCAATTAACGTCAAAGTCACTCATCTCTGAAGTTGTCCTAGCCCTGGATAAGGACTATAATTCTGTCCAATATACAGGTCCCATGAAAAAAGCTTTTCTAATTATTGTGCAGAAACCAAAACTTACTATAGCACCCCCGTAACCTTGCAAATAGGGTCAAGGTCAGCCACCTTCATACTTCACCTAGCCCTTACATAGGAGTATATACCTGGGCACAATCAACGTCATATCTCAAAAACTTCTGGAGTCATGGAGCGGAAACCAGTCTCTCTACTGACTGACCGACCGACCGACTGACTGACATGAGCCAAGCTCTATGCCCTGCCTTCTTCCACGGGGGGCATAAAAATGCACACTGACTGTAGCGTTGGCTAATCATACTTATATGTTCTGTCTCTTTCAGTACTTTACAACTTAGGCAAGTGGTTTCACAGTTTAATAATGGATAGATGATATATCAGGCTAACCAATGCCACAAAAATTTGAAAGTGAGCTTAAAAACAACAATTTGGGTTTCCTTCTGCCTTACGAATCTCGTCTCACAGAGAGACACCCCCCCCCCTCCCAGGTTCCACTCTGTGTAAAGAGAACTCACCTTTGGTCCTTCCCGTTTGACTGGCTCATGGGATTTCCCTGTCTTTGATGGCGTAGACCTCCTGATGAAACACAAATACATCATGACAATTGTGTGCCACCATAAACTCCTCATCCACACAGCAGACCACCTTCAGGAAATCTTTTACACTACCTGCTTAATTTAGGCAAGGAAGGTATCCTCCTTGGTTCAGGAGCTTTGCAAGTTAACAAAACCTCTCCAAATATAGTTAAATCCCACTCTATCTCAGAAACAATAAAAATCCATTAACAGATTAAAAAAAGAAAAACCCCAAAGAAGTAAGTTTGGATCCAGGGATCTGTTTTAGGTGAAAGTTGTCCCTGGGCTTTGTTGAATTCCAATCATGTGAATGTAAGGCTTTGTAACAAATTCCAGACTGCACAGAAAGGCGAATTTACCTTGTGTGCACATGTGACTGGGATAAGAATTGCCTGTAAACTAAAATAACCAAAGCTCAAAATCTGCAACTGACCCTGGCTAAAAACTTCATCATGGTTGGTTAGTGTACTCTCACAGATACTTTTGCTTGATACAAATAAAAAAAAAAGAAAGAAAAGGTAAATGTTATTTTGCATGAGTAAAATAAAGAACACACTAAATCTGCCACTGGCAGAACAAACTGAACCATTATTCATTTATAAAAAATCCTGAGAAGAAATTGGTTAAAAATGAATATTTATAGGTGTAATGGTTTACCAGTGTATCAGGATGAAATGATGTATGGTACAAATTGCAATATACTTTTCATGAGAACATGACGATGTATGATTTTAGAGTTAGACATTTGTGACCTGAAGACATTGCCAATAAATTGTGTAAACGCCCACTCCTTTTACAATCAAAAAACACCAATCAAAATCAAGTGCACAAGAGCAATCTAGTAATTGATGGCATTTCGTCAGATTTGACAGGCAATGCCATTGAGTGGACACGTGGCATTCTTATCCTTCAAAACACAGACAAACATGAAGTTATACAAACTCGTCCCGTAGTAGTGCCCTTAATTATAAGATTATGTTGTAAATATTGCACTAAATAACATCATTCCACAATGTCTGTATTGAGATATGAATCATATACACGTAGTAGCATCAGTGCTACATCATTTAAATCTCTGCTATCCCCACACTCAGCCCAAAACCCAACCCTAATCCCCTGCTCCCCCCCCCCAAAAAAGCAAACAAACAAACAAAAAAAAACCCCAGGTTTTGATTCTGTGCAGCTTGTGGTGTATGTAACAACACTTACCCAGACAGTCCCTGTGTGTGAAGTGGTGGCCTCCCCTTCTTCTGCAAACACATTCAACAAAGGCATGTCATTGACCATAAAATTCCTCTTTGCTTTGTACATAAGTTGCACTACATGTACATCCTGAAATTTCAATGGTTCTAACCCGAGATAAACAATTTCAGTTCACTAAACTTAAGTATTAATGCTGTTTCTCATCATATATTAATGTACATGTGTATTAACAAAATGACTAGGTCAACTGCAAGCAACTGCATTTTTTTTTTTTAAACAAAAGGTGTATCAAGGTACACTTAATTCAGTGAAAAAACTAGAAAAGACTGATTTTCCAACAGAAAATCAAATGTCTCCTGGTGGAACACTTACATCTCTGAATAAGCTACAGGTGATAACAAATTACAAATGACCAAGTTTGCTTGAAAATTACAATCCTACTTTAGCTCTCACCAAGATACATTACTCTAGCAATTTTCATCAAGTTCTTCAAGACTTATTGCATAGAAACCAATTTCATATTTAAGTGACCCTGTGACCTTGAAAATTAGGTCAAGGTCACCCAGCTACAATCTGATTGTGGATCTCACCTTGATGCATTATATAACCAAGTTTCATCAAATTCCAACAAGTTCTTCAAGACTTATAGCACAAAAACCTATTTCATAAAACTGACCGTGACCTTGAGAATTCGCACAAGGTCTTCCAAATTCAATCCCGACCTAGGTCTTGCCAAGATACATAATCCTACCAAGTTTCATCAAATTCCATCAAGTTCTTCATGACATCGCACTGAAACCAATTTCACATAAGTGACCCTGTGACCTTGAGAATTTGCTCAAGGTCATTCAAATACAATCCCAACCTAGGTCTTGCCAAGATACATAATCCTACCAAGTTTCATCAAATTCCATCAAGTTCTTCATGACTTATCGAACGGAAACCAATTTCACATAAGTGACCCTGTGACCTTGAGAATTTGCTCAAGGTCATTCAAATACAATCCCAACCTAGGTCTTGCCAAGATACATAATCCTACCAAGTTTCATCAAATTCGATCCTGTTCTTCAGGACTTACCGAACGGAAACCAATTTCACATAAGTGACCCTGTGATCTTGAAAATTAGGTCAAGGTCACCCAAATACAATCCCAACCTAGGTCTTGCCTAGATACATAATCCTACCAAGTTTCATCAAATTCCATCAAGTTCTTCAAGACTTATCGCACGGAAACCAATTTCACATAAGTGACCCTGTGACCTGGAGAATTCGTTCAAGGTCATCCAAATACAATCCCAACCTAGGTCTTGCCTAGATACATAATCCTACCAAGTTTCATCAAATTCCATCATGTTCTTCATGACTTATCTAACAGAAACCAATTCCACATAAGTGACCCTGTGACCTTGAGAATTTGCTCAAGGTCATCCAAATACAATCCCAAACTAGGTCATGCCTAGATACATAATCCTACCAAGTTTCATCAAATTCCATCAAGTTCTTCAAGACTTATCGCACGGAAACCAATTTCACATAAGTGACCCTGTGACCTGGAGAATTCACTCAAGGTCATTCACATACAATCCCAACTTAGGTCTTGCCTAGATACATAATCCTACCAAGTTTCATCAAATTCCATTAAGTTCTTCAAGACTTATCGAACGGAAACCAATTTCACATAAGTGACCCTGTGACCCTGAAAATTAGGTCAAGGTCACCCAAATACAATCCCAACCTAGGTCTTGCCTAGATACATAATCCTACAAAGTTTCATCTAATTCCATCATGTTCTTCAAGACTTATCGCACGGAAACCAATTTCACATAAGTGACCCTGTGACCTTGAAAATTAGGTCAAGGTCACCCAAATACAATCCCAACCTAGGTCTTGCCTAGATACATAATCCTACCAAGTTTCATCAAATTCTGTCCAGTCCTTCAAGACTTATCGCACGGAAACCAAGTGTTGAAGAACCTGAACAACAACAACAACAACAACAACAACAACAACAACAACAAAAACAACAACAAGCGGAAGAAACGGGCACTAAAACAATATGTCCCCCGGCTTCCACCAGGAGACATAACTAGTTAATATTTCCATTTGGTTATACATATGCACATTCATACATACATAATTGTTTATCTCAACTCAACTCCTTTGAAAACAACCCACACCTGGTGAAAAGTTCAGCATCAATATCAATTAAACTTTGCCATTGGATTGATTTCTTCCAGTTAATTAGAATATTGTCCAGCTTCTTATTAACAATTTTGAGCGATGCTTGTATAACAAAGGAAGTCAGAGCAAACAGAAAGCACTTGTCACTTCTGATATGACCCCTCTCTCTGCCTCCCACACTTCACAAACAAACTGGGCAATTTCAACAAGTATTTTTAACAGCTGTAAATGACTAACTCAGTTACTGATGAAGGTAATGAATTTGTGCTTGTGTACCAATTGACTGGCCACTTAACTTTACAAAAAAATGTGAACATGTTTGGTGTGAAGTGGGCAGTCTCTGGTCTGCCTGGACAGTCACTCATTAGGTGTCATCCTGCCTCACTTTGTACTTGTTTATGCAGAGTGTATCAGAAACAGAATTTTGTAGCTGGTGCAAACTGCTAGCATACAATTATATTTTATGTTCGGGACGAGCGGGACTCCAACTTGCAACATTTGACACCAGTCGCCCAGCTGAAATGGGAAACGCACATATCCACTCAACCAAATCCCCATTGTGCTTCATGAACAAAGCTGGTAATTCAATTAACACGGATGTCAAAGTGAATTGAAATTTGTATGTAAAACATTCAGTCTCATAATCACATGTTGATGTGCAGCGGGACACAAACACTTTTGGCATCAACAGATCTCCCCCCCCAAAAAAAAAATATTTTCTTAAAAAAATTGATTAACCCCTTCCCCTTGTACAAAATATCGTGGTCCCTCTCTTATTAGGCCCCTCTGAAGAATGGCTACCACCTATACAGTGACCACTTCTCTGCGCAGTAGATATGTCATTTTTATCATATTCTCCCTCTTCAGAGTGGATATCCCTCTGACAAGACTCAAATATGGTGCATTTTGCAGTAGCTTCATAGTATGTCCACTGTATTTGAGTCCTATTTACTTACTGGCTAATTATACATCATTAGTCAACTGACCATGCTAATAGCAAGACTGGGTTTACACAATTCAATTGAGGGGCTTTTAAGCCCTCTCCAGGCCAACACTTCCAAAATTCAATGACCTTTCGTGATATTTTTTACATGTTTACAACATCACTGGAAGATAGGAAAAAGGAAATATCTCTGCATGTAAACCAAAGTATTAACCTCAAAATCCATTTCTAGGGACCATCTTTGAATTTTGTGGACTTTCAAGGCCTTGAACATATGAAGCGAAATTCAAAAGTTTCCCAGGGTCACATGAACCCTGCTGTAATAACCCTGCACATCAACATGAAAACTGTTTCTGTGAAGGCATTGGATGTGAAACTATCCCAGTAGCACCTGAACTTCTATGATCTACTTTATACCAGGTACTGAATATGTAATACTAGCTATTAAAATTTGTGCTGCTGTTGGGATAACGAGAAGAACGTATTTTCAATCTATTCAGTCAAGATTCGCACTTATGTCATAACTTGGACATATAGTCAGGCGAAAATTTTTCGCTGACCCGATATTATCTGGCACTTTGTCTGAAATTTCCACGAAAAAACAATGAAGAGGCCAACATCATAATGAGATACTCACTTTTTTACGGACATGTGTACTGGATTCTGAATCTGATGATCCTCGTCTCTTCCTAATGTTGAATAAACTGTGCTGTAACAATAGAAGACACAACAAATGATATATGGAGAAACATGTCCTGCCAAATGCCTTTAAATGTCTGGCTGCTCTGTTCTGAATATTCACTGAACACTTGCTAGAAGCTGGTGCATGTACAAAAATCTGGGTGTTCAAAATCTGTTGATGTGAAACATTTAAACACACAATGTCCCAACCCTATGAACAAACCGACAATATAAACCTGACAACTTACATAAATCAGTGCATGCTGAAATTTTCTTTCCCAAAATTTACAGCATAAAAACGGATCATCTTGAATTGGCAGTCGGTCTAGAAAATTTGCAGCACAACTGAAGGATTTTGTCACATCTCAAGGTCTTTGAGTGCAAAGTAATCATCACAAATACATATTTTGCACAGGTCTGAAAAGGGTATCAGCTAACAAGTCATTCTGAGGTGTTTCTTTGGTATCTTCACTCTGCACACTCACAAATGTGTACAATTAAAATGGACAATTTTCTAGCTCTTACAATCAGAAAAAAAAAATGTATTTGCACAAAAACAAACAAAATTTCCAGAACTGCAGCTTTTGATCATCTTTCAGTAATTTTCACAGTACCACCAGAAAGTCTTGAACCATACCCCCAGTGGGTCACTGGTGAGACCACATGCCAGGGCTACTGCCCACATTGTACATGTATCTAAAGTAATTCTTGCAGCATACTTAGGCAAGGGCAACAGGCTGCTACGAGCAGCCCACAGTGTAATTAACTCTCTCAGTGCCAAATTTTGAGCTGAATCAACAGCTTTTCTCTAGAACTATAGGCATACTGGTACTTGAATGAAAGGTCTTTTCACGAGAAATACAAATCTGGGATCCTTGTGTTAATTCAGACTAATTGACTTAAGTAGATTGACTTTAGTTATGATTGGCACTGAAAGAGTTAAACTAAAATTTCCCTGGGTTTAACCCTGTGAGAATCCCTCATGCAAAGGTACCTCAAAGAACCCACTTGTGTCATAAAACCTAAAGGTCTCACATACTTTTTTCTACATACAATATCATTATATTCAATGATAAACTAAATCTCCAAATTCTAAATATTTACATTTGGTTTTTCTTTAGCATTAGGAGAACAGGAAGTGTATGGATGTTCTTTTTTCCATGAATGCAGTCAATTACGTGTCCACCTGCAATCATCGCAACCTCCTAGCTGTACAGCACAGTAACACAGTCTAGACTACATGTAGTTTGGTTTCTGCTGGTAGGCCTAAATTTTTGCCCCCCCTGTTTGTTCAAATTATTTGCATCACAATAATGAGATAAACCATTAAGACATAAATATTATGGTAGCCTACTGTGTTTTTTGAAGGTAAATATAATTGAACATCCTTTCAATCATATCCATTGTCATTTAATTTCAACCTGATGATGGGCATTTTAACATGATGTCTCTAGCAAGACGTCATTAAAACACTTGTCATCAAGCATCAAGTTGTAATTACCTGCCGACGAATATAATTGACTTGATGTTCAAAGCCTAAATGAACAATATCAATGCAATCTTACCTTTGCTTTTCGAATACACCTATTTTCCACGAGACTTCCTGACTCTGAGACATTATCGGAGAGCTCAGCTAGTGGAGTTGTGCTCCTAGTTTCTGAGGAATACATCTTCTTGGCCTGCAAGGCAACCAGGTAAATTCACAAGATATGGACATTTACAAAGTATCACTGGGATACATACACAGAAAGTGGCAGTTAAAGATCTTCGCTTGGACAGCCTGCTCAATATATAACATTTTTTTTTTTTTAACCTTCAAGTTCATCTGCCTACTAACACCCCTTTCACACACTTATGATACATTAGTTTCATAAGCCAACGAGCCGTGAAAAAATCTTTATTGAGGGTGGAGGCTGCTATACACACCACTGCCCCAACACACTTCATTAGATGACCACAGGTCATCAGGGTATAATGAGTGTCACAGTCGTGACACCCATGTGTACCCACAGTGCATTGCAAACAGAGTTAGACATGACAACAGTGTCAGTTCAGGCCATTGTCACGTCACATGTGCAAGACCGAGCACGTGAAACATACTCCTGGACCCCAGTTACGTGTATGTTAACACCCAACTATATAAAGCAAAGCCTCTGAAGAGACACAGCAGTGTCGAAACAGGTCAGGTGTTTTTTAGTAGGGCAACTGTCATTTTTGGCCTTGCCCTCATCAAATTTGCTCAATATATAACATACAGAACTCAATCTACTGATGGATGTAAATGAAGTGTAGAAGTGAGAAAAATTTACCAGAAAAATGTAAGAATATGCAAGTATGGTTCACTCCATTTTTCATATGGAGCTTAACTCTTTTAGTGCCAAATTTTGGACTGAGTCAACAGCTTTTCCTGGCATGCATTAGGTGCAATGTGCCCAATGCGCACCGAGAAAAGCTGTTGACCTGGGATATTCTCTCTGGAATTATAGGCATACTGGTACTTGAATGAAAGGTCTTTTTATGAGGAATACAAATCTGGGATTCTAATGATAATTGAGATTAGTTTGACTTAAGTAGATCGACTTTAGTCGTGATTCACACTGAAAGAGTTAACAGAAATCCACATTGTACTTACTGCAAAAAATTTAACAAACCTTACTTTCATCACATAAATTTGGACTAAATGCAGTTCATGCCCAGCTACCATTATCTCATTGAATTTTATTACAGTTTGATGTTCCATGACTGCCTAAACGGAAAAGTGGGGAGGGACTTTTACGAGTCAAAACAAGGAAGTGGGAGGTGCAGTTGTTGGTCTGCAAGGCTTCCCATGTTTTAGACAATTTTTTTGGCTGTTTCAAACTATTAAATGGTTATCTTTTTGACGGCCAAAAGAAAAGTTGAACAAAAATTATTTCACAGCAAAAATTGTGGTTAAAAAAGGGCATTTCCCCAAAGGGGCCCTAGTGTAACAATGTTTTGGACGCATGCTAATGAGGACTGTCAATCAAACTGCTCAGCTGCAAATATACTTTCATACTTTGAACACAAGGTAACAACAGAATAATGCAAGGGGAGCTATGACTGGAGCTATGACGACCATCATCACACTTATGCATTTCAGTGGAATGTCAGTTGAACAAAATCAAAGAGTGTATATTCAACACTTATTGCTCAAACAAAGAAGTAGGGCTTTGATCCCTACTTGCCTTTGTTACACAAGTAAAAACAGTTGGTGAGATGCCTCCCAGTCAAAGTTCTAGTGTTTGCATAACAATAAGAACAGGGTTCTTCTCTTTCATTGGTGTGCAGGATCCCCACTTGCCTTCCTGACACAAGTAAAAACAGTTGCGGAAGTGATTCCGATTCAAAGTTTGCCTCGCAACTTTCCAACACACTGTGCATGCTGAGGCTCTAACATCGCGCCACATAAAGCCATTTGAATCTTTAATCCATTCAAACTCAAACTCAAGAGACCAGAGTGGTGTCACAGCCAGGACAGCAGCAACAATGGCTGAGAAAATATCAGACTCAACACTGTACATTGTTGAAGGGGGCCGCCATGTTGGAACTTCTTTGCCACAGCGTTAATCCGATAATGAAAATCACACCCTTCGCCCCACCGCTTTGTGGTCGGCTGGTGTGAACCACAAGGCGGAAACCATAAAGTGGTTCATGTTTGAGGCCAAAATCTTTATAGAATCTCATTTTTTGACAAATTCAAAAGACAACAGATCAGAGTAGTAAAGCAACATGTCTGCTGCTCATGCGAGGACATTCATTGCAAGGGAGAGAGTACAGCTCAAGTAACAGCCCGTTACCTCAGCAAATTGATGCGACTGAACTTTCAGTGGAGATTTCTCGGATTCCACATTTGCTATGAGTTCCCACATTTTGAACTAACATGTCTCAAAACTATTCAACCAATCACCATGAAATAAAAAGAATTTGAATGATAAGAATGTAAGTTTTTTAAATGTACGTCCCTTTCAGTTTTGCGATTTCATGTTTTTTTCTATGTTTTTAAGAGCCCCAAAAATGAAGGAGTTTTCCATGTTAATGAATGCCCAATAAAAGTTTAACCTGTATGATTTTCAAGAAACGAAGAAAACTAGTCCTGGGTAGCCATGTGAACTTTAAATATGTAAAATTCAAGACGCTAAGTCAAATATTTTTTCTAATGAGCCCCAATAAATCATTAAATCATACCCTCTATCAAAAATGTTGTTTCTGCTAAAAGTGTGTGACACTGACGATTTTTTTTACGTATATAAAATCTGCACAACGACATCAACAAAATTTTTTTATATACATGTATTTTATATGTGAAATTCAAAACTTGGACGTGAGACCTTTCAGAAGCCAGCAGTCATGCTATGGGCAACCCATGGTCTATCACTTAACTGGGATCAGCCACCTTAAGACCACTCTCAAAAGCCCATTTAGTATATTTTATTTCTCAAATATACATGTACCTGTCCTTTAAAGGCACCTGCTGTGTGTGACCACTTTCTAATGGCCTTAGGGGTGGTCTTAAATAGCAGGCACCAATGTACCCATTTTATTAAAATCTGTAAAAGCTTGTAGGAATTTGTATTGTCCTCAGTGCTCATTGACACTTATCTCGCATGTACAGTGCTGTAACCCCATACTGGTACCTTTAATTTTAACCAAAACAACTAATAACATATTTTATAAAGAAAGTCTCCTGTTAAGAGAAAGGGAGACCATAAGCAAATACATGTAAACAACAAGAACAAACAAACAAAAACCAACTGACCTCTTCCAGAATCTGCCTGCACACCCCCTGAATGTGTTCCTCACTCACTGCACTCTCTCCATTGTTAAGTTTGATGTTTTCAATTCCTGGTTTAAAATACTCCTGACAAAATAACAGAACCGGTAACTAGTAGCTTTGTTGGGGACAAAAGCTCCAGGGATTCAGCAGCATGTAATAATTAAGTTCATAAATTAGGAACCACTGGTACTGTTAGCCAATTAGCCAAATGCTAATGTTTCATTCATTTGGCTACAGATATTTTCAAGTGGCTAATTCAATTTAACATGAATTACATGAAAGGTAGGTTGAATTCTGCAGTGATAACTGTTTTATTTCCCCATTTGACTACAAATTTTAAAGGCCCAGATCAGTCCCTGAATAAATGATTGCCTTAATATTCTGTTCCCACATTATTACAAGGTATGAAGTTTTAAGCTTCATCCACAAAACTTTTGCATCAAGAGCCTGACTTGATTTTTTAACAAGAGGGCTGTGTGAACAGCCCGTGCCTCAGCTGATCTTGACATTCATCACACTTGCAGCTCTATGAACTTGGGAAAGGATCAAGGACACCATGTTCTGAGTAAGTCTGAACTTTATAGAAGAACACTTACATGTGCAACATCAAAGTTCAAGTACTTCTCAAGTTATAATGAAGAGTAAAATTCATGTATGTTGCACTGTGACCCCACAAACCAGGTCAAGGTCATTCATGTACTGTCTCAGCATGACCTTCATACAGAATAATTAACATGTGTAGCTAACTCAAAACAGATCTCAAGTTATCAAGTAAACAGTAAATTTCGTGTCAGGTGTCCTGTGAATTAGCATTAGAATGCCCATTGACTTACATAGTAATCAATAGGAAAACTGCATCGAACGATAAGTACCCGAATTGAAAATCCTTAAAAATCAGGAATCCAAAGCAGTGCCACCTAGTAAACAACTGTTTGACCCTTCCACAACAACATATCCATCACATTTCAGCTTAATCTGAGGGACCGTACTGACAAGTGAAAAATAGCAAAACCATACAAAAAATTCCTTAAAAAATTGCAGCGCCACCTGGTGAACAAATTGGGAACCAGGTGTCCCCGGCAGTGTCTATGTACGATATCAAAGCAATTGGGTACGCAGTTTCGGAGAAGAAAATTTTTTAAGATTTGTCCAAAAAAAAAAAGAACAAAAAAATTCATTAAAAATCCAAAAATCACTGGAGCATGAACATTTGAACAAAATTGGTAGAAACCCACCCAAGGTACATTGCCACCAAGTTTGAAGTTAATCTGGATGACGGTTTTGGAGAAGAAGTAGAAAATGTGAATTAGCATTAGAATGCTCATTGACTTCCATAGTAATCAATAGGAAAGCTGCATTGACCGACAAGTACCCGAATTGAAAAAATCGTTAAAAATCAGGAATCTGCAGCATTCCCACATAGTGAACAACTTTGTTTGACCCTTCTACAAGGAACATATTCACCATGCTTCAGCTTAATCTGAGAGATGGTTCTGGAGAAGAAGTCGAAAATAGCTATAACACACAAAAATTCATAAAAAATTAGAAAAAAATTGCAGCACCACCTGGTGAACAAATTAAGAACTAGGAGTCCCAGGGAGTGTTCCTGTGTGATATCAAAGCAATTGGGTGAGCGGTTTCGGAGAAGAAGATTTTTTAAGATTTACCCAAAAAAGAACAAAAAAATTCATTAAAAATCCAAAAATCACTGGACCGTGACCATTTGAACAAACTTAGTAGAGACCCACCCAAGGCACATTCCCACCATGTTTGAAGTGAATCTGGCTGACAGTTTTTGAGAAGAAGTCGAAAATGTGAATTGTGGACGACGGACGGACGGACGGACGACGGACGGACGGACGACAGACGACGGACCCTCAAAAAACCTCAGCTGACTGACAAGTCAGCTGAGGTAAAAATTAACCCTTCACATGTCTTTGCAATTACATGTATCTTTCATCTTTACATGGCAATCAGAAATATATTTACCAATATCAGTAAATACAATATTAAAAATTTAACAAGCTAAACACAGGATGATCCACACATACATGCAGGACTAGTGCCCGATAATAAAATGATCCATCAAAAGGCAGACATTTGATCTGTATTGACTATTATCACATGCATCACACAGAAGACTGTCATGTCCACTAGCCTGAGGCAAGTGATAGTCCAATTAGGGCAAGCTGAATTTTCAAAGCCCTTGTCCCAGAGGCAATCAAAAGTTTTCCACACAAGATTTGAATGGATCATCAAGTGAGTTAGAATAAGGGGGAAGTAAAAAATTAAAATAATTTGCTCTGAGGACTAGCCCATGACAAATACAAATAGGGATCCCTGACATACTTACAGCCAGGTATTTTTGGATAATCTCGTCAATCTCCTTGTTGATGTGCTTCTGCAGATTTTGCCTGAGCAAGTCTAGGGACTTTGCAGCACTGGTGATGGCTCCTGCTCTGAAAAAAAAAAAAAAAAAAGAGACCAAATTCATGGGTTGTCTCCTAGTATATTTGCAATTTTCAACCTTTGTGTATGTGTGTCTCATTTGTTTTCACCTATGTAAACATACATATCTTCAAAAAATGTTATGTTCAATTTAAAATAACATCTGGAAGCAAAATGACTTTTTAATACTTAACATTAAAATTTTGGTTAAATTGAAGTTGTTGATTCTACACATCTTGGAAGTGAAGAGATGGACAAACAACGAAAACTACATTCATACCGTCGACAGTTTGGAAATTGTGTCTTAATACGAATACAAAGTTGAGAATCAAATTTTCTTGGCTCAAAACAGACTTATTTCAACATATTTTCTCCACTTTCTTTATGAAAAAAAAATATGATGTACGTTCAAAGTTGTTGAAATGATTTGTGTTGAGAGATTCACACATTAGGTTACAAAATCTACATACCATACCACTAATATTAACAAAAAATACATATATACTTTCAAGCTTGGCTTGTTATAAGAAATCCTACATCATGGTGTACTTTAAACCTTTTTAATAGACTCAGAATCACTCTTGTCATCAACCAGGTCTGGGATTTTAGAAGAAACAAACTGTTTCTCATTGCCAAATGCAATCCAGCCTTGCCACCTTTCAAAGGGATCAAAGGAAGTGGGACACAATAGGGGTCACCAGGAGTGCACCTATGTTGAAAAACAAACAGTTGGTGCTAGGTTTGAGACATGCCAGGAATCTGAAGGATGACCTGATGAACTCCAGACTTAAATACCCGCTGCCACCCAGGATTATGCCAGCAGTGTCTGGCACAATCCACAGAAATCACTGCAACATACTTAGTTGCAGGTACTGCTCCATGGTGGTCTTGGGACACTTGGGGCTCAATTACCAGTCCCTAAGACAAGTTGTTCTCACAAAATGCCTGCAGGAGTTTCATGTAAACACAACAACTTGATCTTCCTCCTGCCTTGCAACACGTGCAACAAACAATATGTACACCAAACAGGATGGGCAAAAGCATTTCTATTACATAATCAGGAAAGACATTACTCCACCCTCAGGGAGACATTTTCGACTTGCTGACTGTAACTCTCCAAATATGAATATTCAAATGCTCAAATATATGTGCACATCACCATCTTTGGACAGGATTCTAAAGCTCACACTTGTCAGGGAATCACATTGGATTCACCAGTTCCATACTATTGAACCTTTTGGTCAGAGAGACTTGTAGTTTAGTATCATGCTGAATGTTTATTGTGCAATTTCATCTGCCCATTATTAATTTTTTCTTCTTTTAATGAAATGGCGGTTTCATATGCCAACAGCTCTCAAAGTCTTCCATATTGAAGATCACTGCTGTTATATGACAAATGACGGCAATATGGATAGTTGACCTGCTATGCTGGTGTCAAGTCATTTACCCCATGCACATGTAGCACGATGCTAAACGTGCTGAATCCACCTTATAAAAACATAAGTTCTAACAGTCCATCATCATTAAACATGTACAACTGGTGACATGTAATAATGTACTGTCAATTCATTTATTTTCAAGTGTTTAAATTTTCATGGTTTTTGTATTTTTGACACATCACTGTATTCATTATTTTTGACATAATTCCTATTCAAACAAAGTTAAAATACTGTTTCACTTTTTCTCATTTTCACAGTTTTGTGTCATCAGTGAAATAAGCAAAAATAAGAATACAGTAAAATTAAAGCAATTCAATTGTTCTAATTATAGAATGCCTGAGTAAATGCACCAGCTGATCCCAGCAGACAGATCTGGCCAGTCTTGCCTTGCTTGGAAAGACTGGTCTGTTCCAAAAAAGGTCCTTTTGAAATCATGTCACATCAACCAAGATATGAACCTGAGACTACTGTTATACATAAACAAATATACATTTTACAAGGTAACCACAGTAGTGGAACATAGTATAAAAAACAGGCTGATACATTTTTTTTATTTTCTTTTCCAATGGTTTTTGATGAGATGCAGTAGCATCTAAACTAGTCAAACTTGCCTCCTAACCACCACGGCTATTTGCTTTAGTCGTTTAGCTCTACTTTATTAACTCATTCCATACCAGTCCCTGATATTTACCTATATATACCTAGATTGAAGACAACAATTGCATTTTTAAATTCTTCATGAAATGAGCTTTTGTTCAAGTACCAAAATGCCTATCATCTTAAGGCAGTGCCAGAACCACTGACCAAGGCCTCTGACTATAGTCTGGAAAATGGTTGGCGTGTTTCACTTTTCAGAGACAACTTACTTGGCTCTGTGAATGGCCAGAGAATGTGACCTATATGTTGCTCTGTAGGTGTTTTGAGCGACAGGAAAATTTGCCAGTGTCGCTACCCTCATGTTGAAAGGTGGCGTCTCCTGAAAAGTAAGCAAATGTTTGGGTTTAAAAGAAAAAAAAAATTGTAGTCCTACTCTTGCATGTCTCAGGTCTCATATCACAGTAACAGGTGACTAATCATGTAAAAAAACACAAAATCAGTCATGTGAATCAGCCAAAATTTGATAAATAATAGATACAATTTTTACAAAAAAAAAAACCAACCCTCACTGCACCTTCAATTGTCGCCTTCCGTTCATTTCTGACACTCTCAAGACGCCAAAGGTTAGTGATGTCACAAACACGTGAAATTTTCAGTTTTAGTAACTTTGGTATTAGTAAGTATACTTGCCTCTTGACCACCATTGCGTAGACCTTTGTGTCTGGATATAATGCCCAAGGAAATCGAGTTCAGTTCACTCACTTGATGTTTCCAAAAACCTGACAGTCCCTTGGCGCCATCTTTGGTTCCTATGTATCCGGTGGGACTCCCCGTGCGCTTGCTACCCAATTGCCCTTCCTCTTTTGATGAGTGGTCAGTTGACGTCAGCTGCGAGAGAAGAAGTGGGGTGGGCTTCTTGGGTGGTCGAGAGGTAAGTACGCTTACTAATAACGAAATTACTAAGACATTTCATGTATTATTTACGTAACGTTACCTCTTGACCACCATTGCCAATTTACAGATGCAAAGGTGGAGGGTGTAACATTACTGGCATACTGACCACAAATAACCAATGGGACCAAGAGCCTGGGGAGTAACAATCGGTCTGTGTGAGGAGGCGACATCTGGAGGGGAAACCTCAGAGGTACGTGGCTTTGAGGCCGCCAACAGCAGAATCCAGCCGAAGCCTGGAAACTCTCCTCACCAACCAGCATGGGACTGCACTGAACCCCTTGGAATTTGTCCGTGTACATGATAGCTCTTTACTTCATGGGTAGACACTGTCTGTTTCTATTCATTCGGAAATGGAGATCTAACAGGACCTAGTTGTGAAACTGGCGGGCACCGGGGGCTGGTATATGGTTCTGTAGGGCAGCAATCACCTGGGTCGAGCCACTTGGTTCTTTGGAAGGAAGCCCAAGTGAGGCCTCAGTGTCACCTGGGAGTGGTCAGGCAACGGTCATGAGCTAGAGTGTGGATCTCGCTTCTTCGAGCCCCCAAAGCCAGTGTTAAAAGAAAACAAGTTTTCCAGTATTTGAGGTCCATCCCTTGGGGTCCTCAAGGTGCTCAAAGGGCTACTTCTTCAACATGACTAAGACCAACAGAAGGTCCCACCATCGAAGGACCTGCCTAGCTGCCAATCTGTCGGTGTAGAAGTACACGATGAGTGCCAACAGATAAGGATCTGTCCCAATGCAAATGTCCAGGACATTTGTGAGGGTTGAAGAGATGGCTCATTGGAATCCTTCCACTGTTCTTGAGCTCTTACCAAGGGCTTCCAACTGATAAAGCAATAAGTACGCAAATGTCCGCAGTGCGCGGAGACCAAGGATGTATTCTCCAACCAGTGCACCAATCTGAAAACACATTCCAACGAGCCGAGCAAACAGTCAGAGAAGGGCATCGAAGCCCACCTCTGGCAATAACTATCTGTGACCGATTCAGAGAAACCTCTCTCATGGATGTGCTGTGCAACAACTGCCAAGGTTGAGCACTTGTGGGTTCCTGTGGAACATGCTCGTCCACGGTTGCACCAGAAGTTTCGGCCATGCTGGTAAACCTAGCGGGGGCTTGACGCTTCGTTCCAAGGGGGCCATGGAGCAATCTGTTCTCACTTGCCCGGAGACGACCAGGATTAAATTGCAGTCATGTGACTGAACCTTCTGCAGTAGCATCTGGAGGGTCTGCAGAGGTGGAAAGGCGTATGCTCAAAGGTTGCTCTAGCTCATGGCTAGAGCGTCCACCAGTAGGGCCTGGGGGTCCAGGACTGGTGAGATGTAAACCGGTAGTTTCACATTCTGGTAAGTCTTGAAGAGATCCACATGTGGAGTTCCCCATCTGGCCTGAATGACCTGTGGGTGGAGTGACCACTCCATCCATACCAGCTGACCCCTTCTCGAAAATTGGTTTGCCAGGTCATTTTGATGCCATGGGACATGCCTTGCGTGCATACGGATGTCATGTCCGGAGCACCATTGAGTGATGCATCCAGCCAGCTCTGTCAGCCTGCAGGAGCATGATTCCCCTTGCCAGTTGAGGTAGGTGATCACGGTTCTGTTGTGGCACATCACAAAGACATGCTTGTGCTCCACTAGGTTCCTCAAATGGAGGAGCACCAAGCATATGGCCTTTAGTTCCAACCAGTGTATGTCCTGAGATGCAGAGTGCACCGGAAAATGGCCCAACGCCGTCTGGCTTTCTACATGAGCTCCCCATCCGGACTGTGAGTCAGTGTAGATGGTCAGCTGGGCTGGAAAAGAACCGTCCCCCACAGAAGGTGAAGATGGTCCTTGGAGAGGATCAGCATTGGGGCATAATACCTCAGGTCCCTCGATCATCTATTTCACAGCGCAGGCTGCAACGGACGGTGGTGAAGCCAACCAAGTGGGATCTGGGAGTCCATCGAGGACACAGAACCCAGCAGAGCTTGCCACTGTTGAGCCGTGAGAACTGCACGAGTCAGAAATACTCTGAGCAGGGACTGAAGTCTCTCCAACCTGTCCTCCTGGGGGCGTCAGATGTAGGCAATGAACTGGATGCTGAGAAAAACAAAAGTCTGTTCCTGTTGAAAACTGGACTTGCTTCAGGTCACAGTCAGGCTCATGTATTGGCAAAGTTCCAGAACAGTCTATGTGAGATGATGTGAATCCAGGCGCTGAAGGGCCTAGATAAGCCAATCCTACACATGAATGCAAACTGTGGTCTGGTGCAGGTAATCACCAACTGTCTGCGCAGACCAGGTGAACACCAGAGTGGCCATGAAAGGCCAAACGGAAGCAGCGAATAGTCGTATCTCAGGATATTTAGGACGAACACATAGTAAGTGATGGACTACCATTGCATGTGAAAGGCGGAAAGGCAACCATTCACCAGGTGCTATGAAGAGTCTGAAGCCATGGCGGAGGGGGATCTTGAGACTAGGCAGCTCAGCATGCCAGAGGCTTTGGTAAAACGCTTCCCCTTCTCGGTTCACTGTTCATTATTCCGAGGGTGTTGTGTCACTAAAGAAGATGCATGAGCCAAAGGTTGAGTAGGCACCCTCTGAGTGCCATGCTTCAGGGCAGAGGCGGCCAAGGTCAACAGAGACCAAACACAGGTTGTCAGCGCCTCGGTACGGGTCTGATCAGCAGAGTGGGCCCGAAGGTCCTGTGCCTGGGGAACGACCTCTGCAATTTGTGCTATGCAGTATATCGGGTTAGGCAGCCTGTGACCCTTGAAGTAGGCATCCCTCCGCAGCAAATGAAGGTTCGCCTCCAACGTGCAGACAGTTCGGACCTGGTGGTCAGCTTCTCACAACATTTTAAGTCGCAAGTAGGGACACCTGGTCAAGCCAATCACACACAGCCTGCGTGATATGTACAGATACCCTTGAGGTCATCCAGGAGGAACCTCAAAGCCACTAAACAGACATCCAAATACGGTGCCATAAGGATGTATTCCCTGTCATCCTTTTCCAGTCTCTTATAGGCCTCGGCAGATGCAGTTAAAACTTTGGTGGCTCTATGGGGACCCATGTACTGCAAGTCTTAGCTGTGAGCTGGTCACAAAAGTCAGCTACAGAGGGCGAAAAGAGGATCGGGGTCTTATGACGCATATCCTCCAGGGAAAAACCTAGGCAGGACATCGCGACGGCCATGCGCTGCTCCTCCTCTGCTGGAACCACAGCTTGGCCCCCAACAGCCTCTAAAAGCGGGTTTCAAGATTCTCAAAACCCTGGGGCAGAGCAGGAGCGGTACCCATCGAGCCACAGATGCCACTGGGCTGGACTCTTCAGAGTGTGAACAGTCAACGTGGACGAGACCTGCTGATGGATGAATCCGACTGCAGGAGCTTGTCCTCCACCTTGCAGTGTAGGTCCGCAGACTCAGGACTAGCGAGGGGGGCGCTAATGCCCAAAGTCTCCTTGAACAATGTATCCTCCATGGGCAATGGGACAGCTGCTTATGACAGCAAAACATCTGTCAGCACGTTGTGGGAGGGATCAGCAACGACTCCTGCGGAAGTCACCACAGCCTCCATCTCTGCCCCCACCTGCTCAGCCCACGTGGGGCTAGAGAGGGGGTATTTCCAGAGCACTCGGTATGGGGCCACAGCTGCCGCCGACTCGAGAGTCTGCTGGCCGGAGGGCACCCGCTGGAGTTGCAAAAACTCCCGAGTCTCCAGAGGGCTCAAGACAGAAACCACAGCTGCCACCGAACAAGAAATCTGCCCAGACAGCAAATGGGTAGGTTTCCACTCAGTCTTCACTGACTTGTGCTGTTTTGACTCAGAGCACTCCGACTGAGGGGAGGGAGATCTTGGAAGATCCAACTTGCACTTGGCCTGCCTCTTCTGATAAGAATCCAAAGTGGTGGGCTAGGGGGAGGAAAACAATCGCTGGATCAGATCCATCGCATTTGTTGGGTCCTGGCTGACATCTCAAAGTCTGATGAGAGTCCTGGATCAGTGGGCAAGGATCTGCGGTCATCACCTAGGTAATGCCGAGTGCTTAATATGCCCATGAGATGATCTTGCTAACCGACTTGCAACTATGCAGTCCTCCCCCCCAATTCTCGCGAGGGCGTTTGGGATGAGAAGGCAGTGACCACTTAGGTGTGCGTGCGAGCCACGTGGGCTCACTTCACATCTCCAGTGGTGTTGCAGGGGGAGAAGACAAGTGTCCTCTCCCTTCCTAACACAAAACTTCCATGTATTCACAAGAACACAACTGGTCAAGTTATTAGTGACAACCAAAGCAGGATCATGATCCCAAGCTGTCATGATGTGGCTATGTGAGTCCTTCTTCTGCCATTTACCCAACAAGGGGAAAGGAAAGTGGTCTTTGGTTCCACACCCACAGCACGCTGTTAAACAGCAATGCCTGACTGCCACTGTCCTCCCTCTGTCTGCAATTTAACCCACCAAAACACCGTCTTGGAAAAGAATGGTTTCAAGCCAACACTAACTAGCTCTACTTCCACTTTTCTGATGGCCATCTGCAGGTGAAATATAAGTGATTGGCAACTATGAGGAGTCCAGGCTTAGAAGCTTAGAAAACAAATTCTGTAGATGCTACTATAAGTTTGTACCTGTAGTACACAGTGTCAATTTGAGATCTATTGCCAATAACTGTCTTTACCCAGAGAAACCAATGTCTAAATATACTGAACAACTATCAAGTTACTCTGGATCCATCATATAGAGTAATTTTCCAAATGAAACCAGGGAAGAAAAGATTTTTGCCTGTGTTTAAAATGTTATGTTTCAAGTATATTTTGGGATTAAGAAAGTAATTTATTTTGGACAGTGAAATTGGGGAATGCTATATTGCTGACTGTTGATGCAGTCTTATCTCGTATCTTTTCCTGAAGCACTATCAATTTATGTTTCTGTCATATGTATTGATTTATAGAGGACCCTGGGGTAGATCAGTGCTCCTAAGCACTAACCAGGACCCCTCTCTAAAAAACAAGGTTTTATATATATATACACACACACATATATATAGATACATATACATACATATATATATATATATATATATATATATATATATATATATATATATATATATATATACACATACATATATATATAATATGTACATACACACACATATATACAAAGACACATCTATATGTAAAATGAAAAAGGACAATGGAAAATATCTGAATTCTATTTGTCACCTCCTATTCTCCCTCCCCCCCCCCCCCAAAAAAAAGTAAAAAAATAAAAGGACAGCGGCACAAACTGAACAGGACATGTTTGTAAAACATAGATGCCCCCCTACCATCATTATGTTCACCCACATTACCCTGTTGATAGTACTAAATGGGGCACTCATGACCTTGGGAAGTGGATGTAGAACCAAAATTCACTAAAGTGACCTTGGATATTAAGTCAATGTCACCACTCTTTAAAGCTGATTTAGCCCTAATAGAAGACTATAAATATCTACAAAATAAAAGCTCTGGCTCAAAAAATTTTGCAGTTACAATCAGAAACTAAATTCAGTAATGTGGCTCTGTGACCTTGGGAATGGACTCAAGGTCACCCACTCAGAACTTGATCTAGCTAATGAAGGATATATTCCTTTGCATTATGAAAGCCCTAGGTGAAAAACATCTTTAGTTATCATGCAGAAATCAAGTTCACTAATAAAACTCTAGGTGGTGACCTTAGGAACTTGGTCAAGGTCATCCATCTTCTAAGCTGACAAAGCCCAATTGAGGACTATTACTATATGCAATATTGAAGTCATAACTTAAATTCTGGGTTACAATGCAGAAACCAAGTTCACTAAAATGACCTTGTGACCTTTGAATTTAGGTCACGGTCCCCCATGCTCAAACTTGATGTAGCCCTGGATAAGGATTATAATCTGGTGCAATATATGGGTGCTATCATATAAACTTCTCTAGTTATTCTGCGGAAACCAAAACTTACTACAGTGCCTCTGTGACCTTGGAAATATGGTCAAGGTCAACCACCTTCATACCTCACCTAGCCCTTACACTGGAGTATATACCTGGGCACTATCAACATCCTATCTCAAAAACTTTTTGAGTTACCATGAGGAAACCACAGTCTCTGTACCGACTGACCAACATGAGCAAAGCTATATGCCCCACCTTCTTTAAAGGGGGGCATCAAAATTACTATGAAAACTTTACCTTCAAAAGTTAACAAAACAAGCTACTCACCATGGGCATGAGATCATCTTCATTATTTTCTTCAGTTTTTATTCCCGACTGCTTGTCTGGTTCCACCGTATGGTTTTCCTCCTTGACTCCATCTACCAGTTCTGGTTTACAATTGACTTCATTTTGATGAGCCACATGACCCTCAGGCACCAACTGTGGCATATCATTTGGTGAATGTGCCCCAATGTTATTGCAGGGAGACTCCCTTGGAATATTTACATCTAGTTTATGTCTCTGTAGTTCATTAAGTAAACGTGGAGCCATGTGCAGTCTCGGGGGTGGAGGTATTTGTGGCACCTGTGAAGGGTGTGATTTTATATCATTTACATGAGTGGTGATGCCACTTGTATTCTGTGGTATGTGATGTGGCATATTCTGTGGTACATTCTGTGGTATATTCTGTTGTGGTTTTCGCGCTTGTAGGTACTGCATTAAAGCAAGTGCACTCTGTTGTCTAATGGGTCTCTGTAAAGTCACCTGCGTTCCAGGCAACTGACTGGCCAGTTGACCGAGAGGTCCATCTCGGATGCTGATCGGTAACGCAGCAAGTCCTGAGGTTGGAATTGCTGCAGGAATGGGTAATCGTACAGGTCCCGTTGATTCCACCCTTATGGGCATTTGTCCCAGCATTGCCCCTGCATCAGTCCGTTGAGGACCTGAAACCTGGGCTGACTCTGATGGAGAAGCGTCCATTGCTTTCATCACTTTTCCTCTGTGGTAAGTCCTACTTGGTGAATGCTCTCTATTTGGTGTTCCCAGGCGTGGAGGAGTGGCCAGTCTTGGTGGCCCCTGGCTGGGAGAGGTTTGCTGCCTTGCAACAAATTGACCTGCGGGGATGTCTAATTTCAGCATACCATGACCTATGGCCATATTAGGATGATTTATAGAAACCCGTGCTGGAGAGTTTGATGGTTGGAAAGCTCCCTGACCCAAAAGTATCTGACCAGGGGATCCTCGAGAGCCTGGTCTGGTGGGACCTGGAACATGTATACATCATGCAAGTGATTTTAGAGCCTGCCCTGGTATAATGACACAAATTTGTCTGTTGTAAAACAGGTAATCTGTAAAATTCAGCAAACTGTACACATACAAAATTAGCTGGATGCTAATACAAGAGACTGTGGCAGCCCTGTGCTAAGATACCGTGCATGCATACATTCAGATGGCCGTCTAACTTTTAGATTAGATCAAGGTCACCTATAGATAAGCTTTCCTAACTTTGGCCTCATACAAGGCCATAGCATGCACAATATCCAAGCATCAGCTCAAGTAGCACTTGTGTTTTCATCCTCAAATGAAATTCACACCTTTCCCTGCGACCTTTATAATTATGTCAGTCACCCAAATGTATTCACAAGCTAGCCTTCACAGAAGACAAGCAACAAGCTCAATTTTGAAGTTCCAAGCTGCAATAATTCTCAAGTTATTACCCGTACCCAAACCCAAATTTCTTAAAATTGCAACATGACCAAAATGGATATTTCGTGTAGCAATACAGTAACACAATCAATCTGGATAATTTTTTTTTCATTTATTATTCAAAACAAAACTGTGCCATTTTATTTTGCTTCCTTAAGTCAAAATTGACTGAAACTTCCTATCTGGTAAGCAATTCCCACACCTGAATATGCAGAGAACAAATGCTATCTGAGCCTTTCTCACTCCCAGCCAACCAAAACTGGCAGGGGTCTCAAATGTTAAATGTTATCAGCTGCAATGTTTTTTCCCCCTAACCCCCCCCCCCCAAAAAAAATGTAAACGAATAAGGATAATCATGAGATTTGGCTTATCATCACACTATGGCCCAGGTCAACAGCTCTCCTTTGCTTGTACTAAGTTGGGTGATTCACATTAAGAAAATTTGTTGACACAGTCTACCAAATGGAGGAAGGGTCAATCATAGCTATTCTATCATCATCTCATTATGCCAAACAAAAAAAAAACATTTCCATTTTCAGTTACCTAACCCACTGCTAAAAAAACATGAGACAGTTTTTTACAGTCCAGGCAGAAAAGTGAAAAAAAAAACCTGTCTTAACACAGAACACAAGGAAATAAGACAGTTTACAGTAAATCAGCCAAATAAATTACTATGAAAATCCAATTTAATTGAGTGAAAGAATACAAACAAACAAAACAAAACAAACAAAAAACAAGAGGACTATGACAGCCATTATTTCAACTGACCTTACATGCACACTGAAGTGGTCGGTGAACATCAAAATGATATCAAGGCTACCTTTGTTTAAGACCATCATCGATGTTGCTAACATATACATACATGTATCCCCTTACCAATATTTCCTGATTTTGACAATTTATTAAGAATAAATATCACCCCAATGTAATGCCAAATTTGAATGTACATCATCATGTCCATGTACATTTCTAGTAAGTCTCAAGAAGATACAACTTACAGTTCAAGAGAAAGTGTCCAGAAAAGCAAAAACACTTTAAAAATGCTTGAAACTAAAAAGAATCACAGTGCCACCTGTTTAACAAATTAAGGTCTAGGGGTCCCTAGAAGTTTTCCTATATGGTAGGGGTTTAGTGTTGGCTTTGCCTACTCCCTAATTGTCATTGATAATAAAAAAATATGTTTAAACCTATACAAGTGTTCAATTTCAAATCAATTGGCCTGGCAGTTTGGGAGAAGATTTCTTTTAAGATTTTACTCAGACAAGAGGATCATAATTAACCTGTACTCTGCTGATTGGATTCTCCTGCTTCTGCCAGTGCAGGCTTTACTGCTCTATACATGTACTGTATTGGTGCTTACAAATAAGTGACCAAAACTTTATCACCAAGAAATAAGCCAATACATGTATATCAGTTTGATCTTTGGTCATTCAAAGTCAAAATAAACCATGTCAAAAGAAACCCCATAAGTGCTTTCCCACTTATGCTTAACAGTAACCATGGGCCTGTGATCCACCATTACCAAGATATAAGCCAGCATGTCAGATTTGCTGAGTCAGTAAAATCTTGAATTCTACTAAACACTATAAAGACATGCCCTGTCAGAGAATGCACAATCATCGTATCATCATTTCCTTCAAAATTTGGTGAACATCTGGGTGACATCCATGTGTAAAAGCTAAAAAAGCCATACAACAGTTTTGACAATACATGTACATGTATAGCAATCATGCATGCACTCTGATGCTGTTATGTACCTATGCAGTTGTAATGGTTAATGACACATGGTCTCAAAGTTTCATGTCCCATAATTTTGTGGAAACTTCACATAATCCCATCACTTGCAACACCTTTAGTAAGATTATATTCTAATAAAACTTCAGGCAATTCTGTTCAACCTTATTGGAGAAGATGCAGACAATAGCTTTGGCACCCAAAATTTTATTGGAATATTTTATGAAAAAAACTGCAGCACCAACTGGTGATCAAAATGTGAAAGTCTTCTCTCTATGTGACCCCAAGTGACCCAGTACACAATATCAGATCCACAGGTTGAGCATGTTCTTAAGAAGAAAACATTCTAGCTTTTTTCAACAATAAAAAGGGGCATTTAAATTTATAAAAAATGACCTCCTTCACAAAGTTGGCAAAGAACCACATGGGGAACACTTGGTGTCAATTCAAAGCATTCCATAAAAGCTACTTAACAATATTGCAATACACGTATATGCACTGTATTGCCGCATGCTTGTACAGTTGCAGCACTTACCAACACAATCCCAAAGTTCAACATCCCATAGCTTCACCAAAAATTAACATATTCTCATTATTTTTGCAAGTTTCATAACCTTTAGTCAATTATATTCTTAAAAAAATTCATGCAACTCTGATTAGCTGTTCTGGAGAAGAAGTTAAAAAGAGACTTAAAAATTAGAGAAAAATTGCAGCACCATCTGTTGAACAAATTAAGGTTTGTGGGTCCCCAGAAGTGTTCCTATGCAATTTCCAAGCAATTAGCTTGATGGTTTTCAAAAACCTTTTTTAAGATTATACCAAAAAATGAAGTAAGAAACTTATAAATATAAAAATAATTGGAAAATTTCAATTTGAACAATTTTGTAGAGACCAACCCAAGGTAGACTCCCACCAAGTTTGAAGTGAATTTGGTAAATGGTTTGGAGAAAAATTTAAAAATGTGAAATACCCTTGCAATCCCCATTGATTTGCATAGTAATCAATGGGAATGCATGCATTAACCAACAACTACCAAATCTGAAACATTTATTAAAAGTCAGGGATCTACAGCATCATGACCTAGAGGCATCTTTGTTTAACCCTCCCACAAGCTACATTTCCACCATGTTTCATCACAATCTGAGTAACAGTTTTGGAGAAAATTCAAACTGCAAAAACACATAAAAGATTATAAAATTTAGCCAAAATTGCAGAGCCAACCGTTGAACATTCGAATTAAGGTCTTGGGGTTTCCAGAAGTACCCTACACAATTTCAGACCAATTGGCATACTGGTTTCACAGATTAAAGTTTTTTAAAGATTTCACAAAAAAAAAAAAAAAAAAAATGAAAAAAAAAAAAAAAATCATGAAAAATTCAAAAGTCAATGGAGCATGACCATTTTACCAAACTTGGTAGAGAGCCATCCAAGACACATTTCCATCAAGTTTGACGGGAACATGGACAATGAGTTTGGAGAAGTCAAAACTATGAAATGTGGAGGTATGATGATGTAAGGCAACAGACAGTTGGGTTATGTACGATTAACCCTCCCAAAAGCTTAGCTCTACTGATAAGTCAGCTGAGCCCCCCCCCCCCCCCAAAAAGGGTGATCTATTTGAAATTTTTATTGTAGATAATGGGAAACATAGGTATTTTTGGTTTGATCTTGTATTTCATTATTTTTTTTCTTGTTTAGCAAACAGTAACTCAAAATACTGTTTACCACCTAAAGTGCTGTTTGATCAACCTCCAGTGCAAACAAACCAAACAGGAATTCAAAACGAAATTGCTGTTTTTCATGCTTTTACTTTGAACTATGCAAGGTTAACATGTAATATTATTGTCATAACTGTAACAAAGATATATACCCAAGAACTGATTAACACCTCATGGAATCATCAGATGACCTGAGTTCCCAACAAACATTGAAATTAATGTCTGTAAGTAATTTTTGTGCCATGTAATTACAAATAGCTACAGCGCAGTTGAATTTCTAATGACATAACACTGAATACAGCCTGGAAGAAAGCTGTGCTACTTTAGTTGAATCTGCCACACAAAAAACACATACTGTATTCATTCTAATAAGTGCACAGTGCTCTTAGGAAAATTTAATTGCAAAATATGCCTAAAAACAGGTAATGGACTAGAATTGAGACTAAAAAATTGACTTGTACCTATGAAAACCAAGGTTTCTTTTCTGGCAAAAAAATGGGGTTGTGCCCTTATTAGAGCATGTGCCCTTATTGAAATGAATACGGTACATTATAAGACTGCATCATCTGAGGGAATTCTTCATGCTACATTTCAACTTTCAGCAAAAGTTACAAAATCTAAAAGAGAGACCAAAACCTGGCCTCCAATACCATGTCTGACCCCTCCCGAGAGAGGCATACAGCACTTAATGTCAGGGCATAGTTAACAAGATGACTGAAGCTAAATATAATCTATAGTTTATAATTTCATGTTTAAAATATAGTTCCTGTCTGGCATCCAATTGCCTGACCAGGCAAGTTCGAGGCCTTACCTTGTAAATGTTGTACAGGGGATCCCTGAGACCCTGGTCGCTGCAGACTGGCAGGGGATAGAGCTCCCCCCTGTGGTCCCGAGGTTGGAGACAAATTCTGCCGCAGTAATAATCCTGGTGATGCTCTGGAACTAGCATTCACAGACAGATTCTGCGCTTGAGGCATGGGACCCAAATTTGGTGAGCTTCGTGGGGATGGACGTCCAAGGTTGCCTGTGAGAAATCTGGCTGGGGATGCTCGACTGTGTGCTGGGGGAGGGGTTGGGGTACTCTGGCGCACCTCGGGTGGTCTGGGTGATGTCTGCATCCCAGCTGGAGGAGGTGTGTCCCCCTGTACACGTAGAGTGTGTTGGATCACAATCCTAACAGAAGAGAAGCAGCAGGTAACAATGGCAAGTGAACAGGATCCCCTTGTAAGTGGTGCCATCTTATGGCTCTCTTCATGTTTTGCATACCCCACTGATGATTTATATATTAAAGATCTCTTCTTGAAAAATTTAATACTTATTCTTTTTAATAAATTCACAGCTAAGCTTATAATTTATAGAGCAACCAGTAAACACATTGTGCTGAATCAAATTCCATTTCTGAAAATGAAACAAAAACTTTCCAAGATTCCCACTCTTATACTGCCCAAAGCTTACAAAACCAAAGCTGTGCATTGATAAGCACAGCATTCAGTGTCCGTGTGTGTGTGTGTGTGTGTATGTACACATACATGTATATATTATATGTATATATCAATATATAAAACCACAAGAAAGTTTCACACCATACCCAGATGTGGCTACAGGCCTGACACCAGTGCACCACAGTACACATGTAATTAAAATCAAAGTTCTATGGAGGTCTACCTTAAGGGAGACCCTCAGGCAAAGGTACCTTGCAGAGGCCATTTGTGCAGGCTAACAGGGGACCACTAGAAAATAGGTTCAAGACTTAAATGGTCATACTGTACCATAATATATACTTTTTTATGATTAAGCACAGTTATGTTGCAATAAAAATGGACCTGAATGGATTTAAGATATGGCTCTGTGCACAACGAGTTTCAGTGCTCTCCCCCTCCTCCCTCCCCCCATCCATCCATCAACTTTCTCTAAGACTGTTGTATGGTAATGTAACATATAATATGATTTCCTGTAGTTTATGGCTTTCTATTACATATACACACAAGTGGACTCTGACACTCCTGTGCTCAGCACAAAAAATTCTCTCACACAGTCCAGTGACAGTTAATTGTTCCAAATTCTCTGATGAAAAGAATTGATTTCTTATGATATGTATGTATATATATGTATATATATATATATATATGATTTCTCAATTTTGTTGTTCCCAGAGAAAAAATCCTCACTTGCTACAAAGATTTTCCATATCTTGGTGTTTTGTTTTGTTTTTTAAAAAGCTTGGAACTTCCTTTCTTGAAACAAGATGTGAAAGCCATTTTAAAAAATCTTAGTCAAGATATCGAGTTTTCACCGTGAATGAACAGCAAAGTGAGTTCTTGCATCACAAAATGCACCATTTTACAGTAATTGTTGAAAAAAAGTCCCAACCCTCCCTGTCCGCAACACTACATTCCCTAAATGACATGAAGACCAACCTGCTTCTACTTTTTCTAGGGGGGGGGGGGGGGGAGGGGACACAGCTGTCATCTTTGTGCATCAAAACTTCATATAAAACCTTCTCATCCTGTTACTTAGTCTTCAAAAATCTTTTCTCAATGCAACCTGCCAAACAGCTGAACTCATTTTGAGGTACTGCATAATCATAAATTTTCATGAGGTGTAAACATTCCTGAATTTTCAAATGGAAACCCAGTTCAGGTATATTAAACTTGGGAAAATTGTAGCAGATTGAATGTGCAATGAAAGCCTGTATAGTAAAATCAGAAAGCAAAACTTGTGAAATACTTATTTGGAGTGTATTTGGGAAATTTTGTGCCCAGGAATTTAAATGATTATACAGTAAAGAACTCATGTGACTGTTTATTAATTTGTGTTCTTCTTTGTAACTGCCAGATGAAGTCACACTGTGACCAGTGCTAGATCTACGCAGATATATGTTTGACAAAATTTAAATGGAGTAGAAAGACAAGGTAAGTATAGACAAAAATAGACACACGATGTGACAAAATGCCTTCGGGACTGGTTTCATCCTTTGCTGGACTCATCAGAGGCTAGTGAGTTCAGTTCGATCCCTGAGTAAACATCAATATTTATGGTAACATAACTATTTGTGAGGAGTTGGTCTCTGGTTGCAACTATCAGCTCTGCAATTCAACAAAAACTGAATGCTGTGTTAGATACATCAACCTTTTCAAAGGGAAGGATGATGTTGCTACACATATAGAGACAATGTAACTGTGTTATGATGCAACTGTTGTGACATCAATCAGCTTGGCTTCCAGTCTGCTGAACAGTAGGAGTACTTTAACTCTTTCAGTGCCAATCACGTCTAAAGTCAATCTACTAAAGTCAAACTAGTCTGAATTATTATTAGGATCTCAGATTCACATTCCTCATAAAAAGACCTTTCATTCAAGTACCAGCATGCCTCTAGTTCCAGTGAAATACCCAAGTTCAACAGCTTTTCTCGGCACCCATTAGGCGCATTGCGCGCCAAGAAAAGCTGTTGACTCAGTTAAAACTTGGCAATTAAAGAGTTAATTATGGTGTCAGTTGGTTTAAACATATTTTATTGCAAAAAAACAAAAAACAAAAAACAAAAACAAAAAAACAATTGGCCAACAGGCTCACTTGCCTATATGAAGGCCTCTTGTACATACAAAATGAGACAACATAAGAGATTTCGAACACCAGTTCACCAGAGGAGGATTTACAGGACAACAATGTAGGGGATACGGAAGAAAGATGGTACGATGTGTGAGCATAATAGTGTATACAATTATCATTTTTGTATGGTTACCAGCTACCAAATACAAAGTTAGATTTTACATCTTCCACTAAGCTTTATGTAATTATGAACTGCTCCAGAAATTTCTTTGTTTTGATTTTTAGTAATCTCTTTCTTTTCAACGCCAAAGAGCACAGATTTCAAGTTAAAGTTACCAAAGGGTACTATTTTGGTTTGCTGCTCATTCCTCAAAGGAAGATAATATTTACATTCAAAAAAGAAGTGAAGTGGTGCCAGTTGTCACAAGTATGTGACATATTTGTAGACTGACAGGCCATGTGTACAATACAGGGCTACAGAAGCCTGTTTCTCTTTGTAATCCTTGAGACAGAAGAGCACCCCCATTTAAATATTGATCATGTCTGCATTATTAACCCAATCTGTACATGACCTATTATTTATGACAGTATACGAAGTGTCATCTGACTGGATAGCTGTAGTAAGTTTACAGCATTCACAATGAAAACCATTAATTGATATGTAAGGCACGATTGTCAAAAGATGGAAGGACTTACTCCAGCAAGATAGGTTAGCAGGAGACAAGCCATGTTGAGCCCTACATCTAATGACATACACCTGAGGCGAATGATTAAAACAGTGCAAATGTGTCATCCATACTCCTAATCTGGTTTGACCAGGTTCTCTTCATCTTAGGCACATGATCTCTCATGGGTGGACATGTTTGCTTATCATTTACTGCTGGACCCAACGAAATGATGTGGTCATCATTTCATGTTCGTAGTAAGGTCAACATATTACCTGCAAGGCAATTGGGCCGTGGTGACAACAGTTGTGAATAGTTCCACCTGAAATGTAAATAAAACTTGAGTGGTTAGTCTTGCCTGACTAGACACACACCCCACACGTGTGTGGCTCCTTGCAGGTCAATGGCAGTACTCAGGCCCTCAACTACAGTCACTGACTCGTCAAGAAATTGAAAGACAGACAGGCAGAGAGAGAGAGAGAGAGAGAGAGAGAGAGAGAGAGAGAGAGAGAGGGACGGGGAGGGATGGATAGATGGATGGATAGATAGATAGATAGATAGATAGATAAATAGATAGATAGATAGATAGATAGATAGATAGATAGATAGATAGATAGATAGATAGATAGATAGATAGATAGATAGATAGATAGATAGATAGATAGATAGATAGATAGATAGATAGATAGATAGATAGATAGATAGATAGATAGATAGATAGATAGATAGATAGATAGATAGAAATGCTCTGCAAGAATAAGGTACAAAAACTGCATTGCCCCTACATAGGACAGACTATACAACAAAAAACATGGTAACTTGTCATTAATGAGACAGTAATGAAACCTCTGCCTCTTTACTACAGTGTAACTTGTCATGTATGCATGCTTGCCAATCACAGAAAAAATGGGGGGGGGGAGGGTGTTCCCTTTTGTGACTCATGCAGGGCTTTGTACAATGGTAACACCAATAAATTTCAATCTTTCATGTCACTTCAATCTTTGCAAACATACATGTAGAAGAAGAAGGTCTATGACCTAGTGCACTGAGTGCACTGAGTGCACTGAGTGCAGAGCTTCCCACAATTCTTAACCCTTAACTCATTCCACCCTGATAGAAGAGCTGCTGACCATGGGAATAAAATTTGGAATGACCTTTTATGCAAGTTTCATCCAAAATTTGGAAAAATAATCCCTAAATTAGTCAAATACAATTAGCAGACGACAGTTAGATATTAGCGGGAAAAAGAGTTACATGTATTAGGGTGGAATGAGTTAAAGCACTGATTTAAGATTGAGTCAATAGCTTTTCTTGGGACACTTTACATGCATTGTGTATAAAGTGTCCCGAGGAAAGCTGTTGACTAAGACTACTTTTTGCTTTAAGCTAGGCTCGCTGATATTTGAATGAAAGGTATCTTCACGATGATTTTGAATCTTTTAACCATTATATAATTAACGGTAATGAGAAAACAACTATAGCAGCAATTAGCACTTTAAGAGTCAATAGCCATGGTCATTTTCCATGGCCATCTGGTGGCTGGAGGGCATATCTGTCTCCACAGAGAAGTTGAAAAAGGGACAGTGCGTACATGGCAATACATATGTGTGGAGTTGAAATAATTCCAAAAAAAATTTTGGGTTGTTTCATCAGGGAAAGCAATTCACATACAGGTAGATTTGAGATTATAACAGTGTTACTGCATTCAATAACAGAGTCCCAACTTAATTACAGGCTATTATACATGTATAAAGGACAAATGCATCACGGAACAATGCTTGTGGCATTACATAAGAGTTAAAATATATCCAGAATGTCTCCAGTTGTTTTTCACAAAGAAAACAATTCACTTTCAGGTATATGTCACATTATTTAACAGCATTACTGCATCCAACATTGGTAAAAGTTGTTGATGACCAGTTGACAAAATATAGGTCCGGGATTGAATTCCAATAACAGAGTTACAACATAATTGGATGGTTGCAGAATAGGGAAGAACACTTTCTACAGCTTAAAAAATAAAAAAAAAAAAAAAATGCTAGAGGACATGCTAGGCTCAAGCATTTACATGTAGGTACTGGAAGTTGAGCCCAATTTCACTCTGTGGCTTGAAAGTGTAGTCCATGTATTGTCATCAGTGGATGGTATTATCATTGTACGACATGTCAGCACTTTCAGGAGTGAACATCCTTACCCACGAAAGAAGATACATTGGGCACTTTGTCCACCTACATGGTCATTCTCTCATACACCATTCAGAATATAAAATTAAACAATAAGAATATGAACTGCTGTAGGAAATCAGATGAATAACATTGCTGAGTAGAAAAGAATGTTGGTCTGGAATAAGCAATGTCACTATTAACTGCTTCATGTGGGTTCCTAGTGGAGGGATACTCCTGTATATTTCGTAACTTTTGCTGCTAAACTATTCAACATACTGAATGTTACTTTATCATGAATCTTATGGGAATAAACACCTCCACCCTACCAGAATTGTTTGTGTATTGGGTTATGTATTCAGCAAAATACACATAAAATTGCTAACTGCAACCTCTCTTATTGAGAAAAGGTCCTGAATTGACCAGGATATGCAGCCAATATTAAGGTGCAAATGGGTTTAACTCATTCCATACTACGGTCACAGGCCTTGGTCAGTGGTTCTTGCACTGCCTGGCAAGTCATGTTGCAGCTGACAGCTGCAGCATGACTTGACTTGCCAGGCAGTGCCAGAACCTTTGACTTAAGACTATAGGCATGTTGGTACTTGAACGAAAGCTCTTTTCATGAAGAATTTAAAGGAGGGCACTCATTACGTTGTATTTTAAGTGTTTTGGGAACTTCATGTCAAGCACTTACCACATGTTAAATGGTTTAGTTATATTTTATTCGATATTTCTAAAATCTGCATTTTAATGTTGCTGAAATCAGCTTTACCTGTCAAATTACCGGAAGCGACAAACCTATGGAAGATCAAAGGCGATTTCGCGGATCACAGGAGTCCTACTTCTGCACCTAGTTTTTTTTACTTTGTGAGAATAAACTCCTAGTTTCAAATTGAAGTGGTCGGAAATGTAACGAAAACTTATAATATATGTCAATGTATATGCAGCAGTTGTTTAAAACTGTTTTTAATAACTCGTTTTAGCGAGAAAAAAAGCAACGTTTACGAGTCGCGATATGTCACGTCTTTCCTCGCGCGATCTTGGACATATTTATAGCCAAATTTGGAAACAGCGGTATTCTGCAGCCTTCTACACCTCCGTGTGGTAGAGAGTTCCAAGTTTTTCATTGACTGCGAACAGACGAAAATGCCAAGGTGTGTTTCGTGCGGTGGCACAGCCACCAAATATCCAGAAAGATATTTTCATTCTTGGCCAAAAGACACATCATTAGCAGATAAATGGAATGCTATTATGAAAATCCCAGAAGAAGTATTGGCAGCATACAAAAGCACGAAGTTGTGTTCAGCGCACTTCAAGCTGCGTGACGAACTCCGATCGTTTGATAACTCCCGGAGCTCATATTATCGCTCACATTACACGGTCACGATTTACGACCGATTATCATGAACGGAGTAAATACATTGATAAATAATAATTGATTTGATTGAAACACATAACATATGCATATTCTTTACGTCGATAACGACCTCGGAAACAATTTTCATAATTTGAAGTGGCCTTGTGTTGAACAATGATGATGGTGCGCTTGGCTTCGTTATCAACCGATGGCTATGATTGGCCAGTTGTATAGTCGCTTCTAATTGGTCCGACATCTTGACTGGCTTCGCGTAATGGTGAACAGCTGGAAGGGGGGGGGTTTAATATTTGGCAATAAACATCGGAAACTTGTGAAAATTAATAAAATAAACATCAGATATGAAATCCTGATGAAAAGTCCTTTCCAATGATGTATAATACAACGTAAGGAGTGCCTTCCTTTAAATATGCAATTGTCGTCTTAAATCTAGGTAAACATACGGAAAAATCAGGGACTGGTATGGAATGAGTTAAAGGACTTGCTGGCAGCACAAGGACATCACTGACAGCACTTTCCATGCAAGACTTCAGTGACAGCAGCTTGGTGGATGTAACATTAAGCATAAAAAAGAAATCACTGGCTGCTTATGCATCCACAGATCACTGTTATTGGGGACACATACACTTATTGGAATGAATATGGTTCTGTTCATAATAAAACTGTCCAAATATTTGGTGTATCATTCATAAGTACTGTTGCAATGCACAGTGTGATATTATTTTGGCCCAATCGTGCTGATGCAATTTCTAATAACCCCTGTGCGAGTATACAAGAACAATGGTTTAATTGGCTTGTTAACACTGTAAATTGCTTTATTTTTGCGGTTTTTGTATTTTTGACATTTATTTGCAGTTTTAATTTCACTGTTTTGAACATAATTCCAATTCAAACAATGTGAAAATACTATTTCAATGTTTTTATTTTCATGGTTTTGTGCCGTCAGCAAAATAAGAACACAGCGAAATTAAAGCAATTTACAGTAACTGAATACACAAGTCATGCCCCAGTGGTCTTGCCTGAAGTCCTGCAAGGGTGTGGGTATTTTACAAAGAAATACACTAGGCAGATGTACATTTTCCCTAGAAATTACCCACAGATACCAGGGATACATTTTGTATGAAAAATGTTGAAAAGGAAGTTTTTCATTCACACTTAGTGCTTTACATACTTTAATTCTGAAATGTTCTTTCAATGATGGAATATACATTTTATTCAAATTTATCAAGGTTTACCAGACTTTCTATTGCTCTATGTATTCACTCATGCATTTCAGGCACATACACTATTCCCTGATGAAAACCATCTGTAGCACCATGTGGAGACCAGCACTGAGACAAGCACTGTTCTCATCTATGCTGCAGCAGCCTATTTTGCAATGAGGGTGGGAAAGGGGTTTCCCGTACTGGCGTACTGGGGCTTTTTATTTACCGTACTGGCGTACTGGAAGCCTTCTTATTTTACGTACTTCGTACTATCCAAAATTTTGAAAGATTTTTATTTTCCGTACTACGTACTCTAGAAAAATAATTACCTGTACCAGCGTACTGAAACCCCCCCTTACCCCCCTTCTGCAATGGATGGAGACATTCATGCACAGTGGCAAACAGGATGGCATCTACAAGTTTATGTCCTGGGTTTTTCTATCCGTTTTTTTTTTGTTTTTGTTTTTGATAGTTGGTGACAGATATTACATAAATATAACTGAATTACGGATAAGCGTCTGGTTCAGTGCTTTTTTTTAGGGTGTTTGTAACAATTTTATAACAAAACAATCAATATGCATAAAGACTGTCACAAACTATACATTTTTGGAAAGCTAACGAACTACTGATTCATTTTCTCACACTGTCATGTGTGTTTGTTGTTTTATGTTTACATGTTGATAGCAGCGGTACACTGAATGTATTCCAATATTGTCAAACCTACTGTAAGGCGTATTGCTTGTACATTTAAATATAGATCTTGGTAATGGTGGATTGTAAGTCATGGTTAGTATTGAATATTAATAGGGAAGTAATCGTGGACTTTCTTTTGTGTTGTTCGATTTTGACCTTGAGTGATCTTAGATTGAACTCACTTGCTGGCTTATGTCTTTGTAAAGGTGGATCCTAAGTCCATAGTTACAATTTAACATAAATAGGAGGAAAGTGCCTTAAGTCAGAGATATGATCTCATTCTGGACAAAAAGCTCACAAAAGTTACATGATAGTGCACCATTTAACTTAAATATTGACTTTTTATTTTATGTGCATCCATATGTCAACAGATTTTAATCTGAAAATGGACTGCAATAAAAACTTGTCTTGTCAAAACTTGTCACCATCCTATGCAAAACTTCCCATGGGTAGCTATTTTTTTGCCACACCAGGTGAATACTTTTTTCATATTTTTTTTATATTAAGCCTTTGCTTTTACACCTTGCATCCAGGAGTATTGATCAAATTTGCCCAATTTACTTGTGTCTGACTTGCAGGCCAGAACTTTACAACTGTAGACTGTCATTGCAGCTTGTGAACACTATGTCATACACTGGGAAATAATGATCAACTTTGGAAATGTCTTTTCCCTGTACTTTAACTATGGCGCAATATGGCTGCTTTACTGAAGTGACCTAACCTGCCACACGGTGCACCAGGAAATGATCGTTAGTGGCTACTGGCGGCACTACCTAACTTGGACCTTAAGTATGCCTCAAAGCTGAACATAATCCCATCACATTCACAAACTTGCATCATTTTCAGTCAGATTATATTCTGGTAAAATTACATGCAAATCTGTTAAGTTATTCTGCAGAAGAAGTAAAAAATAACTGCTACATACAAAAATTCATTTTTAAAAAAGAAGGAAGAAAAACACAGTACAACCTGGTGTCCAAAATATAAATTATGTGACCATGTACGCAAGAATTTTTTTTTCAAACAAAAAATTTTTTTAATCATAAACAAAAGAAAAAATTGCATCATCATCTCCACTAAGCTGGCAAAGGCTTACCTGGTACACAAATGCATGTAAAATCAAAAGAATTCCATAAAACCTATTTAACAATATTACAATACATTTATATGCACTGTGCTGCGACATGCATGTACAGTAGCAGCAGTTACCAACACATTGGCCCACAGTTTGATATCTCATAGCCAGGGTTCATACAGCATAGCAAAGCCAAAATTCCATACTTTTCAAGTACTTTCCAAACCATTTTTTCCAAAATTCCAAACTAAATCATCAGTGGTTTTATGGGTATGTATATGTGTATGTGTACATATATATATATATATACATTATATACACATATATAAACATATATATACACATATATGCATATATATATATATATATATATATATATATATATATATACATACATACATACATATATATATATATATATATATATATATATATATATATATATATATATATATATATATATATATATATATATATACATACATATATATATATAGAGGTTCCCCTCTTATAAGGCCACCCCAAATGTTTCCTTATTACGAGAGGTGGTTTCTCTTCAGGGGGAAAATATAATGAAAATGCCATACTTGCTGCACAGCAAAGTGGCCTTTGTAGAGGGAGTGGCATCTCTTTTGGGTGGCTTACAAGAGGGGGGCCAATGTAGGCCTATACAATTTATACATTGAACAAAAAAACAACAACTTCTTGTTTGATACTAGCAAGCGCTGCTTCCCCCATATTTTTCAAGTGCACATTACTTGCACACACCTTGCATCTTGCACTGTATTTGTCCTGTTTTACAGGCAAAACCCATTCCTTGTAATTGGGGTTTTCAAGCCAAAGTTCATTGTATGTACAGCCTCCCATTGTTGTTGCGGCTTGGTGCACAATAATATTATTTATGCCTGCGGCAAACATTTACGGTTGTTCATCCATAATTCTGGGCTCGACAATTTTTTTTAAAAAATCACTTGTCCACAGGGCAAGTAGATTTCAAAATCCACTTGTCCTGATAAAACTTCTATAAACATTGACTTTTTTTTAACAATGCCAAGGCCTAGACGAACCATCTACCCTAAAATGTATTTGCTGTTTATTGTCACTTGCAAAATCGCAAAAAAATGTCAAATTTTACAATTCTAGTTGCAACTGTTTGACAGTGAAACTGGCAAAATATCAAAAATACACTAACGATGAAAAATACATTGTAATTTCTGGGTCTATAGGAGTCCGTATCCCGGGTATTGTAGTAAATTTGCGTATACAGTATTGGCAAGTTCCTCGCAATAAACGGTGTTCTTAAATCAAATTCAAACGAAAATTTTAATATTTCAAATCAGAAATCCAGCGTGCGCACCGTCAACATCTTTCCTGCAACTGTACACAAACAGCTGCTTTGGCCATGTGGTCTGATGCACAACACATCACCCAATTGGTCAATTGAGTCACATGCAAAAATGAGCCAATCAAGGCTCGTGTTACGGTGTTTTCATCATGGCTTCCACACAGTGAACATGTGTGAATTTACGGAGGGAACACACAAACGGGAAGCTTTGTTTATATTGCAGGATACAAAAATAAAGATTCCGGTGCTTATTGCAACAATTATTTGGAGTCACAGGCAAATACGCAAAGGTATGGGATAGCGGGAATTGCATTCCGGTGCTTATTGCAACAATTATTTGGAGTCACAGGCAAATACGCAAAGGTATGGGATAGCGGGAATTGCCGAATGTGTCCCAAATCAGTCCGTGAGATAGCTCCAGGGAACTAACCCCCGCGGACTGTTGGCTGGCGGCCAACAGTCCGCGGGGGTTAGTTCCCTGGAGCTATCCGTGAGACTGCGTCAGTTCATCGCAGATCCACTCCAGTGTCCACGCTGTCACTTGCGTGTGACTGGCAATTGTGTGCTGTTTTTGCCCGGGAAGTCATCTCACGGCACCTATTTTTTCCAACACTGTTTGAACCCACCGATAAATAGCATTTGATGTTAATTTGCAGATGAATTTGCCGTGCAAAATATTATTTTTTGACGGATTATAGTAAAAAATTCCAACTAGCCCGCAGGGATAGCACTTTTTTATTTCCACTAGCCCGAGCCCAATTCTGACAAAGCCCCAGGCTTTCGGACATGCGAATTGTCGAGCCCTGAATTCATGATGGACCATCACTCGTAATCAAAATGATGCATGCTTGTTTTTCAAATCTTGCAAAGAATCCCGTTACATTGAGAGTTGAAAAAGCTGTCTCCCATGATGCTGTGCAATGCACAAAACCCCATAGATACTATATTTAGCAATGAAAACAAACTACGATCGTAGGTATTGCAACAAACATTAAAATAAAGTCACACAAATAGATTTTTTCATTCTCTTTCGAGTTCTTTTTTAAACGGAAAATCGATTTTCCATACTTTTCAAGACTTCTTTATGAAATTCCATACTTTTCAAGGCCTGGAACAGAGGGCATTCAAATTCCATACTTTTCAAGCCTTTTCAAGCTCTGTGCGAACCCTGCATAGCTTCATCAAACACATCCTGATCTTTTTCCCAAACTTTCATAACCTTTAGTCAGATTATATTACAAATTTCATGCATTTCTGTTTTATTGTTCTGGAGAGGTCAAAAATAGCCTTAACCCACACATACACCCACCCGCATTGTTTAAAAAAACAGAGAAAAAATTGTTGTGCCAGTTGGTGGCCGAAATGTGAACTATATCACACCAGGTGAACCTCCATGCAATATCAAAACAATTGGCCCAGCAGTTCTTGCAAAGAAATTTTTGGAAAAATCAATTTTAAAATCAATTTTAAACAAGAAGTCTATGTGAACAGCTCATGGTCAGCTGACCTAGAGATTCATCACACTTGTGGTTCTGTGAACTTGGGATAGGATCAAGGTCACCCATATACTGAGTAAGTCTGACCACTATGGAAGAACACTAATGTGCAACATCAAGGTCCATCAAAAAACTAGAGGGCTGCGTGAACAGCTCTTCTTAGCTGACGTAAGCTTGTCCCACAAAGTCAAGGTTGCAACTGAATAGACTTGTATTGAGCTTTAGCTGAGTACATATGACATTTAGAAGAATTTCTAAGATAGACAACTGAGCCTCAAGCTCAGCCTGACCAGCAAGTCAGCTGACCTAAAAATTGCAACACCACCTGGTGAACAAATTAAGAACTAAGAGTCTTCCTGTGTGATATCAAAGCAATTGAATGAAGGGTTTTTGAGAAGATTTTTTAATATTTGCCATAAAAAAAGAACACAAAAAAATCATAAAACATCCAAAAATCACAGAAACATGACCATTTGAACAAACTTGGTAGAGACACACCCATGGTACATTGCAACCAAGTTTGAAGTCAATCTCCGTGACCATTTTGGAGAAGAAGTAGAAAATGTGAATTAACATTAGAATACCCATTGACTTTGATGCATGTAGTAATCCATAAGAAAGGTGCACTTACCGATAGGAACCAAAATTGAAAAAATTGTTAAAAATCAGGAATCCATAACAGTGCCACCTCATAAACAAATTTCATTGACCCTTACACAAGGAACACATCCACAAAGTTTCAGCTTAATCTGAGAAACGTTTCTAAAGAAGTCCAAAATAGTGAAAACAAATATAAAATTAGAAAAAATTGCAGTGCTACCTGGTGAACAAATTAGGAACTATGAGTCTCTGGAAGTGTCCCTGTGTGAAAGCAATCGGGTCAGTGTTTTTTTTAAGAAGACTTTTTCAGATTTGCCCCGCCCCCGCCCCCCCCCCCCCCAAAAAAAAAAAAAAAAAAAAATGTTAAAAATCCAAAAATCACTGGAGCTTGACCATTTGGAAATCCTGGTAGAGACCCACCCAAGGTACATTGCCACAAAGTTTGAAGTCAATCTGGATGATGATTTCTTCAGAGAGGTTGAAAATGTGAACTAGCATTAGAATGCCAATTGACTTGCATTGCAACAAAACATCACGTGACCTGTGAATAGTTCCACCTCCCCCCCCCCCCATGTTTGTTTATTTATGTGGAATTGGTACTTTTGCAAGATTCCAAAAATGTCAACAAATGCACAGTCATTGTCTTTCCTGAGTACTCAAGGGTTAATGTGAAATGATTATATTCACATTGCACATCCTGTATAATGTAGCATGACCATTGTCCAGCAATCTGATTATTGTGGCACGTATCTTAAAGGATGCTAACACTATGAGCACCTGATACATGTATACTGAGAGATACTGCTGGATAGTTGTGGTGTCCCTGGGGAGAATACTCTCCTAATGATATACCTGTCTAAAGACAGTTGGACCCATCTTTTACGTTATTATGCACCAGTCTCAATTTTTCTGCATCAAGAAGCAATTTTCTTGTCATGGTACTTCTTGAAATGAGGTGCCTTCAATGTACAGGCAAGGGTTATGGACATCACTGCAAACCTGTAGCCCACCTGGTTTGTGTGTTCAACCAAGGAAGCTGCACTGTAGTGTAGCCTCCTCGGTTCAACTCAGTCATATTAAGGAGCCCAGAATTTTTTGGAGAAAAGGGCAAAATTATATCCACATATAATGGTGCACAAGTTTGCCACTGTGCTATTACTGGGAACAAGTGAAATATTCATGAGGACAAATGATGATTAACTTCCGCAATTAAACCAGTTGTTACCTCACTTCAGATTGTACCAGGTTTCAGTCATAAAGTGCACCATCCGCATTTATGACATCATGAGTTAGTAGTGTTTTGTATGCACATATGCCAGTTCAATATCAGCACAAACGACAATCATAATACGATGAGTAAAAGTGAATACTCCTCTTGACGTGTGGTTCTGTACCAAATTTTCTTGTCCTGTATCAGTTTTTTAGTAATTGTGACCTCCCCAATCATACAACTGATGCCTCTTCACAGACTGTACATCGCCACATACACATGTTTATACATGTATGTAATCGTTATATGTGTAAGTATTAAACAACTTTCAGCACAGTTCAAGTCTACCCTATGCCTTGCACATTCTATCGTAACCATATGTATACCAACTATGTTAATGATAAATCATGCATTTACAGACAATTACTCACACATGTAGATTAACTGTGTTTCTTTAATGTAATTTTTGAAGTTTTTACATGGCTACATTTGTTGGATGGGTTGTCTTTGCTACAATACAGACACAAGGCATTGGTACAGTGGTTCATCTTTCAAGAGACCATCCCAAGTGCAATCCAAGAAGTGGTCACATAAAGCAGACGGTCTCCCAAAGGAGGTTTGACCCTTGCACCACCTGCCCAACATATAACCATTACTTTGAATTCTCATCCATAGTTTTGATTCAAACATAACTGATGTTCACCTATTAGACTGCATTCCATCTTGCAGTCACATGTTGACTCATTCATTAGTATATTATACATATATTTTGGCTTTGTAAACTGTTTTTGAGAAATTACTTTACCAATCCTGTGAAATTACGTAGATTTAACTTGTCTGAAATGCAGAATTTCTGGATGGCTAGGTGGTCTTTCGTGGTCATTTTGGATACTCACTGGTCAGATTCTGCTTGTGGTCTCCCAAAAAAGTTACTTTATTATTAAAAGGTGCTTTTGCACTATGAAAATGGTCACACAAGGCAGGTGGTCTCCCAAAAGTAGGGTCTTTCAAAAGAGCGGTCTTTCAAAAAAGGGCTACTGTATTGCATTAATGATGTATCATGTAGAATTTTGACTCGAAAACATGCTCTGATAGCTGCTCCCTGCAGAACCATGTTCTGCATGGGCGACATGGAGTCTTCAAAAATTACTTCTTTTGAATGCGATATTAGTAAATTTGTATTCAAATTATAAATGCTACAAACCAATGAGAAAAGGTAGTGATAGGAATGGAGGAGAAGACAATAGAATAAAGCTACAACAAAGGATTTCTGGTGCTGTTTTATGTGGGCTAGATGTTTGCAGACAGAATTGCATCTGTTCAGCTGGTAATACATCAGTGCACATATATATACATGTAGAGAAGCTGGGTCAATCCGTCTGTGCTAATAGGCCTACGTCATTACCCACACACACACACGCTCTACATGCATGTTCCATTACACAAATGACAATAATTTCTTTGTTTTTATGCTGAAAGTACACATGCATCAAAACTGCCAACTGCCCAAGTTACATCAAATAACAGGCTTTTGACCCCCTGCCCTCTTACTTGAAGCACCCTTTCACACTTTGCACCCATTTCATACATGCACCACACGTTAGTTATCCTTCCTTTGTCAAACAAATTATACAAGCTGCTACTGAAAGTCCAGCTGGCTATTAAAGAGGTCACTTTTACAGGGTTCCTTGTGTTATTTTTTGTTTGTCATCTTACTTTCATCTCTTTTAGATTTGTCTTTGGGGTAGCTCTCTTAAAACAGAAAGACGCAAATGCTTAACATCCACATGTTGCCAATGACGTATTCAGATGTGTATGTTAATTAAACAATGTATTTACCATCTTTAAGTGACCACAATAAATACATGGATATCTGTACAGATACTAGGTAACATATATACAATAAAATCAGACTGGGCCTAATAGGAAATGATAAGTGTAATTAGGAAAATATTCCAATTACTTAATAGAAAACAGTTCAATTCAGGACCCCTAAACCAAACATATCAGAATTTTCATATTGTACAATGCTGAATTATCATAGAACAATTTTGTATGATCTTATACCATATAAATTTGGAATAAGACCCCACCTTCAGCCAAAAACAATCTTGTTTGAGTCTTGGTCTGTTTTCATTTGGAAACCATGTAGGGTTTGACATTAGGGCAAACCCTATTGTCCAAAACAACTACAAATCTGAAGCTCTATGGGGATTCAACCTGCAAACTGTCCCACATTGTGACAGAAGCTGTTTTCCAACAAGTCAAAACATTAATATCATGTCCTGTATTATTAATCAGTTTCACATGTGCCCAAATGTTAGTATTTTTGCTCCACTGAGAGGGCTCATGAGCATCGTCATGTTTTTTTTTACTGTCTACCCAATATTGGTTTGAAATCTGAAAATTGTTGATCACTGAATAAACAAAACAAACAGTTAGAATTTTGCTCTGATTGATCAATTGCTAAAACAATGTCACAGTGAATGATTTTTGTTTTCTTTTTGGGGGGGTCAAAAAACACCTTTACTGTGGACACTTTTATTGAAAAAGTAAACTGATAAATTAGTTCTCTTAGGACATGTACGCTGTACATGTACACCTTGCTAGACCTGCCATCAACTTCCTTCCTGTTCCATGCACTCGATCAAACCAACCAACCACTGGCACACACACTTCTTAACAACATCACTTGGGGCAGTTGTAGTCACTGGCACACACACTTAACAACATCACTTTGGGCAGTTGTAGTTTTATGTGCTCTAAAAATGTTACAAATGTATTCTAGCTTCCAATTTGGATAGCAACCTTATTTTAAAGGATGTAAACACAGAAAGTTTATGATCCAGACACATTATCTGATCAGGGAACAGTGAGATGGAAATCTCCCTATTGGAGATGGTCTTCTCCCATGGGTACTCACAGAGAAGAAAATCCCTGTGTAACCCTACTTATTAAACAGTGAACATGATCTGTCATAAAACCACTTACCAACACTGTCACCTGTGATGACTGACACAACCCAGTCCTACTGTCCAGTAAGGCTGAACATGCTGACCCATAATTGATGACATCACAATACAATGTAACGTCTATATTTCCCATAGCAACGTTACACGGCCCTATATAGAGGCCATGCACACAACGCAGCATTCAGTTTTGAACGAACCACATAACTGTGGAGCTGAAAGATTTTAACTCTCTGTACTGCTGGGCATAAGATTAGAGTTATGCTCAAGCTGAGGTCAATCACTACTCATTATCTTCTGATGAGTCCAGTGAAGGACGAAACATGTCAGGCTTATTTGGCACACTGTGTATCTGTTCATATCAACACTTGCCTAGTCTTCTCATTGCAGTTGTAGTTTTCCTTTATAATGGACTCAGAGATTGCTATAGGAATTAAACCTATGCCCCTCTCCCCTGAATGTGTTTGCCCTTAGCTTACCAAGATATAAGCCAACGTGTCAGTTGAACTTTCATGGTTACTGGTGTTCAAAATAACAACCCCACTGAATGAGTTGAGCTGGTGATCATAACCTTTTAGTTTTGTGCTGTGAAGTGATACAAAAAGTGGCATTTTGCCGCAGCGAGACCCATCTCCTCCGTGACCCAGAGGAAACGAGACTACTACTCCTGGCCCAAACCCAAATGTAAACACAAGCAGACAAGACAAACTGATCACCGGAAACAGCTGCAAGAGAAGAAAGGAGAACCATGGGAATCGTTCACCGACGAGACAAGCTCCTCCACGATCACCCCCAAGAACACAGTCTCCGAATCTTCAACTAAGCACGAGCCAAACAGAAGCTCTCACCGCTCTTCTGTCGAATTTGACGAGGAGTCAAGACAATCGCCGTCAAGGTCAAGGCCACCAATATGGACGGGCCCAACCCAAACAGAAGGGTCAGGGCAAGTGGAGGAGATAGACAGTCACAAAAACACTCGTTCAAGTTTTGTTCTGTGTTGGATTTACCTATTTCACACTTTCAAGTTGGAGTCCAGAGTTCTACATTGTTTGACACTGAAAACTTTAGGGGACAACTTTTGTCTGACCCCAAAACCAAGCATTAGCCTACAAACACTGTGACTGGAAATAGACTCTACAGTGCAGAGATCACCCTTCATCATGCACAGATGTACATGGTGAGTACAGTCAAACCTTTATTTAACTCTTGCTTAATAGACAAAGTTAAATATATTCACACTCAAGATTTGAATAACTCAAACAATGCCAGAGGTAATAAAGATCTACTTCTTCCTGATGACATAATAGTCAATTTATCTGACTATAACCTCACTGAGTCACAAAAGAGAGTCCTAAACAAGGGTTTGAGTTTTTGCCTACCCCCCGGGAACCAGACATGGGTGAAATCAGTAGTGACTTTGAAGGTTTTTTTAGAACTCTCAAGCTTAAGTGTTTCTTTCATAACCTTAAGACAAATCAGGGACTCAATAACCCAATGCTCTCTGGAACCTCCAACTCAGATGCCAGCTCAAATTTGGATACAGATGTAACTACCCCATCTGACTGCAAATTTAAAGTACCTAGTACCTTCACACCAAGTAAAGCTGAGCTAAGTGACCCAAACTTAGAAGCATTCTGCAGGTCAGTTAAACATGATTTGGCAAAATTCCAACCCAGAATCCCTAGATCAGACAACCTGACTAGGGAAGAAAGAATAGGCCTTAAAGAACTTAAGACCAACTCAGATATAGTGATCAAGAAAGCAGACAAAGGTTCAGCAATAGTTATTCAAAACACAAAGGATTATTTATCCTTAGCTGCAAATCATTTATCAAATACTGATCACTACAGAAAAGTTGAGAGCAATCTCACAACCACACATAATGAACGAGTCAGAGCTACCCTAAAAGACATGCTAGAAAACAAAAGCATCAGTTCAAAATTGTATAACTATTTATACATCACAGAACCTAGGGTACCCAGCATGTATTTTTTACCTAAAATACATAAAGGAGTAATACCACCTCTTGTACGCCCAATTTTAAGTGCCAATGAGTGCCCAACAGAGAATTTCAGCATTTTTAAATTTTTTTCCTAAAACCTCTAGTGAAGACAATTCCTAGTTACATCAAGGACACCACTGACTTCATAAATAAAATTGAGGCTTTACAACCTTTATTCCTGGTTACTTTGGACGTATAATCCTTGTACACCAACATCCCCACAAAAGAAGGCCTACACAGTGCAACCAGAGCTCTATTACACAATAGAGAACACATAGAAACACCTAATACAGCTGAGTTGATAAGCCTACTAAGGCTTGTCCTCACTTGCAACAATTTTGAATTCAACGGCGATCACTACCTCCAGATCAGTTGTACCGCCATGGGTACCAAAGTAGCTCTGTCATTTGCTAATCTATCTATTGCTGAGCTGGAGGAATCCCGTTTGCTCAAACACCCTCTACTGCCACTAGTTTGGTGGCGGTTTATTGACGACATATTCTGCATATGGACACATTCAAAACAGAATTAACAAGACTTTGTTAATTATCTGAATTCTTGTCACCCCACTATCAAATTCACATGCAATCAATCAAAACAGGAGATCAATTTTCTTGACACCACTGTCAAAATTGACTCCCAGCGTAGAGCAAACACAAGCCTCTATGTGAAGCCTACGGACACCCATACCTACTTGCACTATAGGTCAGCACATCCCAGACATTCCAAATCTGGGGAACCCTATAGTCAATTACTGCGAATCAAAAGGATCTGCAGTAAACCTGAAGACTTTGAAAGAAATTCAAAGAGAATTCTACAAAATTATGAAGAGAGGGACTACCCCCCCCCCCCAAATATACTTTTAGAGTCTAAACAGAAGGTAGACTCTAAAGACAGAGCTGATCTTTTGGCGCCACACCAAAATGAAGCAAGTGATGAGCAAAAATTTTTCCTTATCACAACTTACAACCCAGAGCAGTCACACAACCACTGAACCGCCATTTTGCCCTGACAGGACATGATGGACTGAACATAGAAGTCCATATTCTTGAATACTGTAAATTGCTTTATTTTCGCGTGTATAAATTTTCACGGTTTTTGTATTTTTCACATTTCACTGTAGTTTTAATTTCACTGTTTTGGACATAATTCCCACTTAAACAATGTTAAAATACTATTTCACTGTGTCGCAACATCGCCACGGAGTATAAACTCATCAAATATTGTCAATATCTTCCTTGTAGATGATTATTTCAGTCACCTTCGATGAAACAAAGTTGAATACTAAAAGAGCTATAGACCAGACACAATTTTATATGGATACATCACTTCTGACTCATAATCATATACTTGACCTTGTAACTTTCTTTGGTTACATGCCACACCCTTGGGTCAAGATACAAATTTAATGTTTCATAAAACTAAGTCATATATATAAAACAAGAGGCCAAACAAATGTATTGCAGTTTTATATGATTATATCACTGTGACCCACATACTTGACCCAGTGACCTAGTTTTGTCACATGACATACCATTATGTCAATTTGGATTTTACTTTCATGGAACTAAATGACAGATGAAAGGAATTGTAGCCCACATGCAATATGAGGACATGTCACTGTAATCCAAATACTTGACTTATTACCTACCAACTTTTTGTACATGACACCCTTGTCTCCAGATACACATGTGTGTAAAGTTTCATGAATCTAAGTTAAAGATGAAAAGAATTACAACCAGGACATGATATGACCAGGATATGTCATGGTGACCTCGAAATGTAACCTAGTGACACACTTTTTGTGCATGACACACCCTTTTCTCCACATACATATGTGTGTAAAGTTTCATGAATCTAAGTCAAAAAATGAAAGGAATTATAACACAGACATGAGATATCAGGATATGTCATGGTGACCCAGAGTCTTTTTTGTGCATGACACACCCTTGTCTCCAGATACACATATATGTAAAGTTTAATAAAACTAAGTTAAAGATGAAAGGAATTAAAGCCCACACATGATATGAAAAGGCAATGTCACTATAACCTAGATACTTGACTTAGTGACCTACTTTTGTGCATGACACACCCTTATTTCCAGACATATATATGTGCCAAGTTCACAACCAAAACTACAAACACTTTCTTTATGTGCTTTTAAAATTTCTTTTTTATTCCATTTCCCATCAGTACTGCAAATTGCAGTAAAAAACATAATTTCGACTGCTGCCTCATTATTTCTGGTGTTTACATTCAAATAACATTTAAGCAAACCTAAACAGATTTTACTTCATATATAAATACATATCACTTTCATGGAAAAAGGTTTATAAATATCTCCACTAAAAAATATGAAGTGAAGGAAATTTTAAAAAGAAAGCAAAAAGGCTTACCTCAGGGTTCATACATCTTGGCAGCTTTGAAATAATCAAGTACTTTTCCAGGACCTTTTTTACCAAAATTCATGAACTTTCCAACTTCATGGATTTTCTTTTTGAGTCTTGCTGTCCATTTTGGGGGTTTCCATAGTGACAGAGGAGGAAGTGATCGAGCTAACTTAACTTTTGGAGGAAGATGCATTATTTGATGTTTAAAATTTAAGGACTTTTCAAGGACTTTATTGCAAAAACATTGATTTTCAAGGTTTTCAAAGCCTTGAGAAAGCAGGTAGTAAATTCAAGTACTTTCAAGGATTTCAAGCACCTGTATGAACCCAGTTACCTTCTAACCTTAATGGACAATGTATAGTAATAAAAAATATAAGCATTATTTTCCTTAGCCTAAAGAAATCATAATTCCTAACACTAGACCACAAATATTAACATGATAAGGATATGCATATTTTTGCTATCCATACCCTGAAACACTTCAACAACTTGCTCAACAATCGTGCTTGTAATCTATTCTTTTTTTTTTTTTTGGAACCCGAAAGAAAATGAAAAGGAAAAATCAGAGAACATTTTACAGAGTTGTGGCCAATGAGCTAGAGCAGGTCAATTGACCTAAACACAAATGATTTTATGATGGGCCTCATCCCCAGTATTTAGGTAAGATTTCTGTTTCCATAAACTGATAAATGCACATCAGTCTACTGGCCTGAGACTGCTAAACTCCCCTGATGCCAACAGAATTGTGGGAACACACTAGTCCTGTTAATGACTGGAAAATATTATTAATCAATTAAACAGAATGAAATCTGTAGACAATCCTGAATGTGAAGAACTCAACTGAATGGCTTATCTAGCATTATTTTGCAGGACAAATTTCAACTTTCCAGGTGAGGGATGAGAGGATGCACAAAGGCCCAGTACATGTAGTACGACTGCAGCAAAACTCTGGGACTAATGACAATGTCTGACATCTTCAATTGCCAGTCCTACTGTCCAGTAAGGCCGAACATGCTGACCCATAATTGATGACGTCACAATACAACGCAATGTACATTTTTTTATATTTTCAATTTTTCATTTATTCATTTTGCTATATTTTATTATTATTATTTACTTTTTAACACAGTTATTAATTTGACTTTGATGCATTTTAATTTAATACAATGAAAATCCGCCTTTTATTTACTTGCATACTTTTTCACATGCTGTAGTAGTAAGATTCATTGTGGTATATGGCCAGATTGGGCCACAGCATACACCAACACATAACTCCATCTGGTGGCAACATACATATTCATCCCCAAGGATCTGGGTTCACAACTTCATTTTACATGCATAACCTTATCAATTACATTAAAAGAGCACTCAAAATGGTTTAGGTCAATAGCATACCAAATATATTTAATAACAGTTTCAAGTTTATTTCCTTACTGAACAGACAAAACTTCATGCAGAATCAACAATCCACTTCCAGAGTGAAGACTGATTGGCCAGTTAACAAGCTTAAGCAGGCACGATTTCCAAGACCATGCTGGAAATATATATTTATGAATAGTAAATGGGGGGACTAGGCAGTAGTCCCACTGTGATGTATACATGGCAGGTATCACCATTAATGTTATAAACTTTCACACACACACACACACACACACAAAAATAATAAACAAATAAAATAAAATTAACAGAAACCAGAAGGGAAAAAAAATGAAGACAAAAAGGAAAAACACGAACAAACAACACTAATCTAGTTTTACATAACTGTAACTGTGTGCATTTAATAGGACTCCTTCAATCCTGGATTTTTTTTTTCTTTCTTTTTTTTGAGGCAGGAGGCTAAATATTTTGAACACAATTTTAGCACTTGCAACATATCTGACATAACGCAAACTGATACAAATTTGATACCCTAATGAGGACATTTTTGAACTCCCAAAGTCTGTTAACAGATCTGATTATCTTTATATCTATACTGAACACTGAATTTTAACACCAAGAAGAAGAAACAAACATTTTAACTTTGATGCCATTCTTATTTCTGTTAAAAATTAAAATACATTTAAAGGTCATGTGCTATTGAATGATTTGTTTCTTTCCAAGCCTTCTGCAACATAAAGCATGAGGAAGACATCATCAGGAAATTTCAAACTTAAAAGTCTTTTCTAAAAACCTGATTTTAGCCAAAGGGTGGGCAAAGTCATGTTTGCAACATTTCCATAAACTACTTCATCTGCCTACCAACATAGTTACAAACTAAAATCTAAAAAAAAAAAACTTTCCTCTTCTAAGTTAATGAGCCACTAACCATACATAAAGAGATGTAAGGCTATCACTTTGTACCTCTGTGTTTCTCCTAAAAGGTAAAAAAAAAAAATAAAAATTAAAAGTTACAATCTGAGTATGTTGAACTTACAATATGTTTTCAGCAGAGTTTTGCAAAATTAACAATGACCATATGGCAGCTTATGACCCTCCAACTTTGTATCCGGGTGTTTTGTGATTTGAAAGGCCAATATACTCCCAATCATGGATTACAGGCAATTCATTGTGCCTAAAGTAACTTGCGTATTGCAGGCACAATACCTGCTCTGATTCCAGACCTTTTTCAAATATGGTATTGTTCTCAACCCTCATTTGCCCAGTTTGTAATGACTTCTTTGTTAGTTTTAAGTTATAGTGACACTCAAATTGATAATACATATATGCATAACCTCTAGTCCAAAACTTTTGTTGACTCAAGTTGCTAATTAATAATGAGTTAGTAACCCTAGACAATGTGGACAGTTTGCAAAATTTGAAGGTGTTCATTATAAACAGGTTTCACTGCATAAATACATGAACATATTGTCTTTTCGTTGGGGGCTGGGGTGTGGGAGTGGTGGTATGTGCTGCAGAGCTTTTACCATTTTCACATTTGTGAAATTCCCCATCAAATATGTTTTGAAAGAGAAGAATGACTCCCCGACATGTAGGAAATTTCTTTATTTCACCAAACACTTTAAAAAGCCCCATAATAAATTGCATGCAGATTCATTTATCAGTAAACGTGTAACCTATAACTATAGCGCTGAAATATATTGCCTTCATGGTTGAACTTATTTACTACAGTTAACTGCTATCATAACATCCATTAATAGTACAACATCGTCAATGACAGCATTGTCAAACAGACCAGGGATTCATTGTTATGTTATGCTCAAAGCCTGACAATTGCAGCCATTGATAGAAGTTAATGACTGAGTACTATAAGATCTTGACTGAACTCAGTCTAAAATTAATATTAATTTTGAACTGCAAAAAAACGTACTGGCTGTTACTCTACGGATTTCATTGTAAAGATACTCCAATTAGGCACTCAACAGAGGGAACTTCTTGCGAAATACTGACCGGAAGTTTAGATATCCGTAAACTAAGTGATCGCATCATTGTAACACTGTTGTTGGTTGCATTTTCACTCACTCAGCAATGCCCGATAAGCTTGGTTTTTTTTACATATTATTGTTGAAACAGACGATGTAATTACCATAAACAAAATTTATCTGATCACGCAACCGCGTCTGTATCAAAATAATCCCCACTTTGCCCGGCATACTTTATCCTAATTCTGCTATGACGGAGTGCGCATGAAAACACAGGCAATCATAAACAGGCGAAGAAACCATTGACATCTATCAGCTTGTGACATCCACTGCCCATGGAGGAAGCCAAGCAGGGTACCTCGAGAAAATTGCACAATGCTCCTCAAAATATATATGGATGGATACAAAATTTTCTCCCTTCAAAGTATAATGTTTGCTTAGCATGATGCATGGATGCAATTTGATACTTACGGTCTTCTGCCATCCGGAGCACGCGTTAAAGTGTACAGATGGTCCGGCTTTCTGTCGCTGTTGTCGGCCATAGCGCCACCTGGGGTCAACTAGTACCGCACAAAATAAACAGAAGCACATGATTGGTCAATTATGCTGAGTTAACATTAGGGGATTCTACAAAGACCAAAAGAGGGCGCTTCTTTCATTTTTGTGCACTGACAGTGACAGAAGGCATGATAATAATTGGATGAAAGACACATGTTGGCGATGATACAAACACAAAGACAAAGAGTAAAAGCAGATTTGAGCAATACATGGAAATAAGAATAAGAAAAAATAAGCAATTTGAGCACAACAAATCTTTGTCACATAAGTCATAAAAGTGCCAATTAAGCGCGCTGTTGTGTGATACCAATGCCATATGCATGATCTGATATACGTGCCTATTTATGGGAAAGAAAGGCTTTACTAACATATTCTCGTTACAGAAAGCTGTCAAGGAGAACAAAAATCACACGCAAAATATGCGACAGCGAGAGAGAGAGAGAGAAAGTACAAGTATATTATTCTACAAAATATACGCACTACTGTACGTCACTTTATAGGCTTACTGCACGTTTTAAATTCGCCCACAGGAATAGCCACAGTCAATTATATGCTAACGTAAAAGTTATCCTCAAATAGCCGAACCGTTCTTTGATGATTTCAGCTATTTTAGTTAAACAAGAAAGAATATATCTGATACCTAAATTCGTTATGTATGTGCACTTTTCTGCATCAGAAATGTTAAGAATCATGTCATTTACATGTTGTTCGCAGCAACAACTGGTAGATGTCATGACTTCGCGACGGAAACAGTCAGTACTTTCTTCATTAAGTGTGAGTTGGCTTTTTTCTTCAATATATATAATTATTGACAAAATACAGAGCATATCTATTGGGAGTTGAATTTGAGCAGGCTTAAGTCTGTTCTATTTGTACGTGTACTTCTAAATACCTTAATTGGTTGGTCAAAATTGGCCATGACCATACACGTATCCATCCATCCATCCATCCATCCATCCATCCATCCATCCATCCATCCATACATACATACATACATACATACATACATACATACATACATACATACATACATGCAATGTGCATGCATGCATACATACATACATACATACATACATACATATAACGCTGTCAAACAAATATATGTTCCGAGCAACATTTCGATTTCCATCCCTCAGGAGTAGAATCTATTGACTTGAACTTGAAGTAATTTGAAGATGACCTCAACGGTGTTTCTTGGCTGGTATAAATTTAGTAGAGGTGAACAGTTTTGCTGTGGGGAGCCGATGGGGTATGCCAAGCACATTCTGATGCAATGTTCCTGCAAACATATGCAGTATACTCTATAAAATGAAACTGCTCTGTTGCTACGTTGAAAGGAGGAGGAGGAGGAGGAGGAGGAGGAGGAGGAGGAGGAGGAGGAGGAGGAGGAGGAGGAGGAGGAGGAGGAGGAGGAGGAGGAAAATACAGAAATAGACAGATGGGGAGTACAGTAGGAAGTAAAGAAAGAGATGGTGACGGAAACAAAGAGTGAGAGAGATAAATAGTCCGTGGGTTCTATCAACTTAAACTGACAAAGGGAAAAATGTAAACATATGAAAAATCCCAGCAAAAAGTAACAATTGCACGAGCGTTATTTTAAATACTCTTCGTTGGTTCTTCGTGATATTCATTTAGATTTCAACTTATATAAATTGCAATAGGAGGGTCAAATAACATAATGTCATTCAATCAAAATTAATTTTTCTTACATTACTACACCATCAGTATCATCTGTGCCACTATAATGTAAATAAAATATAAATTGATGGATGTACAGACGGATGGATTGATTGATTGATTGATTGATTGATTGATTGATTGAAAGTACAGGACATGACTGCTTAATTGATTGAAAGTACAGGACATACTGCTCAAACACAACTTCCAAGTACGGCATATGGAGGGAAGAGTGGAAAAATAAAATAATACAGATATCTTGAGCAGTGTGGAACAAGACTGGAATGAAACATCGAACTGGTGATATGCCTTGGAAGAAAATTTTGAATCCGAGTACCCGTTGTCCAAAAATCCCAACGGGTAGGTCTACTCGATGGCAGAAATAAATAACACAGGGTTTACTGGCTTTGATATTTAATACAAAGTGAAACATGCCTTTCAATTATTGTCTTGTGGACAGTCATTGTCATTTCAACACACGGTTTGGATGTAGGAACACGTGCATATCTGTGGTGTCAAGAAAGAGTTTCACTCTTATTTTTTATCACATTCCCACATAAAGAAAACGGAAAGATAAGAAGTTGATTAGCACAGGGTACACAAAATATAAGATAGAGTATCTTTGTCACCAACATACTTTAAGTGCTTGTTTCATTCTTTGCATAAATGCCAATTCCTCTCCTAGGAGAAAGTATTCCAAGCCACTCTACTCCTGCTTTTTGGTGTGCGATTTTACTTCGTGGCTTTCCCTTACTTGTCAAAGTCCACACCGAAGGCGGCAAGAAAATGTGAAAAATAATTTTATCGGCGCATGTGGGTGCGTCAAAAGATGAATCGTTCACGTGAGAATGGAACGAAATAATACAGAACATGGTTTCAAAAACTTGACCCGCTTCAAAAAAAACAAACAAACAAACAAACAAAAAAAAAAACAAATCAAAAACAAACAAACAAACAAACAAAAAAACCGGAATAATAATTCAAGCCAGGAGCACAACCATGTTTTAAATGAGTGGTAACGTATTTTTTTCCTCAAAAAGTCAAAAGTCATTTTGCAAATACATGTGGTTGGTGCACAACTTCAATACAAGCATATATGCTTGTGGCTAAAATGTGTGCTTAGCAATGCCTGATACACAAGTACGGCATATGGAGGTCTGCATTATATTTTTTTAAAATAATATTTTCGGAATAGCAAATGACGTTGACCTTAAAAATCTTGAGGAAGAATACAAATCCTTGATGGAGATGTGTAGTCCAAAGGTATAAACAAAACTCAAAAAAAGAAAAAAAGAAAAACAAAAACAAAACAAACCAAAAAAACAAAAACAAAAAACAAAAAATTTCTTTCACCATTTTCATCAACTAAATTTAACAATCATTTTTTCTCATCCTATTATACTGAACTGACAAAAATGTTCAGTACGAATAACAAAATCACAAGATATAATTGCTCTATGTCCAGCCGTTTCCCCTCGTCTTTTCTGTACAAACCTATAACTATAATGGTGGAAAGGTTCACATAGTATAAGAAGCAAAGAAGATTCGCTTCACATCAATTCTATGTGTGAAAAGACACAGATAGATAAAGAGAAAGAAAGAAAGAAAGAAAGAAAGAAAGAAAGAAAGAAAGAAAGAAAGAAAGAAAGAAAGAAAGAAAGGTATCATAAAATGGAAGGAAGAGAAGAAAGAGAAAAAGAAAGAAGGAAATAAGGCGGGCACACACAGAGAAATAAAGACTGCTCCATAACTTCCCAGCAAAAAACAAAAACAAAAACAAAAACAAAAAAACAAAACAAAAAACATTGCCGTAACGAAACCAATATTTTGGGATCATCCGAGTAAAATGCATGATGATAGTTGAGCTATTATGACACTTTGATAGAATTAATGATTCAACTCAAATTTCATACCTCTCCTGAAGCTTGTGTTTATTTTCCAGGTTTCTGGGCGTGATGCTTACCCGGAAAACTTCACTGCATTTGTTGCGGTGGCGCTGTTTTCAAAACAGAAGACTGGTTCACGATCGTTTTGAGAAGACGCTTCGGGGAAGCCACATTGACCGATCCTTAAAAAAAAAACACGTGGTACTCTTATTGAAAAATACGGGGTTTTGAACATTTCTTCAGGGTAATGCGGCTTCATGATGACGGTGAACAACTCAAGTATTACTTTTGCTGGTAAGTGTATTGAGTGCCCTCAGCCCAACCGTGTCAGGCTCAGTGACTGCATGATAACTGTCCTGTTCTTGGGCATGCTTTTGGAGTGGTCGACCAAGGTTCTGGGCAGGCACAGGTGCCTGTAACCCCAGTTCTTAACTGATTTTTTTCTTCTTTTTTTTAATAAAGGTTAAGCTACCATAATTAACTTTGTCTAATGATTGCAGCTAAAGTTACCGGCACCTGCAAAGCCCTATGATCAGTCGTTATGACAACGATTCATGTTTCAGTACGATTTTCATGCTGCTTTCTCGCTTTATTAAAAACGGCAGACCTCTCATACGCACACATGTGCACGCAGGGTCACGAGCTATACACACTACTGCCGTGTGTCGTGCACGTGCCGCTTGCTGTGTGCGGCAGCCCGTTGGGCCTTTATACTTGGCGCATGATGACGAGCACCAAGCGAAGTAAGGTGCGAGTCGTCCCACGCTGATAGTATAATTATAACAATTTATTGGGGGGGGGGGGGGTACTACCTCTTTACATTGCGGGCACCGCAAGCAGGGTATGATCAGCAATGTGTCCTGTACTATAATAATAATAATAATAATAATAATAATAATAATAATAATAATAATAATAACAATAATAATATTTATTGACCCCCATTCCTGAGGAGACATCAAATACATACAGATAATACATACAGAGAAACATGTCAGCTAAAGATAAATAAAATATGTCATATTACCCTTTAGCTGGGCGGAGATCAAAATACATACAGATAATTATTATTATTATGCCAAATATACAGAGGTACACATAATTCAATATACAACACACTAATAAAACTCATCAAAATGATAGCACATGCATGGACATCAGGAGTGGAGGGCGGGGAGGTCGGGCACTGAGACCCGAGCCGTACATCCGCGCATGGGACCGTCGTATATGGTCACATGCGCCGATGGACGGCCATAAAACCCCGTATATCCGACCACCCCGCGCACCGCCAATATCATATGTACAAAAGAATGCATAAAGTAAAAAAACATAAAAAGATACATGTATTTGCAATTATCTTTCAACTTCTTTACGAAGTGAGTAATCGGTGCTTCATTTGGAAAGACCGTAAAATTTTCATGTACTAATTTGTACTTCAGGTTGAAGGACCGTCAAATTTTCATGTATAAATCAGTGTGTACATGAAAATTTGATGTTCCTTCAAACTGAAGCACCTATTACTCATTTCGTAAAGAAGAGGCTCCAAAACGCCCGAAATTTAACTCATTTCTTTATAGTCTCCCGATCACCTGCATCTTGAAAAAAACTCCCGAATTATCTTTTTTTTCCCCCCTTTAATATGGTTGACATTCTGCATAAATTGTTTGTGTTGTGAAAGTGTTTTTGTGTATCTACAGCTAACTGACTGTGGTTAACAGTATTTTAAATGCTTTTTCCTATTCTCTTTCTTACAGCTGATTTTTGGAATTTTAAACCTCCACAATGCACCGTTTTACTGTATATTTACAAAAATGTCTTGCGTCAGGGGGAGGGGGCCGGAGCATGCCCCCTCCCCCCTCCCCTCGCCCCCCCCCCACGTCGCCCGCACAATCTCCCGAATTCCTACTGATAAATCAGGACCATCTCCTGAATTGGGAGAAGTTAATAACTTGGAACCTCTGTAACAGTACTTGCATGCGGGAAGTGTAGCCAGGGATGTTTGGATCTGTCGGGGTAATCGTTCGCCATATCATTGAAGATTTGCTTACAAAGTCAAAGTCTGTTCTCACACTGCATCCGATGATAGTATTTTATCGAAATTTGTCCAGTATGCACATAAATATGCAAATTTCAATTTTGTTCATAATATATTATGATGAAGTACTCAGAAGATTGATAAAATGTGGCTTTGGTTGCCATATTGGCAATGATTTTCTTGGGGCTTTAAGTTATGCCGATGATATCCCTCTCCTTGCCCCTACTAAGGTTACTTTGCGGAAAATGACGGATATTTGTAAGGAATATAGCAAAGAATGTGAGGTTTCATTTAATCCTGACAAAAGTAAACTATGTGTTCGGTGACAAAGTTAGCAGTAAGGATTTTCGTTATGATGACAATGTGATTAAATGTGTAAAGTGTGATAAATATCTTGGTACTGATTTGGCACAGACTCTCATAAAAGTTTAACAGACCATGCCGTTTCCGACCTGTACACGATAGGTGCAATTTGTTACTTGCCCAGTTCGGTAACGCCTTTTCAAATATCAAATATAGACTTTTTAAGACTGACTAGCTGTATGTCACTTTACGGATGTGTGTTGTGGGACTTCTCCCATTCGTATGTCACAAAATTTTACACGGCATGGAGAAAATATATCAGGCGCTTATTTAATATACCAACCAATGCTAATTGCAGGTTATTAAGCTTACTCTGTCAGGATATGCCTGTTGAAGCCCTAGTACACATCAGATTTTTGAAATTTTTCGTCAGAGTATCACTAGTTCTAACAAATATCTTCAATTGTGTAGCAGACTGGCTCTACAAGGCAGTGGTTCAATTGTTTGCAACTCACTTACCTTTATATGCAGTCTTTATGGTATACCAAAGTATAACGTTAGCTGTCGCAACCTGTATGACATAACAGAGAACATTCCATCTGTTTCCCTGAGAGGTATGTCTGAAGAGGACACTGATGTCGCAGGAGTTATATCAGACCTTGTCGATTTCAGAGATAGGAGGGATTTCTCCTTTCTCTCCTCTGCAGAAGTAACTGATCTGTTGATAACCCTGTGTAGAGAGTAACTTTTTTGTGCCTGAGGGGAACTCAGGTTCCATACAGGGTCACTGACAAACGACAAAGGTTTCTGACAGGTTGGTTCATTTAGGATCTCAAAATGTAAATAGTATAGATCCGATTTATTGTGCATGTGTTTCTTCTTCTTTTTTTCCCAGCTGTGTTCACAAGTACTACGAGTAAAGATATATATATATATATATATATATATATATATATATATATATATATATATATATATATATATATATATATATGTTTATTCATTTTAGCAACTCGCTCATCACTTATACTTGCTTACTCACTCACGCACTCACTGACTCACTCACATTAATTCCATATATTATACACGTGTTTCGACATGTTGAATAAACCGGAGTTACTATGAGCATGTCATAATGGTAACGTTAAAAATAATTTATTCCAGCCACCAATTTAGATAGCTGCAATCAGAATTTCGATTGACGATCAATATGAAGTTTGGTTGGTTTAAACATATTTTATTCAAAAAAGCGATCGGGAAACAGGCTCTGCCTATATAAATCCCTCTCGTGAAAAAAAGAAATAAAAGAATAATACAAATATGAAGTTTGATGGCTATTACTATTATAAAAAAAAAGATTAATTCAAAGTCAGTTAACAAGCACGGGATTGATGGACATTTTTAGACTTAATTTTTTGTTTAAGTCATTATTTTATGTTAAACCACCGCATCTTACCATTGGTGATGAAGGTGCATTAAGTATGTATGCTATTACTATTATTGAAACAGATCAATTCACAGTCAGTTAGCATGCATGTGATTGACGGATATTTTTAGACTATATTATTGGTTAAAGTCGATATCTTTAATGTCAAACCATCGCATCTTACCAATGGTGATGAAGGTGAATTACCTATGTATTAGACCCATTTAGATCCCACCAAGTAGCACTTGATGGTGTTGTTTCCATACGATTTGCTCTTCAATAAATTCCCTTGAAATTTAAATTATGTAAAAGAGAACCTTTTATGATGCTATTAACGTTCAGTGTAAACAATGTAGATACATTGTGAACTTCTTTTCACACTGTACCTTTTTTTTATTTTAAATCAAACCACATATTAAATACCTTTCATACATTTTTCACAGGTGATGGGCATAATTTGCTTACAAGTTCCCTGACAGCTCCGGTGTTTATTTCCCGACTTTCACTGCTGATATTCCTGTGTACAAATATCCCTGCATCACAACTGAATATGTTCAGAAACTGTGAGGAACTGTGCCAGACAACAAAGTTGCTATATTTTAGGGTTTATGTATGGAAAGCTCCTGCAGCACTTATCATTGACCAATCCACTAACCTTCATAATGGACTTTTATGGCAAATTCATCTCTGAATGGAAGCTGGCAAAGGTCCTGCTCATTTATAAAGCAGGTTCACAAAATGATATGTATAATTAAGGGCTTATCTCAATCTTGCCAATAATGTCTAAGATTATGGACAGATTTATTTATAATCCATTCACTTAATTCCTGGATCAGCATAAACTTAGAACCTGCATACCACCAGGTTTCCATTGTCTGCATTCAACCGTCAGTGCAATACTCAATGCTATTGAAAGATGGCTTGAAAACATTGACAAAGAGTTGGTAACTAGTGTATTTTTTTAATTTAACTCCATAAAGCATTCAACACTGTCAATTTGAACATCCTATTGCAATAACTTTCAACATTTGGTATTACACGAAATAAAGAATTTGGGTTTGAAAGTTACCTTAATTACTAGCGCATGCAGTCTGTAGTCGTGGGGGGGGGGGGGGAGGGGGCATGCAAAAATTAGGATGCAAAATCTATTTTTGCAACCTCAGCATACATAGATGACATATATTTCGGATCATACCGCCCTGCCATCTGCAACCCTGTTGGTCTTGCGCACAAGGCTGCACAGATAAGTGGTGTCAGGAACATGCTGACTGGCCCAGAGTTCAGAAGAGGAGTGTGATATGGTTGGATGGGTCATGATTCTGCCTCGATTTTCATGATGGGAGGATATGGGTTAGACGTATGGCTTGAGAGAGATTTGTTGATGGATGCATGGTGGAACATATTACCCTTATGGAGGGGCAGTGTCATGATAGAGGGGCAATAACAGTGACAGGAAGAACAGGACTTGTCAAAGTAAATGGGACTGGAACAGGCCAGCGCTAAGTGGATGAGATCCTGCCAACAGGCGACGAATGGTTCCAGCCACATCCTGGGCTACTGTTCCAGCAAGACAATGCAGCAAGCAGTATCTCCAGCAGCACAACACCCAAATGTTGCCATGGCCAGCCCAGTCTCCGTACTTGTTCACCATTAAAAATTTACGGGACGTGCTTTGCCGTCAGTGATGAGTACAATGAACATGTAGCCACTGTGGACCAGATCAATGGAACCATATTTCCTAGGTTGAAATAGCCAAGCTCATCAGCAGCATCCCAAATAGGGTCCAGGCTTGCTTGAAGAAGCGAAGATATCCTGCAAAAAGAGGCAATAAAAACACTGGTACAATCAAATAAACATACTCCCCATACCCATCCTTACACACATGCCCAAGGTTGACAAGGGGGGGACCTCTTCTTACATATATATATATATATATATATATATATATATATATATATATATATATATATATATATATATACATATATACATATATATATGTGTGTGTGTGTGTGTGTGTGTGTGTGTGTGTGTGTGTGTGTGTGTTATGTAATGGGATGTTTGTGTTCAGTATGAATGGTTTGGCCATCGGAAGTAGTTTTTAGTGAATTTGTAAGTGATTAAAAATTTAAATGTTTGATTTTACTCGACTTAACTTCACACACACGAGTGCTGCCATCTGGGATCCAAAAGTCCACAATACGGGGCCTTTGTACCCCTACCAGAATTATTCGTGTGTATTATATGTATATCAGCAACAAATTTTTAGGAGAGAGAAACTTACAGGCCACACTTATATTATTCAGATATTAACCTGTCTGGCACACTAGGGACGGATTCCCTTGGAATACCCCCTTTATGAGTGTGCGTATATCCTACTGGGGCATTTATTTTGGGCTAAGTTTGGAATACTGGCTACATTTAAAAAGTAATGACAAATTTGTAGTTTATTGTAACTCTTTCACGACCAAGTTTTAGAGTCAACAGCTTCCCTCTGCAAAGTCTGAGTGTGCTCAAAGCATGACAAGAAAAAAATGATCCAGACCATTCTTTTTTATGTTAAACCACAGGCATGCAGGTACATGAGTAAAAGATCTTATTGACACTTCAAATTAACACTACTTTTGTTATGATTAGCACTGAAAGAGTTCAATCAATAAACTTTCCTTCTCTAGCAGGTGATCATTTGCAGTGGCCGACGGTATACATAATTGGAGCAATAGTGGCCAGTGTTGGACTTCTGACTTTGTTTATAGGTACCGGCGCGTGGATCATCAGGTAAGCAATTCAATTTTATTTCAATATAGATATGCAAATTCAATTTAAAGGGTTGACAAGGAGGTCCTGCAAGACTTGATCTCTAATAATGTTGAACAAAATTGTCGAAAAACAATATTTGTAGCAGATGACAATTTGGAAAGAAATTATTATATTTTGTATGCCAATTTAATCGATAGGAAAGTTGGAAGCTCTTCCTGCTTTGGAAAAGAAGAAAGAAAATCATTCACTTTCTGTTTCATTTTTTCCTTAGCGAGAATAAAAAAAATCAGTGTTAATGGTGCTGTAAGTGTTTTATTTGAGATGATGTATGGGTAATAGACGAATATGAGATAAAAAGTTTCAAAGGCAACTTATCTGTGATTTATTTTGCAAGTTAACTCTCAGCACCAATCACAACAAAATTGTCCTCACCTGACTTATGATAATTTCATATTCAAGTTTATCATAAACAGACCTTTTGTTCAAGCACTAACATGCCCATAAGTTATGCCCCGCTCCTACTGGAGGAGGGGCATATAGCAATCGCTTTTCCATCCGCTATTCCTGTCTGGGCTTTAATACACTTGTCCTTCAACTAAGATTAATGAAACGTTACACACAGGTGCATCTGGACATAAGGATGTGTCATGTACCAAAGTGGATCACTAGGTCAAATATCTGGGTCACATGTGACATATTCTTGTAAAATCGTGTCCGGGCTATAATTCCTCATGTAACTTAGTTTCATGAAACTTCACACACACATATATCTTGACCTAAAGGTGTGCTATGAAACAAAATGAGGTCACTAGGTCAAGTACCTGGGTCACGGTGATGCCATCATGTAAAAGCTGCATTATATGCTTCATGTCCGGGCTGTAATCCTGTGGTCCTTCAAGTAAGATTAATGAAATTTTACACACAAATGCATTTGAACATAAGGATGTGTCATGTACCAAAAGTAGGTCACTAAGTCAAGTATTCGGGTCACAGCGATATATCCTTATAAATTCGTGTTCGGGCTATAATTCCTTTGGAGGCTACTATTTAACTTACTTTCATGAAACTTCACACACACATATATTTTGACCTACAGTGGTGCCATGAAACAAAACTAGGCCACTAATTCAAGTTTCTTGGTCACGGTGATACCATCATGTAAAACTACATTACACTTCTTGTCTGGGCTGTAAATCTATTGTCCTCAAAAAAGATTAATAAACCTTTACACACAGGTGCATCTAGATATAAGGGTGTGTCATGTACCAAAAAATAGTATATGGGTCACAGTGACATATCCTTATAAAGTCATGTCTGGGCTATAATTCCTTTACTATCTAACTTAGTTTCAGGAAACTTCACACACGCACACACACACACACACACACACACACACACACACACACACACACATCTTGACCTAAAGTTGTGTCGAAAACAAAGCTAGGCCTCTAGGTCAAGTATCTGGGTCACATTACTGTTATACATTCATATAAAACTACAATACACTTCATGTTCGGGCTGTAATTCTATTGTCCTTTGACTTAGAATCATGAAACTTTACTCACCTGTGTTTCTGGACACAAGAGTGTGTCATGCATAAAAGTAGGTCACTAGGTCAAGTATCTGGGTCACGATGATAGCCTGTGTTATTGACTGCAGTCATTCCAGAATGAGACCTGTGATTAGCAAGGTTATAAATGAGGCAGGGGGTCATGGATCCAGCAATCTCTGATTGCATTTTAATTACATAATGTTACATCAAGAACACCAAATACAAATCACAATTGGGCTATAATGTCACATAGGACTTTCCTATGGGTAGGAAGCTCCCTATCTTTTTCATTAAGAGTACCATAATTACTTTACCACATCTGGCACTACCAGAGCATCCATTCTGAGCACTTGCAGCCTCTGTAAAGATAACACTTGTATTTGAACTGCTGATTCTCATAGACAAGTGAGTGGCCATGGAGTTGCTGTTGATTCAAAACCCTTATCAACTTGGCGTTTAGTAGTTCAAATAAAAAAAAACAAAGGGAAGACAGTTCCTGCAAGGTGATTGCTGACTGTCAACAATCTGTTTTTGTTGCACCTGGGGCACTGTCTTTACCTTCCCTGTTGGATTGAAGGCAAAAGCTGACCCCCATAACCTCTGCATGGCTGCATGAGACATGGGCAGTGCGCTGGCTGTTGTCTTTAGCTCTTTGGCTGCAAGGACTCTCACCAAAACACTTGAGCCCATTGTGCTAGATAGGGCCCACACAAATGGCTGCATTACAAGCAAGTGAGGAAAACGCAAAAAATTGCTAAACACGGGGGTGCTGTCAAGTGTAAAGCACTTGAGTCAGCTGATTCCATGGGCTTAGCACAATCTTCCCCTGTGCTTTCAATGCCCCCTGAAGACTAAGCATCCCTGTAACGCTTGACCAGTCTCCTTAGCAGGTCACTCCATGCCCTCTGTGACTCTGACTGAGAGGCATAAGACCAGAATTTTACCCCTCTGCTGTCTGGTGCCTACACAGAGTCACAGCAAGCCCATCTGATTGGTAAGCACCTTGTCATAACCACTTTGAGCCAGTTCTAGCTTGCTTTCTCAATCCTAGAGTTCAGACAACTCCAGGCAGTCCCTTCCAGTCATCCTACTTGCCTGTCTGAGACCCAGCAAGTCCTGTCTGTCCCCAATGGGAGGGGCAGGTACAGTTTCTGGAGGCAGCTGCTAATCTTTTGGTTGAAACTAGGCAATCCCTTCCACAAGGTTCAATGACAGATGTTCTGCTATCCCAGGTACAGGGCCAGGGCCCAGGGACTCCCGGTTCAATGATGCTGCCAGGGCAATGGACCCTTTACCTAAGGTGAGGAGTTTGCAAACCTTTCACAGAAGTAGAGAATGCACCACTATTCTTGGACTCTGATGAGAATAGGACCAGTTGGTGGTATGATCCAATCATCCACAGCATCACCATTCTATTGGTCAAAGCCTATTGGTCTCCTCTGGGCATGAGGACCTGTGCCTGCCACCTGGATGTCACTCTCTGTCAGTCTACACAGGGTTTTGAGCAATTCAAGACCCTGATCTGTGGCTTGGTGGGCAACCATGCAGGGAAGCGTTTCCCCACTGATTGGAAAGGTGGGCCTTGTTGCTACATGTAGAGCTTGTCTGTGGAGGATACAAGGCACAAAGCACAGGTGCCTTTCCCTTTCTTAACCTTTATAGGTGAGTTTTACAACCAGGTAATGACCAAGCTATGAGACACCTCAGCCGGTTAGCTGTGACAAGGATCCTGAGGCCAGACATTCACGGAAGATGGCATTGTGTTGGAACAGATTTATTCTTCTCAGTCACTCCTGTCGGGCCTTGATTGGGAAGAATATTCTGCAAAGGCACTGAAGTGCAGCTCATTGTAGACAGACGTGTACAGGTAACTGGAAGATGCTAAAGGCTCTGTTCTCACAGCAATGTCACCATGTCTTGCCTTGAAAGCCATGCCTGATGACCTTCAGTGCTCAAGACAAATCTTTGAGGGGGTGAGAAACTTCTGAAACCAGGCATCCTCACGTATGGCTATATTATCAAGTGTGATCGACCACCAGGTTTGCACAGGCTACACATTAGAGGCAAAGCTCTGCTTGTTAGACAGAGACATCCACCTGAGTGATCACAAGCTCAGTGACCTGATCTACAGGTGAGCCCACAAGGGGGATGCTCTTCTCCAACCCCTTGTTCACAGGAGATATGACTGACGTTGTTTGGCATGTCCAGGACCAACAGGCCTGATCCAGGCAAAACAAGAGAGGGTGAGAGCTCCAAGCTATCTGGCAATATTGTTCTCTACCCTAGTATTGGCATTCCTATAGCTGGCCCACAAGCTGCTGAGCAAATAGTAGTATGAGACCATTATGTGTGAATATCACAGTACTACATTCAGTCAAAGTTTAAAAGCATCCAAATTTTGACAAACACGTTAACATGAACATCACCAGATATGACACCAAGAATTGAATCCACTGAATATTAAGAGGATAAGACAGCATATTGACAACATGAAATAACAAGTGTCACGAAAATTGGAACAGAAAACAGTTTTCAACAATGCCAGAGAAACTGCATTGAAAATCCGAGCAAACAAGAACCATCAACGATCAATACCTGTCGGCCATCAAAAAAGTAACGTTGAAATCCAGAGTTCCAAGGCAGACACACTTTAGTATCATTTTTATATCAGGCAATGAATATGGCATGCAGTATGAAGGAACACATCTCTGACTTGGCTTGAGACAGGTACCAACTAAAGTTAGTAGTAGCCTAAATCAATTAAATGCTAGCAACTCTAAGCTTTAAGAAATATCTTGCCTTATAGTCAGTGTATGTTTGTGAGATATATTCTGAAAAATATTCATTGATGGTTAAAAGGTCATCAATATACATGTCTCTGAATATCAACTTGAGACATTTATCATAAATTTTTTCTCTTTTGACAGCTTTACCAAAAACTTATATTTATAGTAGAATAAACACAATTTGGCCAAAACAGGTGCACAATTGGTACCCATTGGAATACCAATTGTGTGTCTAAAGATGGAATCACCAAAATTGACATATATGTTATCAATCAAAAAGTTCAACAACTCAAAAAACTGATTATATTCAAGTGCAGACTGGTCATCCCTTATATCATTACCAAAATGTACACCTTCATAAGCTATGATCATTTTTTGAAAGTTATTTTTCTCATATCTTTTATATATGAGTGACTTGATGTATTCCTTTAAATCATTATGAGGAATAGTTGTGTATGAAGTGGAGGTCCAAAGAAAAAATCTGTTTATAAGAACAATTATTATCTGTACCATTCGATTGTATCAACAAGATCTCCAAATTAGTTAAAATCAAAAACCTGTTTATACTGGAAGATGTTTCTATGTGACCACAGTAATTAAAGCAAAATGAATCAGATTTTATGATTTTTATGTACGTTGGGAAAACATTGGGTAAATGTGCACGTACATCAGATAATTCCAGGCTAAATCAAGATAAAAATTATGAAAAATGCCACAGAGATGGTAGCATAATTTGAAATTTAGGTAATTTAATAATACAGTAATTGTGATGACACTTAAGCACATGACATAATATTAGCAACAGAAAGGACTTACATGAGATGAAGCCTGGCCAGTTCTAACATGTAAATTAAGCACCTGCATTTCAGCTGATGATTCAACATGGCAAGTGTAATTGGTAATAGGGACCATATCAAACATATATATTTGTTCAAAAATGATTTTAAAAAATAATAAATAAAATGCCAAAATAAAAAGATAAAAATTCCTAAATTCTATTCTATATACTTTTTATATAAGCATTGCCAAAATGCTTAAAATGATGCATGGAAAAAGCCAAAATAACTTAAAATTATGAATAGAAAAGCATAAACAATGGTCTGAAGAGAATTTGGAAGATAAAAAGAATCATGAGACCCACATATTTTGCCCAGGTGGCTCATGAGTATAAATATGTACATTTGGCTATGTATAGTGTTTGGGGAATCCAAGTTCTGGTTTGCATAGTGCATAATATGTGACATCAACAGTGATTGAATACAGATGCAAATGTGGCAAACTCACTGTTAATTCTAGTAATGTGGTCATCCATTATCTAATGAAAAAACAAATAGGACTTCATGCAAGTTTCTGTGCCATTTTTCAAGAGCAAGGTATACCAGTCGAAGTGTTGTCCACTTACACTTGCAACAGCACCTCTGGTCTTTATCTGATTCACACAAATGGTAGCCACATTATGTGACTACAGGACTGTTATTAATGTGTTTCAACATGGTTAGGTGATCCAAATGCTTCTGTACTTGAATTTTGTGCACTCCACACAGTTTGTCTCGGATGTCTGACACTACCTAGGCCTAATTGTGAACCATCCCAAATCAAGCCTGGGAATCTAACAAAGCTTTGCACTTCTGTGGATACATTTAATCTGAGCTGACGACTGGGCAAGTAGCTGTGGATGGTGGGAGGCAAGTTCCACTGGTTTCGATGCTCTGAGCACCTCATCAGGAAATTTTTAAAAGAGTGCTAGTGGCCTGTTTATATATTCCATGTAGCTTCTGTGGTTTCTATGTAAAGCACTTGTGTGTGTTTGCATACAACAGTAGTCCCACACCCAGATGTTTGTGGATATGGTATGATTTCAAAAAAGTTTTTTTTTTTTGCCTGGCTTTCTTTCATAAAGAAAGTCGATTTTGGCCTATCGGATAGGGTCAGCTGGTGCTATTTCTCAGACATTCTAAAATTAGAACAACAAAAAATGCTGTTCTAATTGCCATAAATATGAAAGTGTGAAATGAGTTCACTTCAATTGCGGTATTAAAAAAAATTAATCTGATTGACTTTATCTGTCCACTGTGAGAGAACAGATGGGACAGATTTAAACAGATCATTTCCACATTCTTGACTCTCCAGTTCCAGCTGGCCAAGCAGTAGCACTGAGAGCTTTGACCTCTATGACCTTGATGAATTCACAGGCCCCTCTGAGAATGTTGTGCTGGTGACCCCCTACTTTTCATTTTGAGGGGCAGGTGGTGGACGGACCAGGGCTTCCAAGTCTCTGTCTCCCTGCTTTCCTCAGACAGAGAAAACCTCATGTGGCGAACCAAATGGGAAAATGTCATGAATGAAAGACTTTGTTCCAATCTGAGGCCAAAGTAAACCTATTCATACACCCATCGCAGTGTTGTTGGGGAATTCCATGTGGGAGAGCAGACCATGTCAGACCAAATAGTTCAGGAAAACATGACCATATTCAAAATTTCAACTAAAGAATGAGAGCAAAGAAGGGCAACAAAAGGCAAGTTCTATCCCATAAACTGGTTTAAACTGGAGGTGGTGCACATGGTCTTGCTCTGCATCAACCATTTGCAACAACAGGACAATAATTGTCTTCCTCAACCAGCAACATGGAACAGTAGTCTAAGATGCTGACACCTCATGTGAAATGCATACCTCTATGGTGCTATACAAATGACATACATGCAAACTATGTCCCGATACTCCTAAATATGGAGGTCAACCAACATTTCTGTGAGGGTCAGCTAATCAGGATGAAGTGGTTGCTCACCACAAATAGTATTGATACCATGACATGTCAATATCATATCATATTCCCGGGATCATAGTAAAAAATCAGTCCAAGTCTAAAACAGTCCCAATATTGACAAGTCTATCAACATAAACATCACCAGTCACAACAGCAAGACTTGAATAGCCATCAAGTAATACATTATTCATTGAACATCTAAAGAGGATAATGTCATATTGACAATGTAGAAATAATGAGTGATACAAGCCATGTGGGCCAAATGCAAAACATCCCACTGACGTGTTGCCTGGCCCTAGTGGTGGATGCTCTAGCCATGGACTGGAGTAAACTCTGGGCCTAAGCCTTTCTTCCTCCACGAATTTTCCTGTGTGCCTTGCAGTGGGTAAGGTCTTGCCTTTGCAACCTTATCCAGGTTGCCTTAAACAAAGTGGTTCCAGGACCTGTTTGAACTAAATGTCCAGCTGCCACTTGAACTACCAACAGGGCCAAGCTTCACATTGCAGCCACAGACAAGTATGTTCTCGAGTGCTGAATCTTCATGCTTGGAGGTTATTGCACATCATGTCCCCCACAGAGGTTTCTCAGACAAGGTTGCCACTAGAATCGCCAAATCAGAGCTTTGGCATTCTTATTAAGGAGGGCACTTGCCTCACTGGAAGATATTCTCAGTTTGATATGCAAAATGGAAAATCCATCCATGGTTCCTGTTTATTGCTGTTACCATGTATTTCAAATAATACCAATGGGAGGTCCATGGTTAGAGGTTAAGAACTATAGAAGAGTTTCACATCACTGTTTTTTGAACTCTACCAAATGCCCTAGACCTTCATGTTGGGGATTAAAACTCTCTGTCACCACTCATTCTTTTATACATACAGATGGGCTGCTAGGCAGGTCCTACATGGCCATTTCAGCACACAGAAGACTTGCGTAAAGTGGACTTTCATTATGTAGATGAGCTCCTGCTGGTTTTGGCCATGCTCAAGAGTTGGCCATTTGAGAACCTGCATAAAGTGGACTTTCATCACTTTTCTTGTTAAGGCTTACTTCTGGGGCCAGGAGAACTAAAATCCATGCTCAACCATGACTAAACCCAATGGTCACCTGACCCCTCAAGGGCGACTCTTTTATCTCACTTGGGCCTCTTAGCAAAGGACCAAGAAGGTCAAGATCCTTCTATGACCTTTCAGAAATTTATCATCTGACCTGTGCATCTCTTCCCTCTAAGAAAAGAGCCATGTGTCCAGTGAGAGCCCCTAATTGGTACCCCTCTCATATGGACAAGTCCAGAGATCAGATGTCCACCCTAATCCTTCCCCTGCATAAATCCCAAAAGGTACAAGTCAGCAAGATCAAGATTCCTTTGTCAGTCAAGCATACAGGCCACTGAGGCCATGTTGGACAGGCCTATTTGGCCATTGTACACAAGTTTAGAGCCTTCAATGCTTCTTGGCAAGCTCTTCACAAATGTGGCAGTCATGGACATTTAGGTAGTTTGCTAGTAACAGTCCACAAGACCTTTGCCAAGCATTATCTGCCTGATGTGATCATGCTGGGTGATGGCATGTATGCCTTTACTGGCATAAAAAAACTTTTTGCTTAGGTTCCGGCTGGTCTTCCCTGCAACTTCTCTCACACTCTCCAGGCAGTCTTGGTTCCAGTCTTTATGCCTACAGAGTGTGTCATGGGCAATCTCAATTCAGACTTAGATGCTAGCCTAATGGAACCTTGTGACCATCCCACAATGTCACTCACATGTTGACCATGAACCATCTGCTCTGGGTATTTCCTGTGAAAGATTAATGGATATAAGAACAGTTCCTTTTTAGGAGCTGGCTATCAAGTTGGCTTACTTCTGGGGGCCTGCAGATCCAAAAGCTGTTCCATAAGGAGATAACCGTGGCTCTCTTGGGGCTGAGATGCTACTTCTGTCAGTCTCAAGTCCATGCATCTCTGAGTTTCTCCTAGGAGACATCATCTCTTGGCCCAGACTGATGCACTTTCCAAAGAACATCAGTCCGGATGCTTGGGACAGTATAAGAGAACAGCAGGGTCTTGAACCAGCAACCTTCAGCACAAATCACTTCACCGAAAATGGGAAATGCACATACCAACTGCACCAAATCCCCACTCCTGAAAAGAATGTTTCAATGCAGGCAGGTATGTGTGAATGCCATAATTAACACAGACAAGTTCATTGTATTCAATCCAGTACAAGTATGGCATTAGCAGTTGTCCCAGATCAGGGATTGTACATATGTAAGTATAATTACGTGGGTTTTGCTTATTCTTCTACCATCCTGCTAATACATTGACATTTGGTATTTGAAAGATAACTTTACATAAATGGTACATGTTTTTTTTAATTTTTTTATTGTTAGTGAGTATACCTAACTCTCGAACACCACAAAATCCCTCCTGACCACCCCTGCTTTTGCTGTAACTTGTGATGTCCACCTACCACCCTGGAGAAGGAATGATGTACAACAGGATGCATGTGCTATCCTGGCTGCTGTCAATTCCCACACTTACTGATACATGGCTCTGCCATTGGATCAATTGAGTAGTGCCTGCTCAAATTGTAGGTGATTTTGTAGCCCAGTTGCGATCAGCATATGATGTTTAAGAAGTAAGTATACTCACTGATAGCAAAATTATACTCACTGATAGCAAAATTATGCAAAAAAAACCCACATTTTTAAAGAAAGAAGGAATACTGTTAACAAAGTATCTGATTTGGTGCTAAAAGGCTCAATTTATATGATTATTTCTGTGTCCATACAGGGACAGCTTTTGATTCAGGATCTAAGCACTGGGAAGGTTAACTTGAAATTGTTTTATATGCATCAATTCCAATAAAGTGAATTTAATGAGCAGATTAGTTTCATTGCATGTGTATATCCCATTTGTCTTGCCTCAATGATTTTTTTTTGGGGGGGGGGTGTTTTTTTTGGGGGGGGGTTGTTTTTTTTGTTTTTTTGTTTTTTTGTTTTTGGTTTTTTTTTTGTTTGTTTTGTTTTGTTATTGTTTTTGGGGTTTTTTTGTTTTTTTTTTGTTTTTTTTTTTTGTTTTGTTTTTGTTTTTGTTTTTTTGGGGGGGGGTTGGTTTTTGGGTTTTTTTTGTTTTTTTTTTTTTTTTTTGGTTTTGTTTTGTTTTGTTTTGATTTGTTTTTGTTTTTTATTTTTTGTTGGTTTTTTGGTTTTTTTTTTCTTTTTGTTTCTTTCTTTGCGGGGTATCATTATTTGGAGCTTAAAATCAAGTTCATTTTTTTCTTGTTTATTATTTCTTTCCAGGAAAATAATTAATGGATCAGATGGTGGACCTTGTGGACCATGGTGTTGTAGAGGCAAGGTATTAAATTTCTATATTCATACAGAGAAATGTGTGCAAGTCATTTGAAGTAATATTGTGAAAAGAATAAGTGTATTGCAACTACATGTATATTATAGGCACTAAATTACAGAAAATAATCTTTTGGTCCCTCTGTCTCCAAGAATTTAAGAGGTGAACAGATTCAATGGTATGTGCATGCAAGTAAAGGAAAACTTGTAATCTTGAAAAAACACTGTAGCCATTTCACTTTGTGCAATATTTTGAAAATGTGCTTTCCATGTTGAAAGCACAGATCAATTTTCAGTTAGAAACTGTACTTCAGACAACTATGGTGTACACGGGGTTACTTACAGGACCACACAAGGGGCTGTGTGATGTTTTTAAGACCACATAGTCATCCAATAACAAGACCCCTTTATCTCTGACTGCCTGAATAGATCACAAATGCTGTGTAGATCTTTGCACCCAGCAAAATGTAATTTAAGCCTGTCTAGTTAAGTAAGAATGAAAAATTCAAAGACCTCAGCTATGGCACATACCAGAAAACCCAAGAACAAGCAACACTTTAAGCATTCAGAAAAGCTGCAGACCCTTGACAGTGCCTTGGTCCTTCCCTTGCCAGAATATAAGTAAATGTGCCTCAGACACAGCTATTGACCCTGGGCATGCCGTTATGATAGGTCCTAATGATTCTCAACATTATTTTTTCTATAAACATTAATCTAAGTAAAACATTAAAGGAGGCTATTTACATCTGTTGATTTTGTGCAGTTTGAGTGGGGAAGGCTTTAAAGTTCTGTTGTAATCATAGGACTTCATCGTTTACCTGCCTTTACATATTCCAGCGCATATATTTTACTGAAGAGGATCATCTTCGATTTCTGAGACTCTACCACAGCATTAGGCTCAGCAGCAAGCAGGATGTCGGATCTGGTAAGTTCTCAAATATAATGTGACGTCAGCATTAAAAGATTCAAACTTCAACGCAGTCCATGATCTCGTTTTATTTGAACAGATTTATGCCCTGATTGACCATACTTAAACCAATTTGTTTATTTTTTATTGTTTCCGATGTTCGTTGAATAAATTTACAAATAGGACACATTGGGATAAAAATCATAAGAGCTTATGAGAATCCAAGTGTATTTTCATCATAATTTTTGCCCTTCTTCCTGTCCGCAATTGGTATCTATTTAATCATTTAAAAAAGGAAAGACCTACCCCAACTAAATTTAGTGAGTGGGTCGATTTGCTTTATACAGTGCACAGATAGGATTTAATGCAAGTGACCTTGATCTTGTTTCAAGGTCACAGGAGTCAAATATATTATTTTCAGGCTTTGTCACGACAGCACCTTTACAGTGGAAAGAGCTTGCCCAATTAAGTTTGGTTTGTTGGTGTGTGTCTCTTATAGAGTGCCTGCATAGGATCGCCTATAAGTGACTTTAATCTGTTTCAAAGTCACAGGGGTCAACTTTGCCAGGTTTAATCTCATTGCAACAACTTAATAATGGAAAGGGCTGTGGCTGGGGCTATGTTGGAAATTTCCCATTTTTAGTAACTGAATTTAAGTTATAGTAACAGGTCTAGGGCTTCCAAAACTAAAGACATAATGGATGCCATTTCTTTCTATGTAAAGAAGGGGAAGTGTCTAAAAACCACAAAAAGTCACTAAATCAGTTTAAAATTAATGAAGCTCTGTCTTTTGCTACACTTAACTTTACTCTGCTTGTTGGGTTGGCATTTATAAATATAGATAATGTTTTTCCGAACTATTACATGAAAAGGCAAATCTTTGGTCAGAGAAGACCATGAAAGTCAATCTATCTTTCTCATGGTCTCTCATAAGAGATATTCTTACAAAGAGGTACCAATGTGCATGGAAGAGCTAGATACTAATATGGAACTAGTGTTCCACAGAACGCTTGTATTGCTTGGCCTTTTCACAGTTTCGCCCTGGAAGCATAGAGGGTATGTCAGTTTGAGGTAAATACTCATAAAGTCAAAGTAAAATTATTAATGTCTTGGATTACTTTGCAGAGTCTGGTGAGAACAGTAACCATGAAGACCATACACACAAGGCAAGGGTAAGATTTTATTTCAAGTTAAAAATTCAATTCCTCCTGAAGAAGTCAGATAGTTTAGAACATTGCAACATATTAATAAATTTGCAACCCAACATTGACAGCAAAGAGATTCTAGAGTTACCAAACATCAACAGTCATCTTCCAATACCAATGTGAAGAAACAAATTTCACTCCTGACTTGAGACAGACAGCCACCCATAAAAAGTAAGAAGTGGTTTTAAACCACACGTTCATGACAGAATTGGAATTCAGCAAGAAAACATATTTGAACAGTATGAACAGACATCCAAATTACGAAACGTTTTGTGAGGCTTTTGCTGTTGACACATCAGATAATATTAATGTATTGGGGTGTTGCCTCATAAATATATTTACACTTAGCTCGAGGGGGCAGCATTTGTTTTGTCTGTTGCTAATCTGTTCATCCAGTCACTGCTGTCACTGTAAATGTCTCTAGACGCATACATTGATTGTTTAATTTTGCCATTAACCCTTCCTGGCTCAAATTGGAAAAGAAGTGAATGATATGAATTTTCGTCTGCTTTAGTTCTATCAGTTGAATTTAATAGAAAGCCTTTTTTTTACAATTATTTGTCTGTAAAAGGTGTTATCAAGGCACATGCCAGGTCAATAGCTTACTTACCACAGATTGGACACATTGCATTAGACCCACGTCAAGGAACGTACATTATTGAATCAATGATATTCAGACCAGGAAAGGGTTCAGACATAATTCTCTGGCAAAAAATCAGTTGATTAGAATTCTGGGCCACTACAAACTTTTTGCAGACGTGACAAAAGCATGTCAATTAAAGCAGTACCATGCTTAATAGGGTTGTGACACATATGTATGAATCACACTTTTTTTTTTTTTTTTGTACATTTTTAAGCAGGCTTCCTTATCAAGTGTAGAATCTGACCATCACAGTAACAAATGTAGGAAAACTAGAGCCACGTCTTTGTCTGGGCCAGAGAGAAAATCTAGTGTGATCTTGTCATCATATCAAAAGAGGGAAACCAATGTGAGTGTTGCATCAGAACCTGACAGGAAGCTGACTCCTGTGTCACATTCAAAGAAGAAGACTGGTGCATCATTTGTCTTGGAACCAAAGAGGAAAATTAGCAAAACTTCCATGTCACAACCGGAGAGGAAACTCAGCATGACCTTGGTTTCAGAATCAAAGAGGAAGACCAGCAATACTCCCACATCAGAACCAAGGAGAAAAACTAGTCTGACATCTGCATCAACTCCAGAAAGGAAAACTAGTATGACTTCTGCACCAAAAACACAGAGGAAAGCCAGTATGTCTTCCTCCTCAGAACAAAAGAGAAAAAGTACCGTTACCTTTGCATCAGAACCACACACAGAAATCAGTGGAGCATCTTTTTTCCAATCAAAGGAATTGACCAGTTTGATCTCAGTTCCTTGTGGAGAAAAAGAAACTAAGTTGACCTCTATTTCCCAACCAGCCAGGAATCCTGGTCTAACTTCAGTTATGCATACACAGGGAAGAGTGTTGTTGTCAGCCCGAGAGACAACCTCATCTGCATCAGTTTTCAGCCGGGAAGACCTGACCACAGTAGTACATGTACCAGTAATCCTGCAACACAGAACTGGCATAACCTGGAGCACTGGAAGCTTGACCACAGTATCACCAAAGGCATCCCAACACAGAACCAATGTGACCTTGACCAATATCCCAGCATTCAGTAATGCATTTGACGTTTGTCTTCCAGTGTCACAACCTAAGAGAATTGTGTTGACAGCAGCTATCAATGCCCACAAGACCTGCCTGGCATCTATCTGCCCATCACCAAGAACCAATGTGACTTCAGTGTCACTAAGAGATTGACCTTTAACTGAGACTTCTTTATCAATTACCATGCAGTGTAACCTCTTGTCTTGCAGACACAGTGATTAAGCGGTATTGTTGAGAGCATGGTCATGTTTATCAATATTCTCACTGAAAGACATAATGACATTATCCATGACAGCTAGAGTAACCTATTGTGCCTTTTGTGTCCATAAAGGTAAAGTAGTGTGACCTCAGCGTCCATTGGAGCAAAACAGTGTGACCTCTCTGCCCATGATAGCAGACTGTGCAGTGTGACCTCTATTGACAGGAAATCCGAATAAAGTCCATTTCCATAGAGGGACGTGTGTCACCTCTGTGTCCAAGACATGGTGAACCAACATGACAAGGAACCAATGATGTATAACTTTTTTGCCCATAAAGACATATGACAGTATCCATGACAGGTAGAGTAAACCATTGTGATCTTTGTGTCCATGGAAGTAAAGTAGTGCGCCCTCCATGGGAGCAAACCAGTGTGATGCCTGTGACCATGGGAGAAAACCAAGGTGACCTCTGTTGCCAGGAGAGGAAATCTGTATGAAGTCCATGTCCATGAGAGTAAGGCGTGTGACCTCTGTGTCCATGACATAGTGAACCAACATAACAATGACCCAATGATGTATAATCTTTGTGTTCATAAAGCAATATAATGCGTAATTGAAGTGTTGTGAATTTTGTGCATATCTAATACAGTCCAAAAATAAAGTTGAAATACTAGTATGTGTCATTGAAACCATGTGTCCTTGGCACCATTTACAAAGCATATGGCTGACTGCATGAATATCTATAACTGGAGACTCTCAGTCTTTCATGTCATACAGTTTTTGACATCTAGAAACTGAAGCAACATGATACATGGATCGTATAAAACTGATTTAAAAGAACACTGACATTCCGATTCTCAACAGCCCAACGTATCCAGATATTAAATGTAGCCTGTTTCAGCATTTTCATATGAATTTCTCATTATCAGCAAATATCTTGAATAAGAATTGTGGACAAGACTTTGAGGAGAGGATGCCACAGATCAACAATTTAACTTGCAGTGGGTCACCCATTCATTGCCTTCATCACACCACTAAAACGTGTTGACTCACTTGGAGAACATCAAAGTTACAAACCAGTAAAGCAGCAGAGATGTAACGCCATAAGTTTGCAAACAACCAAAGTTAAAATGTTGAAAACCTATAGAATTTTAATTTATGCCAATTAGGGGCACTTGGAAAGTTTTAAGTGTTGAATATCTTCAAAAGCATCAAAGGAAGAGGTACTATTTCAACTTAAACTCAAAGATTTGTGCTTTTGGTGCATCTAACGGACCACAAACAAAAAGTTGTGGAATCTTTATTAATGCAAATTAAGTGCACAAGGAAATGCAAGAGGAGTGTGTGTTATGTTTAAAAATAACTTCAATAGAATTTTTCACCAAAGTAGAGCTGATGAAGTGAGTTGCTACATAATTTTGGATATATCTATAAATGATTTAAGAGCTACAGTAGCTGCATTATATGCACCCAATAGTGATTCCCCTGAATTCTTTGAGAAAGTTAGCAATATTGTAGAAAGTCCGCCAAACGATAACCGTATTATTGTAGGTGATTTTAACTGCATACAAAATATAGAAAAAGATAAAGCAGGTAGTCGACAACCTACACACATATCTGTAATCAAAGCGTGGGTGGAAGAAACAGATTTGATGGACGTGTGGAGAGAAATGTATCCTTCAGATAAAAAATTCAGCTGGCGCACAAGATCTCCATCACTTACTCAAGGCAGACTGGACTGCTTTTTAGTATCAAAAGGTTTATATGGCTTTACAAACAAGGCATATATTGTACCTAGTTTCCGTACAAACCACTGTGCTGTAACTCTAATTATTATTTCAGAACAAAATGCTCGGGGCCATGTTTCTGGAAATTAAACATATTGTATCTGCAAAAAAAAAGTGCGTTTAGAATCTATTAAAAAGGCAATAAGTAGAATAGCTGAAAATTGCAGAAATAAAGACACCAGCCACATGTAATTCTGGGAAGTCATAAAAAGCATAAATAAGAGGCGAAACAATTAGGTATGCAGCAAAAGAGAAGAAAACTACATTAAATAGATGGAGTCACTACAGAAAGAAATTAATGAGCTTGAACATTAACAGACTCAACCTAACTTACTAAGTAAAGATGATGTAAATACTCTGATAACTGACAAAAATAAAACATTAGAAGTGCAAATTGAAGAAAAAACAAGAGGAGCCATAATCAGAAGTCGAGCTCGATTTTATGGGCAAGATGAAAAGCCCACCCGTTATTTTTTCGAATTGGAAAAAAAAACTGTAACAGAAAAGTGATAAATAAATTGATAACAAATAAAAAATAAACTTCTCACAGATCCAAAAGAAATATTAATATAACAGAGAAATTTTTATAAGGAACTGTATGCTACAGATATTCTTACACACAGATACGATACTAATCGTGAACCAGTTTTTCCAAAAGGTAACAATAAATTGGATGATACTTAGCAGGAAAGCTGTAAAGGATTGTTAACAGAGCAATAAATAATTGAGACAAAAGCATGTCTAACAAAAAATCTCCCGGCTCCTAATTTACTTTTCATAAAATATTTAGGCAGATATAAAGAAGTTTTTCATTAATGCAGTTACTGAAAGTTTTGAAGCAGGTTTATTGTCTACACTACAACGCCACAGCATTATTACTCTGCTGCTAAAACAAAATAAAGATGTCCTACATTTATAAAATTGTTCAATAAATATTAGAAGCACAAGGTTTTTGAAAAAGCTTTTGATCGATTGGAATGGTCTCATAAAACTAAATGTTTAGAATATTATAACTTTGGCCCCTCCTCTTTACAACAATATTTCAAGTTCAGTAATAAAAAATGGTCATGGAACAAGAGACCTTTAAACTTTCAAGAGGTATAAAACAAGGGTGTCCAATTTAGCCATATCTGTTTATACTATGTGTTGAACCCTGGCATCTGCAATACGCACTCGCAATAAAATTAAAGGTATCAAATCAGTTCAGAAACATACAAGTTACACACACACGTGTGTGTGTGTGTGCGTGCGTGCGTGCGTGCGTGCGTGCGTGTGTGTGTGTGTGTGTGTGTGTGTGTGTGTGTGTGTGTGTGTGTGTGTGTGTGTGTGTGTGTGTTTAGACGACACATCACTACTCCTCCACTATGATGAACCATCCTTACGTGATGCATTCTTAATATTAACTAAATTTCAGGAAATATCTGGATTAAAAATAAATTACCGAAATCAGAGTCTCCACAAGAAACACAAGGATCTTTACCGCCAAAGTTAAATTTAGAATGGGCAACTGAACCTATCATAATACTAAGAGTGCAGATTTTAACAAACTTACGTTAGCTTCAACTAAAATTTTGACTCAAAAGTCTAAAAGTTTAACCAGATCCTTAACATTTGGCAAGGTAGAGATTTAACCATCATGGGAAAGATACATGTAATAAGTGTTGCGTTACCTTAGTTCACATATTTAGCGTCAATACTTCCAGGAACAGGGGAAAAAGTAATGAAAGAATTAACTACTACTATGTTTAAGTTCCTTTGGAATAGAAAACCAGACTAAATTAAGTGGAGTGTACTAATAAATACACAGAAAATGGAGGATTAAAGGTGCCTCATTTACCATCATATTTACCCTCATGAGTAAAAAGGCTGTGTACTATTGAAGCAGTATCATCGAAAACATCAGTTAAACATTGGATACGAATAGAAATGTGGAAATACAATTTGACACAAAAAGTTCAGTAATTCAGAAAATTAAAAGTGCTTTCTGGGCTGAAGTTGCAAAAGAGTTGGAGTAAAGTGTCTTTTGAAAAGTATCCGAGTTATGAATCAAAAAAATCAAAGTTATGGAATCAGTAGTTGTAATGCAACAGTCATATAAGAATTGGAGCAAATGCGGTCCATTAGATTCAGTGGGATTATGCTGGTATTCAACAAAGTCGTCATTTGTTAAAAAGAAATAGATCGGTATTATTATATACAGAATTTTTTTAAAAATGGAATCTTAATGTAGATTTTTTAACATTTTATGGCGTGTTACAAGCAATACCTAAAACTTGGCTAAACATATGCAAGACATCAAGATCAAGTGGAGAGCCAAAACAATATTAATTTCCATTGTATCAACAAATCTTCGAAAGCAACAGGCATACCAAACGTATTTATGATATTTTGCTTCAAGACTTCATATCAGCTCCATTGTCTCCGATAGAAAAAATGGAAAACTGATATGAATATAGATATTACGATAGAAAAATTGTGTAAGTTTTTGGATGCAGTCTACAAAGCTACAATCTCTTCTAAATTAAGAGCTTTCCTGTGTCGATTTAATCACAGATGTTTGAGAACAAATACATTTTTGTTTGATATTGGGGTGAGTGATACTGATATGTGTACCTTTTCTAGTTCAGAGACAGAAACTTTTCTTCATCTTTCTGGAAATGCACAGTTACACAAAGATTTCTTGAAAACTTAGAAATGTGGTCACACGAAGAAACAGGAACTATAGTTAATTTGACACAGGAAGAAATACTTTTTGAGTTATGTCCACAATCTCTCTCTTATCGTGATATAATTTTTGTATTTTAAAGCAATATACCTGGAGATGTAAAATAGATAAGAGGCTTCCCTCAATGAAAATCTTTCTATATTGCTACATCAATATATTGAAACAATACAAAATAGTAAATTAGAAGACATTGTGGAAATTGGAAATGTATCTCTCTTGCCAGTTTTATAAATGAACGACACTATTTTCATAGTTGATACTATCTAAGGTGACACATTGCAATTTTCTATGTTTCACATACAAATAGGTCCGATTTGTATTCCTATAGTGTTATGCGTGAATGCTGTTTTATTGCACAGATTGTTACTGAACTTCAGAATGTACTCCTACTACTGTCACTTGTGACTATTAAGTTGGCTCAATCAGATATGTTAAAAATAGGGCACTTGTAAAGTTTAAATATTGAGTATCTTCAAAACTTTTAAAGATAGAGAAACCATTCACACTTTAGTAATCTTCATATGTTTGTGCTATAGGCACATCACAACGATTACAGATAGAGGTGCCATTTCAGCTTCAATTGATAGGTTGGTAACATAGCTGCATCCAATAAGATATGAACTAAGGTTGTAGTATTCATATTTATTCAAATAAGGCAAATTCACAAAATTCAAATCTTGAATACTAGCATCCAATTTCAAAACATTGGATACAGGTGCTATTCAAACATCAATTGATAGGTTTTACCGATTGTGTCCCATGTTTTGGTCACAGTGATCAATTCATCTCCAAGCTATGATGTCATTCTTTGACTTTTTTCATGAAACCACACAGGCATAAAAAGACTGAAATAGATGCTAAGTAAAACTAGGTCAGTAGGTCACGTATCAGGGTCACAGTGAGATAACCATGCATAATTGTCATTTGTACAATCCTGGACTTTTACATATCACATATCGTGTCTTAAAAACTCGTACACACATACATCAGGACAAATACGTCATATTATAGAACTAGATCAGAAGGTCATGCATCAGGGACACACATATATCATGAACTATTTATTACCGGGTTAGAACATTGCTGTGCTTCGAATTTTGTTTCGTGAAACCTCACATATCTATGGATCGTGATTTACATACTTGAAATGCAAAAATATGCCAGATATTTGGCTGACAGTGATGTCCTATAACTAAATACTTTCAGCCTGCTCCACCTATGACCAGCACAGATACATTATTCAACCAAATAGTACTGTTGATATAACCTGTGTATGTGCATTACTGCCATTACATTTCTCGTGGTCTCGATAATATCATAATTCAATCCCGAACTTGCAAGCAGTATACAATGATAAAATATGATATTGTATATATATGAACTATTTATCACCGGGTTATAACATCCTTGTGCATATGCTTGACAATGAGTATACATATTCCTAGAAATAGATTACCATGGATACCCACACTGCCGGTCGGTCGCAATTTCATATCCCTGAAAACATCATAGCTCTGTGCATTGTTCAGCATTATGCAACTCATGGTGTTACATTATGCAAGGAATCGCTGTATGAGCACGTCCGAGTAAGTATTTTTTGACATCAAAAATTGAATTTTTTATAACGAAAAATATTTTTTGACCCCGTACCCCTCGGGCAGAAAGCGACGACTGTAACGGGATCCTATGTTTCTGCCTCATCCCTTGGATCGCACCTTTAACCCCATATCTCTCGCACAAAAATCGAGGGTTGAAACCATGCAGCCACAGCGGCTCTTGAAGAACATGTTAACACGTGTCAGAAGTCAGGGATGAGTTAGATGACGTCATATCTGTATTACGCACTGCAGTGTCGGTTTTAGCGTGTTGTGTCATCACGGACATTGTATTTCTAAATTTCCTTTACTCTTTTTATTTTAACTTCATCAATTTAGAAGATGTTTTCTGCATGTACATCCAACTTTGTTCCATTTCTGCTCATAATTACATCAAATTACATCAGAAATGCTGGCGTTGCAGGCTACCTCCATCAGGAGATCGCTAGACCATTGAGGTCACAGTCCAGCATCATTACAAATGACGGTTTTAAATTATGTAAATGTACAACAAATTAAAGCATAGCAACAAGTTTAAAGTAACACTTCGTCTGAGTTAAACATTGTAACAAAAACACTCATGTTTTTATCACATTTTCGTTCATAGTCGTAAATAATTTAAAATGGTATACGTATCTAGTTTTGGGTACATCATTTTAGGTTTCATAAAGTTTAATCACTGCGCCAGATGTCAGCATTTTAACAAAAAGCAGCAACCCTTTTAATCACATTTTCGTTTGTTTGTGCTCACTATAAAATAAAATTAGAGTTACCATGTTGTCAACTTGAAATAAAAAAAAAGTTTCAACATGTTTCTACTCGCAGGTTAAACGTATGAACGTTGGTTTGTTTGCTAAGATATTCCATTATCTTTGTTTTGTCAATATTTACCTTCATGCAGAGCTCGACAGAATTTTGATAATATATTTATTTGTTGTTGTTGTTGTTGTTGTTGTTGTTGTTGTTGTTGTTGTTGTTGTGTGTTGTTGCTGTGTGTGTGTGTGTGTGTGTGTGTGTGTGTGTGTGTGTGTGTGTGTTTCTTTTTCCTTTTTTCTAGACGTCCTGCGGTCAGCAATGTTTGCCATATCATCTGCATATAGTAGTAATATATTTGGTCATTCCGGAATACACCAAAATTCCCTGACTGCCACATCTGTGCAGAGGGGTAACATGCTCATCTCTAAACAACGTTAAAAAGTACTTCTTTATTTCTCTCTACTTGCAGAATATCATTTTTTTCTGGGGGGGTTAGTTTTTTGGGGGGTGTTTTTTTGTTTTTGTTTTGTTTTTGTTTGGTTTTGTTTCGTTTTATTTTGTTTTGTTTTGTTTTTTTTAGTTGTTTTTTGTTTTGTTTTGTTTTGTTTTTTGTTTTTGATTTGTTTGTTTTCTGTTTTTTTTTATTTGTTTATTTTTTCTTGTTTTTTTTTTTTTGGTTTTTTTTTTTTTTGTTTTTTTTTGTTCTTGGTTTTAGGTTTTGTTTTATTTCTGTTTTTCTGTTTTTTTCTTTTTCGTTTTATTTGCTTGCTTTTGGTTTTTTGGTCGTTGTTTGTTTTTTGTTTGTCTTTTTAATTATTGCTTTTTTAAAACATGCAGCCGTGAAGTCCAAAGCAATCTAACTATTTAGCAGCCCGTTCCTGCTACACCGATGAGGCTGCATGTATTTTGCACTCTATCAAGATAAGAAGGGAACTTTGTCAGCTTAGAGGCAACATCAATTCTTGTCAGGGTTTAGCATAGTTGGCCATTATATTAAAACACACACACACACACACACACACACACACACACACACACACACACACACACAGGCGACTGGTGCCAAAGGTTGTAGGTCCGACTCCCGCTCGTTCCGAACATAAAATACACATGCAATTAAAGAAACTAGTGTCAATGTTTGGTGCACAAAACACCACCCCACCACCGTTTGTAATGACCTGGATATCTGGTTGACGTGGATGTTGATCAGGTCATCTTAGCATAAAAGGATTCCGCCTCTGGTCATGATACATATTCTACATGTCCATAACTTTTTAAAAAGTGTATTATTATAAACAGTTATTTCTATATATTCACAGTATATTCACATTATCAACTTTTCATCAAGAATGTTATATTCCAAATATATGATATACTATATTGAAGGTATGCCCTTGTGTAAAAATGGGGATGTAGTGAAGTTTTCTAACTACAGAGCAATATCTTTATTAGGTTGTGTAAGCAAATATTTGATGACATGGAATCAAATTTTGTAAATAACAAGTCGTCATGTTGGAATTATTTAAGGAAATTAAACGTATTTTAGTTAACGTGGGCTTAGATTACGGAACTACAAATAAGGAAGTTGACCTTCCCTGGGTTTTCCACAGATAAAGTTTGGAAAATTTTAAGAACAAGTTCTTCGAATAAATAAATGACAAAATTTCACTTTCCTTTAATAAATTCTGTAAAAAAAATCTACTATAGCAGAAAAGTACCTTTTCTGTTGTGAAGACTTTGAAGGTAGAAGATTGGACAGGTTGTCTAGGGCTTCAGACGGACTTGGCCCGTTGGGGATTGTCTGACGGGAAATGTAAGTTATGTTATAATGAGCAAGAACACTTGGAACATTTCCTATTTGCTTGTAAATGTCTCCAAGACCTACAAACAAAATGTCTTCTGAGCCTGGAAACTCATATTAAATCAGTATGCCCTTCAAGTTGGGCGAGCTTTGTGATAGCATCCCCCAACACAAAAGCATATATGCTTCTAAGTGACGAAAACATGGATGTTGTCTGCCGGGTATTTTTAAAAGAAGCTTGGAAATACCGACGTGAACAACTAGAAAATGTCTAGCATGCACAAACTGCTGGTAGCTAAAGTTTTAACATTACTGTTTTAGTTTGTAGTTTTCACTTGTGTTTTATATGTATATACTGATCCATACACTGTACTTGAACGTACCACGGATCACCCCGGTCCGCTGGTGCCCCCTGTGTAATGGGGTAGATTTCAATAAAATTATTATTATTATTATTATTATTATTATTATTATTATTATTGTTGTTGTTGTTGTTGTTGTTGTTATTGTTATTATTATTATTATTTTTTTTTATTATTATTATCATCATCATCGTCATCGTCATCGTCGTCGTCGTCGTCATCATCATCATCATCATTATTATTATTATTATCATTATTATCATTATTATTATTATTATTATTATCACGTTTTTCTTGATATTTGGAAGAAGTGATGCACAATTTGTAGATTTAAGCACCTAGGTAGAATGGATTTATTGTGTCATTACAATTCATGTGTAGCATATGCAAACATATCATTTGCGCTTACCAGATGGCTTCCGTCTTTATTTTTTACTGGTAAGAGTTCTGAAACTTTGTTACATCGGACAAATATAAATTTGAGCTTGTTGAATGGTTTCGTAAGCTGTCCTTGAATGTTAATAAAACCCATCATACAGTTCACAAGTGATGAGAAAAATTATGTCACTAGGAAAGCACCCATATTAAAATCAACAACAATATTGCTCAAGTAGTTAAAGTGTTATAGTCAGACATTCATATGGATAGATAGACTAAATTGAAGGGAGGGGCTGCTTCATATTTCAAATACAAATAACAAACTTATAGGCATTTTGAAGAAAATTTGGAGAAACACTGGTCACAAAACTATGTTTCAGAAAATATTTTGCTTCTGATGTGGACATATGTTCATTGAGTACACAAAATGATTTTTTCTTCACTTTTTGCCTTGTCCCACCAACTGTTCATTTTCCATTTAATGCCATGGACAAAGGATCTGAAATCAAATACCTTAAAATTTACTTCTATTCAATTCAATTCATTTGTTTAAGAAAAAGATAAATGTGTTCGTTTAAATGTATACGTACATCCATTCAACTTATTTTCAGTTGGATTATATTAATTATCATAAATGTACTTGTTCTGATCATGATGTTTTGAAAATTAACTATAATAGTACTCTCGTGTTCTGTATGATGTATTGAAAACTGACCATAATAGTACACTCGTGTTTTGATCATGATGCATTGAAAATTAACCATAATAGTACTCTCGTGTTCATGTGTTCGTAGCAGAGTTGACTGTGATATGGTGAATTGGGTATTAAATTTGAATTGTAACTTGCAATACTTTGTGCCAAAAGTAAATACAATCTGTCCCATCGTTTAAAGCTCTACTGACCCGTCAGCCAGCTGAGTTTTTACGAGGTTCTGTTTCATCCTTTCAATCGTCGTTGCCCCTCGTCGCTTATCAATGCCAACACGTTTTTAATTCCTCAAAAACTAGTAGTCGGATCCTCTGTGCCTTGAGCACAAGCTTCTTTAAAAGGCCCCGTTTAATTGATTTCTAATTATTATTATAATGATTATCATCATCATCATCATTATTATTATTATTATTATTATTATTATTATTATTATTATTATTATCATTATCATTATCATTATCATTATTATCATTATCATTATCATTATCATTATCATTATTATTATTATTATTATTATTATTATTATTATTATTATTATTATTGAAAATCATCTTCTCTGAAAACGACTTTTTGCCACCGCTTCGAAATTCCGTTAAAAAACAGAAAACCTTCAAACCTCTGGGCACCCTGAGACCTTCCAAATGTATTCAATAAGTGCACTGCGCCTTTTTTTTTTTTAACCGCATAGTGTGTGTGTGTGTGTGTGTGTGTGTGTGTGTGTGTGTGTGTGTGTGTGTGTGTGTGTGTGTGTGTGTGTGTGTGTGTGTTTTGTTTTGTTTTTGTTTGTTTGTTGGGTTGTTTTTTTGTTTTTTTTTGTTTTTTGGTCGGGGGTGGGTGTTTGTTTCTTTTCTTTTTATTTTGTAATTTTGCACTTCTTCTGCCCAACTACATCCTGGATTCTCCTTAAAGTCGCTACGAATATCGCTTAACTGAATTTCCACCGAAATAATTCACACCGTGGAAATAATGTAATACTGATTTTCTTTTCCTTTTTTTTCAAATTACGTTATGATCAGTAAGGGAACGTGTTCATTTGGTCATTATAAGGACTAGCTAATAAGGACATTGGTGTACATGCATGTATATGTAGCTTTCTCCAAAAACTGTAACCAGATGCAATTCAAAATTGGGGATGGGGATATAGGTGGGCCTATAAAAAGTTTATGCACGTTGGTCACGAATATCGCTTACTTGAATTTCCACCGAAATAATTCACACCGTGGAAATAATGTAATACTGATTTTCTTTTCCTTTTTTTTCAAATTACGTTATGATCAGTAAGGGAACGTGTTCATTTGGTCATTATAAGGACTAGCTAATAAGGACATTGGTGTACATGCATGTATATGTAGCTTTCTCCAAAAACTGTAACCAGATGCACGTCAAAATTGGGGATGGGGATATAGGTGGGCCTATAAAAAGTTTATGCACATTGGTCACGCACTAGCAATCGCTCTGCAAAGAACACTTCTGGGTTCCCCTATATATTAATTTGTTCATCACGTCTCTCTCTCTCTCTCTCTCTCTCTCTCTCTCTCTCTCTCTCTCTCTCTCTCTCTCTCTCTCTCTCTCTCTCTCTCTCTCTCTCTCTCTCTCTCTCTCTCTCTCTCTCTCTCTCTCTCTCTCTCTCTCTCTCTCTCTCTCTCTCTCTCTCTCTCTCTCTCTCTCTCTCTGTGTTCTTCTCCCAAACTGGAAGTCCGATTTTCGTCAAGTTTGGTTAGAATATAACTTACACTGATATCACCAAAATTGTTCAAAACGTGAGACTTCTGTCGTGTACTGATTTTTAACGAACTTTGAAATTACATGACGATTAGTAAGAGTACATGTCAGTATAATTGCAATATATAGGGACATATGTACATGCATGTATACGCAGTTTTCTCCAAGTACGTATACTAGATTTGAGGGGTTGTACCTTGGATTGATATCTTCGAAGGATATTCAATGTCATGCTCTTTTTGAGGGGGTGGGAGGGGCGCTTCAAAAACCTCCTTCTGCAAAACCGCTAACATAATGGGAACACTTCTGCGTAACCCTGAGCTATAATTTATTCAATAGGTAGATTTGCAATATGTTAATCTTTTCTTTAACGAAATTTTAAACATGTACATCTGATGGCACCACTTTAATTTCCAAGTTTTAACAAATTTTCGAATTATCAAGCTCTGGGAAGACTGTTCCAAGTCCCAACAACTAACTAATTCTACAGCGTCTCCAAAATAGAGCGGCTGGGATCATCACTGGCAATTTTGATTTTACCCACAGTGCAACTTTACTTGTTCAAAACTTAGGCTGGACCAAATTAGCTGAACGCCGCCAATTTCATATTTCAACTTTAATGTACAAATCCCTAAACGAAATGGCTCCAAATTACCTTCAAACCAAATTTGTTAAGAGAAATACAGTTCACTCCCTCAATACCAGAAGTAGCCTGAATGGCGATCTCCAAATCCCGCGACCACGCACTGAAAAATTGAAGCAACCCCTTCGTTACAAAGGACCGCTTATTTGGAATAGCCTCCCCAGATCCACTAGACAAGCCGATGACTTATTAGACTTCAAAATGAAATAACTTTCCCAGGCAAAAGAATCAGAGTCATACATGTTCATGTTTTAAGCCGTGTGTCTTGGTATCTGTATTTAAACATACGCTTTTATATCTGTTCTATTTATTTCGTTTATTGTATATATAATTTATTATTCTATGTTGAATTGTATTGTGCTATACTATGTTTGTAAACATTGTTTATTGTAATCTGGGCCCGATGGAAGAACAGTTTTTAACTGAATCGGCCACCCAGTATTAATATATTTTAATAAATAAATAAAATAAATAAATCGATAAGAATATGCTAGCATAGTTTACGTTGGAATAGTGATGTATAGGCTACACGTTTATTTATGTGATTTTCACCAAACCCGTACACAGAGCCACTTCAAACTTAGCAGGGAAGTATCTTGGCAGGATCTTTGTAAAGCTTGGTCACTCTGGGTCAGACATTTTCCATGACACTATCAGCTAAATATTAAACTAATCTCTATTTTGCTAATCTTAGCTCAAACTGCGGCTGAAGCTGAATCCAGCTCAACTCGATTGGGGCTCATTTTGAGGATGAATGTATCTGGTCAGGTGAATATGTGTTGCTCACACATGCCCCTTGTTTGTTGTTGTTGTTCTTTAATATCTATAGGTTAATGACTGAGGAACGTGTTATTTGTGTCGATGCATCATTACTTTACACGAATGAAGCTGTTCCGAGATGATTAACCGACGTTAAGTTTATTGGAAATGACCAAAGAAGCGTACGAAAAAAATTGATTAAAATATATCTCTTGAATTTCATGGAAAGCGCAATTAGCAAGGCAACTCTTCATCCGAACAAAATAATGATGAGTGGATATAATACGGTGACGTCACCAGTAAATTTTTATTTTTATTAGGGTATAAATGAAGCAAAGATGACCGACTGGTGTTTTGACAATAAATACGCCATGTAAATATGGAAAACAATAAAACGGGGTTCTGTAAAGATTATTTCAGGGAAGGAGTTGTTTTGCTGGGAAATTTGACTATAAATCACATATATTCCATTCGTGTGCCCTTAAATGTTCTACCTGGCGTTTACAAATGTTTTACCATAAAAGAATAAAATAATTACCATAATTTGGTCGTTTAATGTTAAGTTTACCACGTGCATATAATTCACAGCCTAAAATCCAGCCTCAGCGAAGTACATATAGCCTATAAAGAGTATGCATAAAACTTGTGCACATTTTTCTTGACTATTTTATTGTCTCACATTAAATTTGATCAAAATATCTTCATATAAACAATACAGGCATCGTCTCACGCGTTTGCTAAAAATAAGATACCATATTGGGTATGCAGGCGCATTTAGATAAAAACCCATCTTACAAAAAAGGAGCACCGTGGTCAAACCCGGAACTGTTGGTAACTTGACCAAATTCGGAATGGAGCAGAAAAACAACGGTAAAGAGCACAACAAAAAGGTCATCAGCATTATTACACTGTTTCTCGTCGCACCCCGCTGACTTAAGCGATCCCTACGTAGAGAATAGTTTCTCAGAGCGCAGATATTTTTAATTCTCTGAAAGCGAAGCAATTCTCCTCCAGCTGAAATGTCGGTAAAATCCAGGCATCGGGTATTCAGACTTGCGCTGCCGTTGCTTACCGTTGATTCCAAAGCACGATGTTCCTTCGCTTTTTCCATGGCAAGAGTAGCTCGAATTGGGTTTTCCAGCGCAAAAACTTCATCAAGGGACAATGATTGATTCCGTCTTTGATAATGAACCACAAAATTTTCCGTGGTGTTGCCACTAGGGGGAGTGAAAGGGAAGACAGCTTGGGGCGCGGCTTCAGGGCGGTAGGATCTTCGACTAGCGGAACCCAGATCGTCTCCATCGCAGTTGAAACTGGCGCTGCGTGTCCACGGTCCAACGCGATTTTTGCACAGAGGCTTAGATCCATAGATTTTAAGGCAAATCCTGTAATATGTGTTTCCGATCAGAACAGCACCCATCAACATAGTCACAAGAATTATGATCAATATAGCCAGCTGGGCCACATTTGGCGTTTCTAATACCACCAACTCGTGATTTTTTATGTGTACTAGAAAAGGATTAATCGATACTGAGCTGATAGAGTCTTGAAAAAGAATGGTCACAGTCGTACTCAGAGTTAGAGATATGATCCATCCGATTATGACGGATCTGTAAATAATTGTTCTCCTGGTGCGTAATGTTAATGTGGGCTCCTTTAAAGTTCTTCTGCGGTAATACCCAATGGCGGAAAATATATACCAGTACTGAATTAGACAGGTGGTACGCGTAAACATTTGACCGTTTTTCAAGATATATACCACCTTGGAGTCGCTACTGACCGTTGATTTTACGTAGGGTGAGGAAAGCAACAGAGAACACATGGACATTATTATGCACGATGCAACTATCAGGTTAGTTGCACATATGTTGATCAGGTGTGTGTTAGGCGGAGTTCGAAGGCTCGGTGAACGGCTGATGGTTGCTATAAGTACAACATTAGTTAAAATCGATGATATGGCTTCCAGCGACAGAAGAACAATGGTAACAGCGAACATAGTACCTGTCATACGCCATGTGCCATTTAGAGGACATGGCGTGGATATTTCCAGGTACCATGTAGCATTGCTCAGTATATTTTCAGGAGAAATATTGGCGACACCAGCGCTGCTGTTTCCAATACCGCCATCATAGGGAGCATCACTTGTGTTTTTTGTATCTTGGGACCACATTCTTCCCGCTACATACATTCATTTACGTTTTGTAGTACAAGAGGAGGTGTGGTAGGTAAATCCACCTTATCCGCCTGGATATTATCATCACCCGTCATAAAAATCCACAGGGGTTGCTCTCGACTCATGGGGAAGCCATCAGTTGCAGGTCGCTATATCTTTCATAGTCTGAAGATGAAGATCTCAACGCTATCCTCAAATGTACATAAATAATACTAATCAGTGGTCGTGTGTATATTGTAATCAGTCACTGAGGTCACATGATCACCAGTGTCGCTCACAATCGGTAAGGTAAAATGCTTTGTTATTTGCTTTCCTCAAATATAGGGTATAAAGCGTCATTGTACGCCCACATGACAAAGTAATAATTACCTAATTCAAGGATGCTAATTATTACTTTCAGTATGTCATTCGTCAAGATGGGGGTAGTTAGCGCGACAGGTGTTTGTGTGTGTGAATTACGTAGGAAAACCAATAACACTTTCCTGTACACGCAAATAGAGGCCCAGGAATATAGGCTACTGTGCTTACTCATGATATATTACTGAAATATGTCAAATCATATAACACCACAATTCACAGAAATACAATCAATGGTTCATGGGAAAACGAAAGTTTTTCATCAGGCTTCTTTAAAATGTACCTGTAGCTTCATTACCCTATTGCCTATCTTGTTGGTCAGGATGTCAATATTATGAGTGAAAGAAAAACAGTAACGGTAATGATAGAAGACATTTAAACAATTGGATATTGAAACGCACAAACAAATGCAACAGATATTCCATGTACATAGGCAAATTAATTGAATAAATGAGAGTGGTAAATATATTTCAACTTGTCTTTTTTGTTTGCAAACTGAATTTCATTCATTTTCATTATATCTTCTTACTTACCTGAGGTCTCCTTTTTAAATTTTTGCTAGGATCCACGGGATAAAAAAAGAAAGATTTTCGTAATGGGCCGTCAGATTATAGATCTTATACTGTGGTTGCTGGTGTTAGCATTATCCTAATTATCATTTGAGAATAGAAAAATATCCATTTAATGAAAAGGAATTGTATATTCGGCGCAATATCCTTGCTGTATTTAAAATTGATCTGCTGTTGCTTTTATATTTTTCATGATCGTGAGGACAAAGTAAACCATGAAAATAAGATTAACTGAGCAGTAATTCTAACTTCTGCCCATATTTTGGTGCAAGTTTTAGTGACATCTCCATTTTAATTTTGATGGTGTTGAGGATTTAAAATTGAAAATGCTTCTAATTAGCATAATTTGATTTGTTGTAACCCTTTTTTTTATTGTTCATTCTTCAAACAAGTTCAATGCCGTCTCTGTCAATTACACTTTGAACATTGAAAATGTGAAATGTTCCAGATTTCATTTCTTTGACATACGAATGATTAAGAAAATGTGATAGATAGTGTGCTGAGGTGGCCACGCAATACTTTAATATATCAAAACAAGATGTGCTATATTCAATACGGCATAGTTATTAAAATACGTGTAATGATATACCTGGTTGCAGTTTTCTCTGTTCGTTATTCTTGACTGTTCCGTTTGAACCTTTTCGTGATCCCGTAGAATATGTGTAAGGAGATTAGTAGTAGGCTTGAAGTAAAGAGAATCTTACAGTAGGCCAACATTAGAGTAAATTAATAAATCCTGTTGGAAAAATCTTGTTTTCAAACAGTAATAGTGGCGATTAGGTTCTTACCGCTACACACAAAACTAGAATAACGTGCACACGGAGAAATGCAGATAATTGCTTGTCAAAATGACCAACGCTTGGAACAAAGACTTTGAAGTCTAGTTCATTAATGTCATGTTATAACTACATTGTATATAATTTACACTTCAAAGGACAGTTATGTTTTGTGCACTGTATGATAAAATATCCAAACGGCTTAACTCGTAGGCCCATAATTTGTAGACGTGAAACCAGACGATTTGAAAAATCTTCAAATTATAATTTTTATTTTAAGTTACTTTAAAAATGTTCACCGACAGAAAACCTGCTTATTTTCCTTAATTTTTCCACAAGATCAATGGTGATCTATCAGATAGCAGGTCCATGATCAAACTAATATGCCAAAGTGCGTGCCTTGTCATTCATATATAGATACCTGTGTACTATACACGACAATAAAACAGTTGGATAAGTGAAATATCGAATGAGTGTTAACGTTATAACCGCATCTCTGGCACACACAGAAAAACAAACAAACAAACAAACAAACCAACAAAAAAACCGTCTCCACGAATGTCGAAACCACTTGTGGCAATATCTTTAGGCTTTTGGCTGGAAGCCAGCAAAGCAAGGTACCATATTTCTGCAGAGTGCCCTAATCAATTGTATGCTTGTGAAGGCGCGAGTTCACACCCCCACCGACATTATGAGGAAGTAGCCGCCCTCGCACAGCATGCGTGGGGGGGATCCGTGGTCATATAGTTTAATCCAGTATTATTATGCAGTATCATATGTCACAATCCACGTTGACAAGGTTATAGCAAGCATGCACGAACGAATGCTGAGTAGCTCCTGGTAGTTAAATTTATCTCATCCCCAGTGTATCCCTTCGGTTTTGCATGTATAAAGTAAATAAAACAAATAAAAGCATTTACTGATGGGTCCACCTTTGTCCTTTGCACACACATGAGTCCTGGGACCTTGTAAATTAGGTCAAGGACAAGGTCACTACGCTGTTATCATTACAAGTCAAGTAATGGCATCAAGGCACAAATGAGGTAAATATTCATATCGTGTTAAGCGACAAATGGTGGACGGACAGACGACGGAGGGACAACCCCAAAAATATAAAGCCCTCCTTGTGGGTGTGGTCCAATAAAAACCATGTCAGTATATAGGCACCATAATAATAGTATCATCGTATGTTCACAAGGATGGAGCCGCCTGTACACTTCCATCGAGTGAGCAGCAAATGCAAGTGAAGCCACCTGGGGGATTTGATCCTCTGATTGGTCAGTTGTTACCGACGGGAGTGATGTGCTGGTGGCACCACCTGCCCTGACATACACTATAATTATATTAGTCGATATTGCTACTAAAAAAAGGGACAAGTCGGACAGACCCTCATAGCTTAAAATCACTTTCATGTGAACAATAAAATATTTCTTTGATGTATCAGCTCATTTCCCATGCGCTTATTACTTAGGCGATGGATCCATCCTTCAACAATTTACATCATCTACTTCTCCCAAATCGCTGGCCGGATCCTCGTGAAATTTGGTGGGTATTTACCTTGGGGAAGTCTCTACCGAATTTACAAATGTGGTCATGTTCCATTGATTTTTTTTTGCCTTTTTTCTTTCTTTCTTTCTTTCTTTCTTTCTTTCTTTCTTTCTTTCTTTCTTTCTTTCTTTCTTTCTTTCTTTCTTTCTTTCTTTCAGACTCAGGCTCAGAACTAGTTTATTTGAAAAACAAACAAAGAACAAAACAGTGTACATGGAATTCTCAAGATAAATATAAAATGATAATTATGAGCTAAATGTGGAAATCTAGATAATGGCAGGAGACGATCCATTAAGGCAGAGAAAACTGTCGCTATCATGGATGCCACCTTATGATGAGAGGTTATATATCATTGTGAAAGTTAGAACAAAGGAATTCCTTGACCTTTATTTGTTTAACAGGTGTGGCTGCTTTATATATATACAGCATGAACCCTAAGACCTGAATTTGATCAAGCTGAAGTTGTTATGATATTGCAATATTTATTCAAATGTATTTGAGCCCCAGCTGCTAGTTGTACTCTTATTAATCGTCACGGTGTTACCTGGCAGTAACATTGCAATTAATTTAACAGCATATCCCTTGTACTTTTTTCCTCAGTTTTAGTCCAAATTCGATTTTTATTTTTCAAAATATTCTGCAGAAAATTTCTGACAACTTGACACGTTTGATTTTTTAGTTCGACCAACATAGTTGTCAAACAGGCGAAAAATAGCTCAAGAGGTGCTTTTCCTTCTTACCCTTTGTCAGTCAAAATCATATGAAGGGCACCTTATAAGCAATAAATATGTGTAATTTTTATGTGTCCCAGCATATGGTAACTATGCAAAGTATCACTGAACGAGGCGATGTGGAACCAGTTGAATATGCACGACGTCCCGCTTTGGCCATTTAATGCCAGTGTGCATTGTCTAGACGCTGGCGCAGGCGGTAAAACAATACGAGAATGTCAAAGTGGATGGTATTCCCATGGATATGGAAATATTCCATACCATTCACTTCCTGTGCTCCCCTGGCAATTCCCAGTTCTTCCGGGCATGACTGTAATAGGGTCACTATGGATGAACTCGGACATGTCCCTGAGGCTTCAATTAATGTCTTTCCTGGGTAACCAGTTTATATTTTCCCTATTGTTACATAATGACATACAACAAATATTGATGCAATTTTCTAGTTTAAATTTTGAAATGTGTCCCTTGTAGTTTATACATTCGACCAGGAACGTGTTATAGAGAGAAAAAACAGAGAGAAAATAGACAAAACAAAACGATGTCAGGTATCCGAGTTTTCAGATAAAGACGGACAGGGTGTCAGATAAACCCGAACACTAGACAACTGTTAGTATTAGCACAGCAACATGTATATGTTTCCCAAAAGTGGAATTTCATTAAAGGAGAAAATAGAGATGTGCTTGTCTTTTGCTGCGTGATCGAGACCTCGCCCATAAAAACGAGCTGGCTTTCACGAATCTATCGCTTCAAGGCACCTCGAAGACGAAGGCTTGTTGCGCCGTGAAAGCTGGCTAACTTTCACGCCATGTCCCAAGCCATTATCCAGACCTCGCTCTTGTGTCTTGGGCTCGAGATACTTTTCACGCGTGAACCGTACCTCGCTCCCTGAGCATGCGCAGTTGGCAGCTTACATTACCTGGTTCCCACTCACTGCCGTTTTTTGCCCTTCTAAAACGCTGTAGCCCTTCGTGTTTACCTGGTTCCCACTCACTGCCGTTTTTTGCCCTTCTAAAACGCTATAGCCCTTCGTGTCTGTGCAACATTATAGGCCTATATATAATGTAATGCATACACTGTATATAAATTTTGTCTAATTTTTGTAAACTTACACTTGCTCGTCTTTAATAATTATCATTATATATTTGATGAATTTGTCCTTTTTTAAACTCTACCGTGGGTCTAAATATAGTCCTGCCTTCAACTTAGTCTTAGTTCAAGCTGAGACAAGGAATACTGAGTTCCTTGTCTCAGGTTCAAGCGTATACTTACTTATTTTTGTCAGGCTACCAGTATCAACCACTATCTTGCGGCTGTGGTTCTGCGAGGTATGTCACGAAGGGAGCTGAGTGCTTCAGCGCCAGGCAAGTTTCAGGCATGAAGCAGACCTCGCCGACGACGAAGCTTAAATACCGCTTGCGAGGTCTTCAAAGCGAGGTTGCTATGATGCTGCACCTTTTCTTACAGTAAATTGGGTCAGTAAACACATTAAATTGGTTTTAAATTGTCTTCTAAAAACCTTTTCCACTAAACAAGAGTAAAACAAACTGAAATAGTTTTTTCTTACGTTATAGTCTCGATCCATTTTACTTGCATTGTGCTTGTCATAGAGGATTTTGGCTATATTTCACAATCTGCTTAACTTATCAAATTTACCACGTAGGCCCTACCTCAGTGCATAAGAAACAATTTCAAAATACTTTTATCTAGTTTAGTACAGTTATACAGGGCCTAATTATTCATAACGTTTTTGTTCATTACTTAATTCTTTTTAGGCCTACTAAATCTGGTACTTAGTCATTTTCACTGATGAAGGATTCGCTGCGAAAACACGTTTCAGTAATTAAATGTATTTCTCTGTGGCAATATCAAATTTAAATGACCATATTAGCTGCTTATAATAGCAGGATCAGTGGGAAATATTCCGGTACATCTGAATCCCGACTGACAGTTGTTGACTGTGAAAGCCCTTTTCCACATTTCTCCAAATAATGCGAGGAACTCTATGCGGGTTACTTTCCTCCCTCTCCCTGCAATTTCTTTTGCCCCCCACCCCCCACCCCCACTCCATCCAAGCTCCCTCCAATAATGGGCTGTCATCCGCAAAGTGGTTTTGTCTAATGGTTGTAGTCACTCAGTGGAATGAGATGGCAGAGCGGAAGGGTGAACATTCTGTTCTGAATTTTCAATGAGTGCATGCGTATGCTATTGGTCAAGTAAGAGAAGATGCGGCTGTCCATCCATCATATGAGATTTAGAGTGGATGCTGGATTCCAGGGAGGGCGCTCAAGGGTACAGTGCATTCACTGAGGGTATGAAACGCAGACCCAATGGGAGTTAATCAATAAGAAAATAGGGGCCGGGTCTTTGGGAGCTGGTACGCCAATTGACAAAGTCCCAGGGTAGAAGTGCACATCCCATGAGGGAAAACGAGCCGTAAAATTTTGAGCTCGAGTACAATTTATTGGGGTCTTTGGGAGCGACAATTTTAAAAACATGGGGCCTTTAGAGTCAAAGGTTTGTAAAAGGGGGGTCTTTGAGAGCGACAAGTGGTCAAAATGGGTGTCTTTTCCGCGGAGCCTACCTGTAATGCTAAGTAATGGGAGTACCCCCCCTCCCCCACAAAACTATAGCTTAGAGATTAGAACACCTCACAATTAAGAGCGGTCTTTTTCATGACCGTTTACTTTTTCTTCAATGCAAAAGGTGTATATGATGAACAGTTTCAAAATTAAGAACATCTCCTAAAAAGGCCACTTTAGGTGTAACCCAGGTCGGCTTAATTCTGGGATTCCACTGTAGTTGGTATAACAGTACAAAAGGGCAGTATAAGCGCCATGCATTGTGTGTGTGCGTGTGTGTGTGTGTGTGTGTGTTTCTGTAAAATAAAAAACAAACAAACAAAGTGACAGCGAAACGCTCTGCTTCAGACTATCAGTGCCCACAAACATTGGATGTTTGTTTATAAAAATTTTCAAACTTGCGTCAGGTGCTACGAACTTCGTCCAGATGTTACCAGATGTGTGTCGCACTCAAAATACTCTCTTCACCCATCATCCGCCCCTTTGCCCTGCTTCCCCACTCCATACCTCGTCGAGAACTCAATTAAAACTGTAATCAACATACGTGTGCATACATTTGCACAACTAGAAAAGAAGATTTGCTTCACAGCAAATCGTCTATGTGCCTTCAAAAATAATGAGAACAGCCCAAAATGCTGCACTTTGCCATTTCATTGTTCAACATATCTGGATTTCGTGCATTGGCCTAATTTGCATAAATTCAAATGCTACAACTTTGGTTCTTGGTTTATTGGATGTGGCCATGTCACAAACTTATAAAGTGAAGTTTGAATGACACTACTATCTATAATAGTTTTGAAGCTATTCAACATTTTAATTTTGTGCATTTGCATAAATTAAAAACCTACAACTTTGGTTTATGGTTCATTGGATGGGGACATGTCAAATACCTACAAATTGAAGTTGGAATGGTACCTCTGTGTATATATAATAGTTTTAAAGTTATTCAAGATTTAAATTTCGTGTATTCATCTTATTTGCTGAAAGTAAAATTGTACAATTTTGGATCATGGTTCATTGGACACGGCTATGTCACAATCCCGTAAATGTAAATTGACGTAGGAATGACACCTCTATCTATAATAGTTTTGAAACTATACAATATTTTAATTTTGCATATTCACTTATTTTGCATAAATTAAACTTTGGTTCATAGTTCATTGGATGCAGCTTTGCCACAAACCGATAAATTGGAATTAGAATGGCATCTCCATCTATAATAGTTTTGAGATTTTTAATTTTCAAATTTGTCAATGCCCCTAATTTGCATTATTTAAAATCCTACAATTTTCATTTATTGTCCATTATATTGGCAGGTGTCACAAACCTATGTATGCACATTGAAATTTTGTGTCAGTCTGCAATAGTTTGGAAGATATTGGGATTTTAAAGTTTCCATTGCCCTGATTTGCTTGATTTTAAACATCATGACTATTCCAAACCAGGTGCACAATATCACTGGTAGGTCAGGTACAATGGCAAGTTTGGCAAGCTTGGCAGTTTTCGGAATATTAGTGTCCGAGAAGACTCCGGAAAAAATTGGTCTTAAAGAAGAAAGAAAGAAAGAAAGAAAGAAAGAAAGAAAGAAAGAAAGAAAGAAAGAAAGAAAGAAAGAAAGAAAGAAAGAAAGAAAGAAAGAAAGAAAGAAAGAAAGAAAGAAAGAAAGAAAGAAAGAAAGAAAGAAAGAAAGAAAGAAAGAAAGAAAGAATTCTTGGAAAAACAAAATGTTTGGGTCGGGACCCAGACATAATTACACCGTAAAGTAGCAGAGAACTGGAATAGTGTGAACATGTTGTTGTTGTTGTGTGCGCGCGTGTGTGGGCCTATGTCTGTGTGTGCATGAGCATGTGCATGTGTGTCCAAATAACTGCTGCAGACACTTTCGATTTAATTTGTAAGCTACATGCACAATTATTAAATTTAATAGTGCAGCTAACCGCCTCTGTGATCTGTTCCCATTGCCAGTTTAAATTATTGCTGGACTCACGTTTGAAAATAAATGAAGTTTGCGGTTGTTTTACATCCTTCTGTTGGGGGGACGGTGATCTGTGAACAGGAATGGGCGTTAAGCAACAAACATGGTTGTTGCTTTGAAAAAGCGCATCTGTTCGCACTATAGGCCTATCCCTGGACCTAGTGTAGCTATCGAGTAAAATTGTGAATTTTGTTCTTTAGAAAGGGGAGGGGCTTCATTTGCCTTTGCTTCGGGTGTTCCTGGGGAACTAATTCGATCAGCTGGTGGCTGGGCATCTGAAGCTGATATTGACTTGGCTTTGTTTTCTAGATGGCAAGTTGGATTAAAGATGAGGGATCCGATCATCAGGGCAAGCAGACATTAAAATGTTATATTTGTCAATGTGTGTCAGGAAATAACTTCCAATTTTTTAAGTGGCTTACATGTATATTGACATGATATTGTATACATTTACATTGATATTATGCAGCATAGGGTTGACCTGGTACTTTCGTTAGTTGTTTCACGTTAAACTTAAATACTATTTAAAGTGATAGATTGTCATGATCATCACACATATATTTATAATGTTTAATTTTGATGTACGAGTAACTTTGTTATCATGGTAATAGGAAGTTCATCTTCCAAATGATATAATTATTTTGAGATTTAGCATGATTTACTTTTGAGTATTTTGGGCCCAATTTTTGTTTTTAGCGGGAAAATGTTAATTCTTCCTTGGTTATTTCTTGTGTACTTTGTTTCTTTTTGTACGCTTGGATCCGTAGATTTTAAGGCAAATCCTGTAATATGTATTTCCGAACAGGACAGCACCCATCAACATAGTCACAAGAATTATGACCAATATAGCCAGCTGGGCCACATTTGGTTTTTCTAACACCATCAACTCGTGATCTTTTATGTGTACTAGAAAAGGATTAATCGATACTGAGCTGAAAGAGAATACACTCAGGCCTACGTGGAGTATAGAGGCATATAAAATCTATCTATCTATCTATCTATCTATCTATCTATCTATCTATCTATCTATCTATCTATCTATCTATCCATCTATGTTTATCATTACCTATTTATTCATTCCTTTCTTCGTTTGATTATTTATCACACCTATTTTCTGTTTCTTTCTCTTTCGTTTTATAATTTTTCTTCGTATCTTCTCTTCACGCTCAAAGATCAAACACACGAGCTATGGCAGAATTGCGTTTGTACATAGATAACAAAAGTGCCTTCTCTGATCACATTAAACATGTAGATGCAGTTTACACATGATTGTGACCTTGGCTTTCCAAAATATGTAACAAATGGTGTCGTAACTTTCTCCATTAAATCTTTGATTCCATTTGTAATTTTTGCGTAATATTTTTAGCCAGGGTGACTTGTTAGTCAGCTGAGCTTATGTGATGACTGGGCATCCATCGTCCATCCTTCGTCTACAATTCACATTTCCATTTATCCCAAACCACTCACCAGTTTCACTTCAAAATTTGTGGGAATGTACCTTGGGTGGGTCTTTGCAAAGCTTGTTCAAGTGGTCAAGTTCCAGTGAATTTTAGTTTGTTTGTCTGTTTTAAATTAATTTTTGCGTTTATTTTTCACCAAATCTCAAAGGCATCTTCTCCGAAACCGCCAAGCCAATTGCTTCAAAATTACACGGGACACTTCTGGGAACCCCCAGACCTTAATTTGTTCAAGACGTGGCGCTGCGATTTTTTCCCCTTTGTGTGTGTGTGTGTGTGTGTGTGTGTGTGTGTGTGTGTCTTGAAGCTATTTTCAACTTCTTTGACACCATCACTCAGATCGTGCAGAAGATTGGCAGTAATGAGAAATGTAGCTTATGAAAAGGTTAAACAAAGTTGTTCACTAGGCCATGATACTGTGATTCCTGATTGTGACCGTTTTTTTCTATTCGGGTATGTATCGGTCAATGCATGCATTCCTGTTGATTACCATGTAAATCAGTGTTGATTCAATGGAAATTCACACTTTCAGCTTCCTCTCTAAAAGCGTCAACCAGATTCACTTCAAACTTGGTGGGAATATACCCTACAGGTGGCTCTCTACCAAGCTTGTTCAAATGGTCATGCTGCAGTGATTATTGGATTTTTCATGATTTTTTAAAATTATCTTTTGGCAAAATCTTTTCAAAAAGTCTGCTCTAAAATCGTTCAGTCAATAAATTGCTTTCAAGTTGCATAGGGACAGTTCTGGGGAACCTTATACCTTAATTTGTGGAAGAGATGGAGCTGTGATTTTTTAAACTGATTTTTGTGTGTTTTCATTATTTTCGACTTCCGCAAAACTTCGAGTCAAATTGTCTAGTTCTAACACTTGGTGGAAATGTAGCTTGTGGGAGGGTTAAATAAATATGTTCACCAGGTGGTGATACTCTCGATTGATGAATTTTGATGAATTTGTCAAACCTGGTACCTTCAGGTTACTATATGCATTCCTATTGATAACTGTGCAAGTCAGTGGGGATTGTTCACATCTCATTTCCAATCAAGGTGGGTCTAGTTCACTTTGCTTTGTTCATCATAGGTCAGCTGAGCATGGCTCCATCAGAGCCCTCTTGACATCCTGTTTTTCTTCGCATAATAGCTATAGCAAACAGGGACAGGATGAATAAAGAACTCAAAAAGACCCCTGTTGATACAGAAGAATATAATCAGCATAAAATTAATTTACACACGTGGAATTATATTCTTAAAAATAACATTAAACAAGCTGAGAAAAGATATTACAACTCCTGCTTCACTAGATGTAAAGGAAGCATTGGAGATACATGGAAAAATATTAAAGAAGCACTGAATAAAATTAAAAAGAAGTCAAATTTTCCTGATACCTTTAAGGTAGATGGTGAAACTATCTCTGATAAACAAACAATTACTGACAAGTTTAACAAATTTTCTCTAAGATAGGTCCCAAACTTGCTGCAAAAGTAAATCCCCTAAATAACAATGAGTTCCAAGACTACCTGAGCACTCCCTGTATGCACAATTTTCATTCACACAAGTTACAGCAGACACTGTAATTAAAACCATTGACTCAATAAAACCAAAAACAAGTTGTGGTCAAGACGGTATTTCTGTTTAACTATTGAAAAGCATAAAAAACGAAATTTGCGATACTATAACTATTATAATCAACCAGTCTATTGTCACAGGGATTTTTCCAGGCAATTTGAAAATAGCTAAAGTCATAGCCCTACACAGAAAAGGTGATTCGGACCTTTTTGACAACTACAGACCTATTTCCCTCTTACCAAGCTTTTCAAAAATCTGCGGAAAAGTTATGTTTAATCAACTGAATGATTACTTCAAAACACATAATTTGTACTACAACCATCAGTATGGGTTTAGAGAACTGCATTCTACAGAGCTAGTTTCCGTTGAACTAGTCGATAGGGTATTAAATAGCATAGATAAACAAGAAATTCCAATTAGTATTTTTATGGACTTATCTAAGGCTTTTGACACATTGGACCACAAGATATGGATACATATATTACGATATTATGGTGTAAATGGTGTTGCACTTGATTAATTTGAAAATTATTTAACAAATCGTAAGCAATATGTAGAAATAGGTAATACGAAATCAGATCTATTAAACATTTCTACTGGAGTACCTCAGGGCTCTATCTTAGGTCCTCTGCTGTTCATTTTTTTTATATAAACAATTTACCATCTGCATCTAACCTTTTCAAGCCTCTGATATATGCAGATGACACTACTTTGGTCAGCACTCTACAAGTTCTATTTAAGTCTGATATCACCTATGGGTTAACTTTAAATATAAATAAAGAATTACATAAAATATATACATGGATAAAATTAAACAAGTTATCTTTAAATGAACATGAAACCAAATTTATGATATTCCACAATCCACAAAGACAAGTAACAATCCCTAAAATACAAATAAACAACATAACAATTGAATGTGTTCATGACTTTAATTTTTTAGGAATGCAAATTGACAGACACCTAAATTGGAACAGCCACATTGACAAAATCTCATTGAAAATATCAAAACTAATTGGCATCATGTACAGACTTAAAGAATATCTTCCTAGGAACATCCTAAAAATAATATATCATTCATTAGTATTACCACACTTAAATTATGGCGTGTTGCTTTGGGGACATAAAAACTGGAGAATTGCTCTACTTCAAAAAAAGTGTGTAAGGATAATAAACCATAGTTTAACACTCACACAGAACCAATCTTTAAAGAACTGAACCTACTTAAAAGGAATGATATTTTTCTCCATCAGCGACTGAAGTTCTACTTTAAGTATATGAACAACCAATTACCAGAGTACTTTAAATCATTTAATATGAGACTAGTATCTAATGTCTATAATCATAATACGAGAAACAGAATTGCTACTTTTACAGAAAGAACTAATCTTGTTAGGACTGCAAAATGCCTGAGCCATATGATTATCAAAACCTTAAATGATACTCCTGTCAACATAATCAGCAAGGTTGATACTCACACTAAACACGGCTTTGCCGTATATGCAAAGAAATACTATATGAGTAAATATGTTGCTGCCTGTTCTATTCCTAACTGTTTTATCTTTAATGTTCCTAATTTGTAAGGCCTTTAATAATCCTTCATTTCCTAATCAACATACATGCAATAATCATGGTCTAAAATTACAATAAATGGTGTTTTTTTTTTTTTTTAACCACTAACACTAACAGAGTAATACAAACTTTCTTCTCATCTCAATAAAAATTGTATTGTAAATCAATTTGGGTATAAAGGTGGCTCCCATGATAGCGGTTGTTTCATGGCTTAATGGGTGTCTCCTGACCACGATATGTTACAAATGTGTCTTCTGTACAGAACAATGGTCAAATAAAGGTTTTCTGAGTCTGAGAGTCTGAGTAATGATTTTTTTTCCCCAGTACACGTTTGAAGTTCCTGAGAAGATACCGGTAATTCATACTTTACAGCAATACTTCGGAGTTCCAAGCGCACAGGGTGATTGCCACGCCTCCGCCCAACCATCAACATGACAATTTTACCCACTGTAAGTTACAATTAGCCAGGCTAGATTGCGCTCGCTTTTGACTGTGCTTGTCGTTTACATGTTATGCCACTCTTGTGGATACATCTTTCCTTGACACCGGTTACAAAACTTTCAACCAATGAGCGTTAAGCAACAAGTGCAGGGGTTGCTGATGCAGAAAGGCGTCTGGCTTTTAGTCCTTTACCACGAGAAAGTCCGTTACTATTTCATAGGATTTTCTTGCCATTCAGAATGATGCGTTGTGTTTTTAATTTCGTAATATGGGTTTCGTGTAGTGTACTTCTGCTGTTTAGATTCGGTGTGAATGCAGGTAGGTGCATCTTGCGGAGGCGCCGTTGGCAGGTTGGAGACTGCGTGACTGCCTTGAGTGCGTTTCGTCTCTCTAGACTCTAGTCCAGCCTAAATGTTACCCCTCCCCCACACTGCCACTGAGTCTCTACCGAGCAACTAAGTTTACAAAACTCGAACAAAGTTTTTGAAAATGAAAGTAAAACGAAAAACTACGCTTCATCCATATTATCAAACAAACATAATGTTAAAAGTTGAATTTGACCAGTTGGGAAAAAGACAGTACGTTTCTGAGCCAATTAAATCATAAATGAAACTTGAGTTACTGAGGCTGAACAGTGAAGAAAATTAGAAATAAAGAAATTCATATGGCCGTGTCAGGGGGAAATGGATTCAGACAGCGCAAGTTTTAAAACCGCTCACTGCGAGCTGTGAACGGTTCGAAATGAGTGTTGTCAAATCCATTCCCCATGACGCTGCCATGTGGAATGTTTTCCCTATAGCTAGGTCTTGAGCGTTAAATCTTATGACTATGTTTTTGTCAAAACCTACTTGGCTTTGCGTGCTTGCAGCAGCCTTTCCAGCTCCACTTGTTGTTGTTGTCTGTGGTCAAGATCCTGTTACGCGATCAGAATGGTCCCAATGGAAAGGATAACTGTATGGTTTTGGTAGCTCTCTGTCATATCCGCTGTGAGTGAGTTAAGAAAAACCAGTCCTGTCTTGGTTGATTGAAAAAGGTATGTCCTTGTAGCTGAATGCCCATGTTAGTGGCCATAAAGAAAAACACAAGGTGTCTGGTGATCTCGTTGACACACTCGTTTCGAAAGAATGGCTGGGAGAGAGAGTCCAGGGTAATTTCTGTCTCTGAAGAGGAGATACCATTTTAAGAAAAGTCAACTCAATGTTGTTTTTAAAATAGTCTTCCATTTAGGTCACTTTCAACATTGCTAAGGTGCGTCATTCAAGAAAGAGCTTTCAGCAACTCTTTTGTAATTCCTGTAATCTAATTGGCTTACAAATAAAATAACAACCAATAGGATTATCTCTTGTATTTCATTTCAGTTGCAAAATCGTTCCACACATACATTGGGAGGGATTGTGTTTCCACATGGGTAACTATGGGAGAAAGGTTGATTGATCCCTGAGACTCTGGGATCAACCTTTCCTCACAATAAGCCTCAGGTGCAGTCAGAACTTGGGAGGAAAGTGGGTGGGGTGGAGAGGGAGGGGGAAGGGGCAGAGAATTGGGGTGGGGGAGAGAAACAAATCAGTCGGCAATTTTTAGCTCAGCTGACTTGTCAGTCAGCTGAGCTTATGGTCCTCTGTCCGTCATCAACAATTTGCATTTTCGACTTCTTCTCAAAAACCGTTGGCCAGATCCAGTTCAAACTTTGGGGGGGGGGGGGGGATGTGCCTTGTGTAGATCTCTACCAAGTTGTTCAAGTGGTCGGGGTCCAGTGATTTTTTTTTTTTTTTTTTAAATGAATTTTTTTTGGGTTCACTTTTGGGGCAAATCTTAAAAAATCACTTTCTCAAAAATCGCTTGGCCAATTGCTTCAAAATTGCATAGGAACACTTCTGGAGTCCTGTAGACCCTACTGTGTTCAGCAGGTGGTGCTGCCATTTTAAAAATTTTTTTTTTATGCATTTTGTGTGTTGAAGCTGTTTTTGACATCTTCAAAAATATTACTAAGATTATGCTGAAACATGGTGGCAATGTTCCTTGTGGAAGACTCAAACAAAGTTTTTGAGGTAAAGTCATTTCTGTTCAGGTGGAATTGTTGTGAATCCCTGCTTTTTAAGGAATTTTTCATATTGGGTAGTTTAAGTTAATGCACGCATCATTATTGATTACCATGCAAGTCAATGGGGATTGCAGTGGTAAATCACATTTTTGACTTTGTCTTGAAAACAGTTAGCCAGATCCACTTCAAACTTGGTGGGGATGTGCTTTGAGTGGGTCTCTATCAAGTTTGTTCAAATAGTCATGCTCCAGTTATTTCTGGATTTAAAAAAAATTGTTCATTTTTTTTAAAACATAAAAAAATCTTGTGCAAAATCGCTTGGCTAATTGCTTCAAAATTGCATAGGAACTCTTCTGGTGACCCCTAGACCTTAATTTCTTCAACAGGTGGTGCTGCATTTTTTTTCTACTTTTTTATAATGAATTTTTGTTTGTTCATGCTGTTTTCCATTTTTGCTCCAAAGAGGTTGCAAAGAGTATGCTGAAACTTGATGGAAATGTTCCTTGTGGAAGGGTCAAACAAAGTTGTTCACCAGGTCTCTTCTAAGTTTGTTCAAATGGTCATGATCCAGTGATTTTTAGATTTTTATGAATTTTTTAGTTGATTTGTTGGCAAAATCTTTTTAAAAAATCTTCTCTGAAACTGCTTGGCCAATTGCTTAGAAATTGCATAGGAACACTTGTGGGTACCCCTGGACCTTCATTTGTTCAGGAGGTGGCGCTCTGCTTTTAAATTTTTTAAAATAAATTTTTGTGTGTTTTTGCTATTTTTGACATCTTCTCTAAACCATCATTCAGAGCAGGCTGAAACTTTGTGGAAATGTTCCTTGTGGAAAGGTCAAAGAAAGCTGTACACTACATGTAGGCGGCATGATCACTCCAGTTTGTACATGAAGGGTCAGTGGAGCACAGGACTGTCACAATCCTTTTTGGGGGGGTTGTTGTTTTTTTAAAGTAATGGTCACAAACACAGGATCAGTTACAATTTAGTTGCTCACTTCATATTTTGGCTGATATAATGAAAAATACCCTCCAGCAATAGCGCATAATAGGCCATAAAGGTGGCACTTTTAGATGTACAGATTATGGAATGAAACCAATAACACTGCACTCGATTCCATATTGCACACACAGATGTGCACATGGATATGCACACATTTCCAGACACATTGTATCATCATCATCAACAGCAACAGTAGTAGTAGTAGTTTTATTGTTAAATTAAAAAAAAAACAAAAAAACATGAAATTATGCCCACCTGTAACTCGAAAATGTAGACAATAACACTGACCACAAATAAAACATGATAGATTCCAAGGTTTGTCACTTGACAGCCTTCACAGTTTCAGATGGCTTCCAAAATACGAGGACATGGTCTTCAGCTGCAATAAGCGCAAGTGAAACCAAAGCAGTTAACTGTTAAGGTACTCACTTAAAGATTTTGCATCAGTCTAAAATGCATAGGACCACACCTGGTGTGGCCCTATGCATTTTGGCCAGAAAGTCACAAAAGTGGCTAGCCACACTTAAGTGGTTAAGGGGGAAATACATACAAGTGTATAAAACATAACATACTGGCTAACACTGTGAGTAACCAGCAACATCACCTTTCTGGATTATGTGTGAAAGCTGGCAATGAAATAACTTTTGGGTGTTCACATAAAATGCCCCAAACTAAAATACAAGTTTGGTTATTTGGTTATTACTTTCCTCATATAATAAAGATAAAACCAACCAACAATTTCATGTGATAAAATAAAACTGACAATAAATAATTATACAATTTTAAGCCCATAAGGATAAATTGGCCCAAACTGAACTTAGTTATGTTTATGGTTTGGCAATGTGGGCTGAGGTTACAATAGTTGTAGAAAGTTCAAACATAACCCTTAAGCTATGTAGTTTTAGTTCCCTTTTATGTTTTTACAGCTTAATTACTCACATGGAAGCCTCTTCCATGTATATTGAAAAAGTCCACTGAAATGCAGAAAAATGATATTTTCCTTTATGTGATAATACTAATACATAGACTGAAGTTAAAGGATAACACTTTATAAAGTGTACAGCAAGAAACTGCACAAAATGTAGAATAATATCAACATTTTAGTCATGAAACCTGATAAAATTATTTTTTAAAAATCACATGGACAAAACCCATTTTACGCATTCTGTTGCAAGACGCCCCTTATTATCATCATCATCATCATCATCATCATCATCATCATCATCATCATCATCATCATCATCATCATCATCATCATCATCATCATCATTATTATTATCTTTTATGTTGTATGGATTATTGAAGTGATTACTGAAAAATAAAACAGATTTAAGATAACTGATTATTTAATTAAAAATGATGTGGTGAACACTAAAAGGATTATGAATAGGAGATATCATGTGTTAGAAGGATATATTCTGCCTGCATTATAAATCCCGACCGTGTAGGGGGAGGGATTTATAATACAGGGTTTCAGAATGCATCCCAGTAACAAGTGGTATCTCCTATTTAAACCATGCCCCTTTCGTTACTGCCACTATTTAATTGTTAGATACCCTTATCACCGCCTTAATCCAGGAAACAGTATAGAACAAATATTTGACCTGCCTGTGCACCCATGTGCCAGGTTTTCTTTGGCATGCCCCACTAAGCACGATAAGAGATACAAAACATGCCTCAACGACCAGGTCACACTGGCTGGTGTAATGCTCAGGACAGTTGCTTCATCCTGTGGAAATAATCAGTGCATTACTGATATGTTAATTTTTTCTGTAACAAGCATAGAGAACACTAGTTCTCCATGGCAAAATTCAAAGTCCAGCATTCTGGTCAACGAAAGTAGTTCTCATACAAGAGACATCAACAGGGATTTAAGTGGACAAACTGGAGAAGAAATCCCTGGCAGTGACAAAAGAGGCATTGTTCAAGAGAAAATCATCACCTCTTTGCAACAACGCCTTACCATTCGCAGGGTGTTCTGTGAACAAAAGTTACATTGTAAAACTAGACTGGGTCTGATCGGGTCTCACAAAAGATCTTTATGTGTCTCAATTAAATCCTTGCAGGTTCTGGTGGATTAAGTAAACTGGGGAAAAATTCATATAATGTACATGTACACAGAAAGAACTTCACAGTTGAATGGCATCACAAAAAACAGCTTGAGTGTCACCCCCGACATTTCAATTCATCAGAAGACTTCACAAATACTGCAAGGTGTCATATCACATGGAAAAGGGATGGAAATTTGGTTTGTATTTACATGTTTGAATCACAATCCAACACAGTTCCATCTGCTCGGACAGACTATGCACATGAAATACACAATTTACCTGCCTAGGAAACAAATGATAAAAATGCAGTTTGCTTATGTGGAGACTTCAGATAAGGAAAGCTGGTATTGCCATGTCAAGATAGCATATATGCATTATATGTGAGACCAAGTTTAGTTTGTTTTTTTCAGCTGGAAAAATTGCAGAAATAAGTAACTGTTGTGCTCAAGAGGTTTATCTGGAGATTATAGGTCTAAAAAAATTTGATTTAACCATTTATTGGAAGGAAAATAAATTGATTTTAATATACATGTACATGTATCTCAAGCTTTAATGAGCAATTTTAAGCTTCCATCAAATTTTGCAAATAGATTATTAGTATTACTACAGTGGCCTTGGAAGAGGGGTGATTCTTGCTGAGAGGGGCCTTATTACAAGGAGGACCAAGTGCTGTATTTACATTTTTTCCCACTGTATCATACTTTTTCTCACCATAGCAAGCATGTTTTGTAATCAATCACAAATACAATTCATGCACATATCTAATTAATTTTCTGTGCATTCATTCTTTCCAACCAGTGTAACAATATAAATGGTACCAAATACCTGATTCATAGCAGAATGGGGCAGAAGAAAACAACAATTGCAGCTAAAATTAATTGCACTACAGGCCTTTACATCTGTGAATACTTTGTACAGGTATTTGGTGAGTATTTCATAGCACAAAATTCTATCACCAGCATTCTTTCTTAGTTTGTGTCCCAAAAACCCTACAAATGGCTAGAAAGTGTATTGTTTTGGGGTTTTTTTAGCCTCATAGTATTTTAAGAAGCCACCATCATGCCAATAAGTCCAGCTTGTGTACTGAGCATATATATATATATACACACACACACACACACACACACACACACACAACTTTAAGAGTGATCCAGTAAGTGCACAAAGCTCTTGTCTACACAGGGCCCTCTTGAAAAATTGGTACACAAGATATATTGATTCATAAGCATACAGTATATACATGCAGGATATGTCATTATAGTATGCAATATTAGAGCATAATGTTGCATAGTAAAAGGTAAAATAGAGTTTGAGTAATTTATAAAAACAGGTAGGTGCAACACTTTTAGAGAATAGGAATTATTTCTCTATTTTTACACATTGGACAAAATTATTCTGGCATGTAAGGGCACCATTATTAAATGGTCTGTTTGTTAGGCCCACATATTGAAGCAAGAGAGCCAGCTGGTTGACCACTAAAAAAGGAATGTCTGACAGGAGGAATAAAACATTACAATTTTTTATATCCCAAAATGTATTTCATCTCAATTTTGGAAGGAGATCTGGAGTCAGTAGTAATATGATTTTAAGGCTTTATGATTGTTGGCACAGGATCAAAATATATGGTTGGGCAGGACATGAGAATCTGAAAGTTTAATCACGAAGCCCCATGCCTTGAGCCCATATAGAAGTTGACATAAAATGTCTGTGTTTTTAATACAAATAGGCCCAAGCCAAAGCCAAAACGTATATTAATAATTATCAGAGTTCAGAGAGTGCAAGAGATAATATCAAAAATCATTTTAGGGAGTAGATTTAGGTTTGCTGCATGATATTTAAAACAGAAAATGTGAATATATTGTAGGTTCAGCACCAGAACTTGTGTGCCACTTTCCATCAAAGCTAGAAGTTTTGGGTGGACAGCCATTTACACTTTTCTGTGAGGCTTTTGGAAATACTCCGTCTACCATTATCTGGAAAAAGGATGGGCAAGTATGTGAGACCGTCACTAAGACATATGTGTTACTGATATGCAGTTTACAAGCTTTATCATTGCACTGCAATTCATAAACAGCAGGAAAAGGTGAAATGGGGCCCCAAATGGGTATATGGTGACTTGCAACCTGGGAGAGCTTTATGGGTGACCTGGTTAAAGACATTAATTTATGTGACCGATGACCTACACTATGAATTTCAATAACTTAGATTTTTTGCCATGTGACCTGTGTGCCACAAAAAGAGTGACTCTGTGACTTTGGGGGGAGGGGGGAGGGCTAGAGGGTACCCATCTAGAGCCCCTGAAATGTAATTAAGCATCATCACTAGTTAAAAAAAAACATTACCGCTACTCATAGATTTCAACCCAACAATGACAGCAAATAGATTCAACAGTTACCAAAACATCAACATTTCATCATCCAAAACCAATGTGAAGACACAAATTTCTCTCCTGACTTCAGACAGGCAGTCACCCATAAAGGGAAACTGGTCCTCTCAACCTTTGAAATTTTTCATTAACCAGAGACTTTAGTTTTACCAAAACATTTAGGCCTAACCACTTAAAACGCAAATTTTATCACTTGCGCCAAAGAAAAAAGTAGGCATATGCACTGTTTTTGTGATATTGATGAATGTAGAACATCAACACACTCTATTAACTCTAGCAAAGTTTTATAAAAATTGCTCAAGCCTGGTCAGCTTATGCATCTGAGAAAGACTTTCCTTAAAATTACAGATGACTACCTCCATTATAACTATGAGTCGGAGAACACAGCCCACTGCACAACATAGCAAATGAAGTATTTATAAAATAGTTCAGAAAAAAATTACCCATACTCAAAAGAGTTATACCGAAATATGAACATTCATCTTCCAATACCAATGTGTGAAGTCCAGTTATGTCTCCCCATGCAATATGGGGAGACATGTTTTTGTGACTGATTCATCTTCTGCACTTAAGCAGTGTCACTGTAATATGACTTGAGAAGGATTTGATGAAAGTTTATAAAACATGTATGATATTGTCAAGGTCAGGGATGCACTAGGGATATATGTTCCTGAGTGCCAACTAAGGATTTGATGAAAGTTCATCAAACTATGTCACATTATGCGCTTCAGAAAGGGTGTTCTTACGATTGCATATTATCTACCTGGGTATCAATTTCAAGGTCATGGTACTTTTTAAAGTAAATCTGTTTCTCTGTTAACTCTAGCAAAATTTTATAAAAATTGATCAAGCCTGGTCAGCTTATGCATCTGAGAAAGACTTCCCTTAAAATTACAGATGACTGATCTTGGCCTCACCATCAAGGTCACAGGTATGTTTAAAGCAAATGTTTTTCCCTCTAATATCTGATGGATGCATGAGAATTGATCAATTGTATATATATATATATATATATATATATATATATATATATATATATATATATATATATATATATATATATATATATATATTAGCAATATTTTCCTTGAGATTATATATGAGTGACCTGGACTCTAATTTCAAGGCTGCAGAGCTGATTAAAGTACACGTCAGTTTGAGGAACAACCTGTGGGGGACTGATTATAGATCAAACAGAATGAAAATTTAAGATATTTAATATGCACCATAGAGAGAACTCACTTGGAGTTGCAGGGAAGCTTAAAGTAGGCATGCTTCTGTGCAATAATTTGTGGAGAACTTTGAGACCAAAATGATTAAAACTGGTAAGAGTATGTGGTTCGGTTAGTCTTCATCTTCTGATTGCAGATGGATGATCATACTTAATTAGATCCTGGGTCTTTCTAAAAGTTTTACCTTTATCTTGATCTGTTTCACAAGCTTATTTACACTTTAAAATGCAGCCCAAGTCAGCTAGTGGGCCAATGTTGTCTGCTTCAATATTTTTGTCTAAATTCTACAATAATTAATGAAAAACAGTTTGAATGAGAATTGTAAATGAGACCTATCAAGGTGACATTTGCTTCATGTCAACAGCTTTCCTGGGCATGGTTTGGGCAAAAACCATAGCAAGGCAAGCTGTGCAATAAATCTTAAACTCTGTCTTAATCCAAGGGGGGGGGAGTTAAATGAAATCATTTGTTTCTGCCATAATTCAAGATATTGTTTACTAAATAATTTTGACCTTAGAACCCCTATTCAATACCTTGCATCCTCTGAGGTCCAAGATCATCATAGCCAGTGACCATGAGAGTGTTGCTGAGTCTATACCCCTAGGTCGCTTTCAACATATGAAATGAAAGGATTCGTCAAATATGTTGCATGCTTACATCTGGATGTGGTAAATGGCCATTTGCAAAGTCTTTAGGACAAGGAATCTTGTCAAAATTTGAGTAATCCCTACCAATCAATTTGTATTCACAGGTTTTGTCCAGCAGTGATTTATTCCGTGTCCAGGAAGGGAACCTCACAGTGTATAAGATGACTGGTGAACATGCTGGAACCTATATTGCTGAGGCCAAAAACATGTTTGGATTTTCTGCTGGTCATCTGATCAAGATTTACCTCAAAGGTAAATATTTCTACAACTGCCAGTTTTGGTTTTATGTTTCAAATTTAGTAACACTAAATTTTGGTACTTATATAAATATATATATATGTAAATATATGTCTGTATTTCTTTTTCAACATTACAATATTATTTTTATAAGTCACACTTTGACAAGACACACTTTGTAAAGTATAAATGAAGAGTTTTTGCAAGTCGCCATGTTCTGCTCTCATACCAAGTTCAGTAAGTAAGATATATAATCAGACTATTGGGTCAGTGCTGTTGCTAACCCCTTTTTTGACTTGCTGCTCATACATTTTGATTTTTTAGGAATATGTTTTGAAAAGTCATTGCCACCTGTCACCATAGCTCGTCGGGGACATAATGTTACCCTTAGATGTCATGTGCAAGGACAAAATTCTACATCAGTTATGGTAAAGTGGAGTAAAGATGGAGCTACCTGTATCTGTTCAAACTCAACTCAAAGGTAGGAAGTGGAAATAGCAATGGACTCGTACATCCAATAATGAATATGGAGGTGATAATGTAGATTTATCTGCTTTTTTAAAAGTACGTTCTGATTGTATATATATATATATATATATATATATATATATATATATATATATTTTGGTTGTCCCTACCTTCAACGTTAAAAATTTGTGGAAATTAATTACTTGTATATCTAAAATAGCGACAGTGAATATATTTTATATTTTATTAGCTTTGAATGAACCGAAACTGTGTGTGTGTGAGTTATTCATTTGCCTATGTTATAGGCAATGTGCCTGTGTTATAGGCAATGTTACTTTTTCAACATATGAGAGAAAACATTGAATGTAAATGTTTACTCACATAGCTTTGTAAGTGTTGTATTATGCTCAGCAATAATTTTTCAGTGTTGAAAAATACAATTTAGTTTATGGTGCTTTTTTGCAGTTTCAAATGTGACAAACACAAGTTTTGACAGGACATTCACATCTTAATGCTGAAAAGCAAAAACATAAAGAGCTTGCTTTACACAAAAACTGGAAAAACTGTTCCAGTTAGATATGCTCAGTTGAAATTAAATTATATTGATATATATTTTAGATTATCGGAACTTGAGAAAGCTAAAAGAACATCGTCTCATTTGAATGAATCAAAATGCAATCAGAGATTCCTGGATCCCTACCCCCTCGCCTCATTTATAACTTTGCTGATCATAAGTCTCGTTTTGGAATGACTGTAGTTAATTAAAATAGGATATCACTCTGACCCAGATTCTTGACCTAGTGACCTACTTTTGTTTCATGACACACCTTTAGGTCAGTATATATATATGTGCTTGAAGTTTCATTAAACTAAGTCAATAGTAAAGGAATTATAGCCTGGACATGATTGTATAAGGATGTGTCACTGTGACCCAGATAATTGACCTAGTGACCTACTTTTGATACATGACACACCTTTATGCCAAGACGCACCTTTGTGTAAAGTGTCAGTGATCTAAGTTGAAGGACAAGCAAATTACAGCCCAGACACAAATAGCGGACGGACAGAGGCAAGGGTGCATAATACTTGACCTCCGTTACATGACAAACCTTTGGGTTGAGATGTATGCATATGAAGTTTCATGAAACTAACTTAATGAATGAAGGAATTACAGCCCAGACATGATTTTGCCAGGATATATCACCGTGACCCAGATATTTGACCTAGTGACCTACTTTTGTTGCATGATACACCCTTATATCCAGACACACCTGTGTGTAAGGTTTCATTAATTTGAGTTGAAGGACAAGTGAATTATAGCCTGGACACAAACAACTGCATTGCATTTTATTTAAAGGCTTCACCATGACACAGTGGTAACCTACTTTTGTTCCATGACACACCTTGGGTCAAGATATGTGTGTACAATTTTTCATGAAACTAACTTAATTAGTAAAGCAATTACAGTCCGGGCACGATTTTACCAAGATATACCAGTGACCCAGATATTTGACCTCGTTTTACTTCATGGCACACCTTTGGGTCAAGATATATGTGTGTGTGAAGTTTCATGACACCAAGTTAAAGGTTAAAGGAATTACACCCTGGACATGAATTTACAAGGATATGTCACAGAGACCCAGATACTTGACCTAGTCACCTACTTTTATGCATGACGCACCCTTGTGTCCAGATACACAGGTGTGTAAAGTTTCATGAATTCAAGTCAAAGGACAACAGAATTACAGCCCGGACATGAAGTGTAATACAGGTTTACATGATTGTATCACCGTGATCCAGATACTTGACCTAGTGACCTAGTTTTGTTTCATGACACACCTTTAGGTCAAGATATGTGTGTGTGAAGTTTCATGAAACTGAGTTAAATGTAGTAAAGGAATCATGAGCCCGGCACGTTTTATAAGGATTTGTCAATATGACCCAGATACTTGACCTGTGCATCCATCCACACTTTTTAGCGATCTCGTCAATAGAGTCACAACTTTGTTGCAAAAACTACAACACAAAGGTTATAGAACACAACAACTACACAAAACTCTGCTGAAATGTTTCCAGAGATATGACCAAATACCTAGTAAATACAACATTAACTCAAGAACATTAGTCAAACTATGTCAAGATAGACCTTGAAATGACAAAGTGTAATTCTCAAAGTGTTTAGAGTAGTAAGAGGGAAAGTACCCAGTGTACAGTATACTTAACCCACCTAGAGAATTTTCTCTGATCCGACCTAAGTTTGAAAGCCATGATCATACTCACTTTTTGCAGGATTTCTTTCTTTTCAATCTTCATCCAGTATAGTGGAAGAGGTGGCTTCCAGCTAATACCTTAGTACACTTTACCTCATAACACATCTAGTCAACTTTATGGTGCTAAAAATTGTATTACTATTTACCTATTTATACCAGTGTCGGTATGGTGGAATAGTGTATGAAGCTTTTAAGTTTCAAAGGAGACATCCATTCTCTATTCATGTCCAGGCAATAATTTGCTTGTCCTTCAATTCAGATTAATGAAACTTTACACATAGCCTATGTCAAAATTTTGCAGAAGAATGTGTGCCATATGGACAAAAGTACTTCCATATGTATACAGGTTAGACAGTGACAGGTTAGCTCATGGAGAGTAAAGAAGTGGACTGCTGAATAGGGTAATGACTACCAGGAAGTGGTTCTGGACAAAAACAAAAACAAATACAGCTAGTGGCCCACTTTTGGCTAATGACAGACCCTCATGTCCAGGTGCACCTGTGTGTAAAGTTTCATTAATCTAAGTTGAAAGACAAGCGAATTATAGCTTGGACATGAATGGCGGACGGACAGACACACAGACAGAATAAGTGATGCTATGTGCTCCTCCTCCAGTAGGAGGGGGGCATAATAAACATACATTGTATTGTGACCTGTTGACCTTTCAATTTAGCATGCTGGGTTTACCAATGATGGCATAGTCAGACCCCTTCCCCTCGTTGACTGTTTTCCCCTTAAACCAGCCGAAAGATTGGCTGGTGGTCAAAGGCCAGTTGCTTCAATGTTTTGACTAATTCCAACAATGATGACCAAGAATTTTGAATGGGAATCATAAATGTGACCTATCAAAATTTCTTGGACATCATAATAGCTAGAATTTCAGAGTTGGTACACTTGTAAACTGTATGCACATTTGCCTTTTAATGTGGAAAAATCCAGAATGGAAAGTTGTACAAAACGAGGGCATTTAAAATTTTAAATCTGTTATATCTTCAAACATATATACACAGACATGAGATTTCAACTTTACATATAATTCATTGGTTGTTGCACATTTGGTGAATATTAGATAAAAGTCTCTGCATTCAAGATTTTGATTATTTTGAGCATTTCAAAACTTTTAGTCTTGAACATCTTCAAAATATATACACACAAGTGCCATTCCAACTTCTGCCTATATGTTATTGACAAAAGTGTGCCAAATTAATCTGAAACAAAATAAAGCAGTGCAGTAATTTATATCATGGAGGTTTATGCTCTTCATTTCATACTGTATTCTTCCTTATGACCACTTATGTTTTAATAAGTACCCCACACTTTATTGGGATCAGAAAAAATTGAGAGAAAGTCTATATTTAACCATCTTTTTAGTGTGTTATGTTCATAATATTTAAACTGTACATCTGGCAAAACGGACTCATGTTACTGTAAGTGTCCAGATAACTTTGTTGAAGGCACCTGACAATTTCTTCTTTCAGGGCCAGGTGCTATTTCACAAAGAACGGGACGCTGGAACTGTATGACATAAATGACATCAATGAGGGATTGTACACATGCACTGCTCAGTCTGACACCAATGAGATCAGCTCTTCTACCAAAATACTGATACACAGTTAGTGCTCTGTGTGGGTGGGTGGGTGGGTGTGACTGAGTGAGTGGACAGTTAAATTTAGAGGCATCAAATTCAATCAAGGCAAAAAGATATATGGCCGTTTATGGGATAAATGCCTTCTTTACTATCATACAAAAAGGGTGAAAAATGTACAGCTGTACTTTTACTGTGTCAGACACACTCTAATTAATGAATATAATGTGGGTACATTTTGTATCTTTCCAAAAAATTTTTGCTGCACAGAATTCAATAATGAGCACCAAGGATAAACTCTATGGCTGATTTCAATCCATAAATCTGATTTTGTTGTACAGCAGTAAAGACAATATGGCACTAGTTCTATGTGTGGGTAGCTGAGTTTGGTCATCCAGGACCTAAAGTGTAGCTTCTCTTTGATCAACAATACAATACCCAGGTACAGTTCTAGTCATTCACATTTAGAATAGAGGAGTGTATTTTCTGCAAAGAAATGGTTATGTGCATTTGGAATGAGAGTTGGTGTGATGTCATGTAATTGTCATATTTTTTTCTGAACAGTCTATATGGAAGTTTTACTTCTGGGAATTGCATTGAAGTCATCATCCAAAACACATGTCTCTATAATGTGGCATTTTAAAAGTGTACCCTCTCAAGAAATATGAAATATGTGTCAGTTTAATTATTAATGCTGTTTTATATCTGCGAATTAAATGGGAGTGTTGAAACTTGAAATTTGCTAGTCATCTTTTACATCTGTGAATTACATTCAAATTATCGTAAAAACATGTTTCTCTATAAGGTGTCCTTTTTAAAATTTACCCTGTCAAGAAAAATGACATGTGTGAATGTTTAATGTTCAATGCTGATTTGATCTGTGCAATGTTTGGGCATTGAAACTCTAAATTTGCAAGTCATTTACATCTCATGACCAAAATGACAGCAGATTTCCTGGCTGTGTTTGCATTATTTTTTTCTCTGATGGATATTGAGCAATACGTGGCTGTAAAAGTGAGCAACCATGGCTTAACCTGCCTAATACATGTATGTTTGAATGTTGTTGACCATCTGATGTCAGCAACACTTTACAGTGACAGTTGGCAGGCTATTAATTGTGCCTTTTGTAGTCTAGTAATTTTCATTATGGAAACAAATACAGAAACACTTATATTATATTCTTTGTAATGTGAACATTAATTATTTACCTGTTTTATAAGGACCTGTCAGGTTCACCAGGTTCCCCCCATCGAAGTTAGTTGTGGATGAAGGACAAACAGTTCGTTTGGAATGTGTGGCAACAGGCAGTCTGGCACCTACAGTTTCCTGGCTGGGACATGGAATGGACATTAGAAAAAAATCCAACTGGCACAAAATTAGCCAAGGAGTGGTTGAATCCCAGATTGAAGAATCAGATGAGGGTATCTTTACTTGTCAGGCTGAAAATCATTGGAGTACAGTTAACAAGACTGTATATATCAAAGTACACAGTAAGTGTTTTGCACCATAGAGGTTCACTTTTTAGCACAGGTGGCTTGTTGAGCTTGACTTATGGTCTGTTATCCCATATGTCAATCAACAATTAACACTTTTGCCTTCTCAAACCAGTTGGCCAAATCCACTTCAAACTTGGTGGAGATACAATTTGCACAGGTCTTCTACCAAATGTTTTTACATGTTTATATTTTGTTGATTTTTGGAGAGAAAAAAATTGCACATTTTGTTGCTGTTGTTGACAATCTTCAAAAATTTTCTCCGCACCATTGCTTCAAAACTGAATAAGACTTTTGAGTACCCCTACACTTTAAGCCTTTCCCCTTATATTAAGACTGAGTCAACAGCATTCCTCGGCATGGGTGCCCAACCCATGCCAAGGAACGCTGTTGACCTGGGTCATGTTGTATTGACAGGTCTCATCTTCAATTCTCAGTGAAATTGTTTTTCATTGCTGTTAAAATCAGTTGAAAATGCTGAAGCAGACGACATTTGACCACAAGCCGGTTTTGGCCGGTTTAAGGGGGAAAGGGTTAAGACTGAGACAATCAGCTTTCCTTGGTGTGGTAAGCACCCAACCCATGCCAAGGGAACCAGTTGACATGTTATCTTGATAGGTCTTGTGTTCATATCTCATTCAAATTGTTTTTATATAACTGTTGAAATTAGTTACAAAAAAAATTGAAACAGACATTAGCCAACAACAAGTTTGGGCTGATTAAGGAAGACAAGGATTAATGTGTTCAACTGATGGCACTGTAATTAAATTAAAAAAAAAAGTGTATCATTCATGTTTCTGTAATTTGACATCTTCAAAACTACAGACAGGATTCTCTTCAAACTTAATGAGATGGTAGCATAACTCTGTCACCAAAATTTGTCTCCAGTGGCTGCATTCACAAAAATCTTGACCTGGCGTTTGACCCAAGTTTGTCTAGTTTTTGGATCCAATACAGGATCAAGCTTGATAATCAGATCAATGGTATTCACTAAATATTTCATCCTGATAGGATTCAAAATTTTGGATTAGACTTAAGGTAGCTCTTGGCCAGGATCAAATAAGGCGGCATGCAGATCAACAAAATTCTTATTACACATTAATTTTAAGGGTGTGGTATACTTTATGACTCTCATTTATTTTTGTTTAATTTCTGTCTAAGTATGGTTACCATCTAACACCCTGAAAAGTACATTTTCTGAAAGGAAACATAACATCCAGTTTTATTCTGGTACTGAATATAAAATTTTAGTATCCCTATTGATGTAATTAAGTTTCAATTAAAATTCTTGAATTTTCCATAAATTTCAAAAAAGAATTTTAAAAAATAAAAATCAGATTTAGTTTATAGTGTCAAATGAAAGAACACATAACACTCTCCAAAACTATATTTCAAATTGCTGAAAAGGACTTAGTTCTAATTATATTGCCATTTTTTTTTTTTTTTAATTTTAACTTTAATTTAAATATCCTTTAAATTTTGAACTAAAACCTTTATCCAAAATTTAAAACACAGTTTTGCTGAGCACTACAAGTGTGTTTTTTCATTTACCTTAAGAAAATAATGTTTCCATTTTTGGTGTTTGTGCTATTTTTTTTCTGCAAAAGCAGGTAAAATTAAAAAGTTTTAATTAAGCAATTTTAAGTTAATTTTCACACTTACAGAGATTTCATGATTTCAATAGCTTAATGCAAATGTATACTTTTAGAAAATACATAGTTTATATGGTCTCAAATAAGAATTGTAGTGTGTATAAGGACAAGTTTGGAGCAAAGTCATATTTTCTGTATAAAATGCTGTAAAAGTGTATCATGCCCTTACGTACATGTACTGGTAGCCTAATGTAATCCTGTAACACAATGTATGAGCTGCCATTTATTGGTACTCTTTTTGATACCCATATAAAAGCATGAATAAGTTGCAGTGCTGAAGATTTCACTTGGCAGCTGAGGCTTACTTGCCCATGATCCTAATTACAGATTCACCGTCCTTCTTGTGAACAAGAGTTTATTTTGCAGAATGGTTCCTTGGTAATTTTTAGCAGTTGTGACTTAAATTTGTAGGTCAAGGGTTGTGGGTTTGAGAAGTGGGGGCTTGTTTAGGATTAAGGCCAATCAAAATCCATTACATCTTTATATTTTTATGTTTTAAATGCCACCCAAGTGGACAAAAACTACAAACTTATTAAGGTAAGAAAATTCACCTCCCATGCCTATGTATGCCTACAGGCTACACATTCTGGAAATGCAGTAGACTTTTGTGACTCAAGCTTCCTTACAAAAAGCATGACTAAACTGGAAGCTGAGTGGTTATACAACTATAAACAGATGTACTTGTTCAATACATGGACTAGTCAAGTTAACCTGTTTTTCATTCTGTGAACATTACAGTTGTACAAAGCAACAATGAAAATTAAGACAAGTATCAACATTGACAGAAATTCTAATTAAAGTTAAGTCATACTCATAGACCTACGCCTAGTTTCAAGTGACAAACTGGCTCTCGCTTTGGCCAAGGCCAAAACCAAAGCCTAACCATGGGTAGACCTAAACAAATATCTACCTGCTTATTGTATCCATTTTTTTCTTTTTTTTTTTTTTGCCGTAATTCGACCTTTATTCCCTCCCACCCACACCACCCCGACCACTGGCGGAACCTGTAAACTTCTTCAGGAGTATTTCCCTGTAATGTTCATACTCATGCTGCAGAACGTCAAACTCTGTAGTGCTATACTTGTAGCTTTTCACTGATTTGCTGGCCTTTTCTGAGGAAGCCATATTGATGCAGACAATAAAAGAACATGTTTGTTCAATGAGTAGGCCTATCTATGACAAGAACAGTTTCTTAAGTTACAAAAATGCTAAGGCCACTTGCATCACACAAAAAATACTGAATCACTTGATCCAATCTTTCTGAATACAGAAACAGAAAAGATCTAAAACTGGATCAAGTGATCCTGCATTTTTGGCACAAGATTTTAGGATAAACTTCAGGATCAAATCAAATTTTTTGTGAATTCCATTTACCTACAGTGATCCAAGTACACACACACACACACACACACACACACACACACACACACACACACACACACACAGCTCTCTCTGAAAGTGTTGGTCAGATCCACTTCGGTCTCAGTAAGTTAGTAAGAATGTATTTTCAAATGTAACCACTACCCCCTCACCCCTGAGCTTCACATTTCTTTAATCATTTATTTGAAACAGAATTTCTTTAATCATTTATTTATAAACAGAAGTTCTTGGTTTTTTTCTTCTAATTTTCAATTTTTTCAATTTCTTATCAAATTATTAACTGTATTTTCCTCAAACCTGGTCACAATGTAGCTGTGCCTCCATTTCCACTCAAAGTGTTCATCAAGTGCTGCTACTATCATTTCCTGCTTTTACATGAATTTTTGAAATGGCATAATTATATGTGAAGAGTACCAGTATTGCTAGTAATATATATAGAGATTCTGATGTAGATGCATGTACACATAGTATATTTTCTAAACCTGTTGTCTAAATCTTCTGATATATAGGGCATATACCTTGGTTGAGCGATTGCTTTAATATAGTGATCAGTAAGAGACATGTTATAGCACAGCAGTAAAGCAACATTATTGGTGTTGCCTGTATGTGTTATCTTCTCAACAACACATTTGGGACATCCTTGTAGTCTTCAAACTTGGTCTGAATGTATGTGGTATACAAGTCTGTCAGAATTTGATCTTCCACATCAGATTTGTTAAAGATTGTACTTTTTTTTCCAACTTACAGCATAAGCTTAATATTGAAAACACATTGTTGGAAAAAAAAAAAAAAAAAAAAAAAAAAAAAAAACAACAACAAAAAAAAAAACAACCAAACAAAAAAACAAACAAAAAAACAAAACATAAAAAACAAAACAAAAAAACCCCCACACAAATAGTAAGTTTAAGGGGTTCTGAAAAAGAATCTGTGGAGTCATGGAAGCAGACTTGTGATTTTCTTTCCTAAATTACATGAAGTAATAATTTTGGTGAGACAAAAAACTGATACTTTAACATAGATTTCAAATTAAAAGATCCCCCCCCCCAAAAAAAAAAATACACAAAGTTATAATTTTGGTGAGACAAAAGAACTGATATTTAATATAGATTTTATATTCCAAGAAAAGTGGTCTGCAAAATGTTAAGGTCTGTGCTATTTTGTCAGTCAGCTGATCTTATAGGATGGTCCTTGGTCCATCATCCGTCCGTCCACAATTCACATTTTCGACTTCTACTCTATAACCCTCAGCCAAATTTACTTTTAGTGAGGATGTACCCTGGGTGGGTCTCTACCAAGTTGTTCAAATGGTCATGTTCGAGTGATTTTTGGATTTTTTATTAATTTTTCTGGTTCTGTTTTTTGGGCAAATCTTAATAAATCTTCTTCGCTTAAAACCCCCACCCAATTGCTTTGATATGACACAGGAACACTCCTAATGACTCCTAGTTCTTAATTTGCTCACCAGATGGTGCTGCAGTTTTTTTCCTTATTTTTTATGATTTTTTGTGTGTTTTTGCTATTTTTGACCTCTTTTACACAACCGTCTCTCAGATTAAGCTGAAACTGAGTGGATATGTTCCTTGTGGAAGGGTCAAACAAAGTTGTTCACAAGGTGGCTCTGCTGTGGATTCCTAGTTTTTGATGATTTTTTCAATTGAGATACTTATTGGTAAATGCGCCTTTCCTATTGATTACTATGCAAGTCAATAGGCATTCTATGCTAATTCATATTTTCTCAACATCTCCTCTGAAACCATCAGCCAGATTGACTTCAAACTTGGTGGCAATGTACCTTGGGTGGGTCTCTACCAGGCTTGTTCAAGTGGTCACGCTCCAGTGATTTTTTTATGTTTACTGATTTTTTTTTTTTTTTGGTTCTTTTTGGGGCAAATCTTAAGAAATCTCCGAAAACGCTCACTCGCTTGCTATAATATCACACAGGAACACTCCAAGGGACTTCCAGTTCATAATTTGTTCACCAGATGGTGCTGCAATTTTTTCCTAATTTTTTATGATTTTTTGTGTTTTTTCATTTTTATTTTTGACTTCTTCTCCACATATGTCACTCAGATTAAGCTGAAACTTGGTGGATATGTTCCTTGTGGAAGGGTCAAACATAGTTGTTCACTAGAGGGCACTGTTGTGGATTCTTGACTTTTAATGTTTTTTTTCAATATGGGTACTTATCGGTAAATGCACTTTTTCTATTGATTACTATCTAAGTCAATTGGCATTCTAATGCTAGCTCACATTTTGGACTTCTCTGAAGACACTGTCTCTCAGTTTGACCTCAAACTTGGTGGCAATGTACCTTGGGTGGGTCTTTACCAAGTTTGTTTGAATGGTCTTGATTCAGTGATTTTTTGGATTTTTTTATAATTTTTTTTTGGAAAAATCTTTAACAAACTTTTAATATGAAAGTTTAACAGAATTTGTTGTAATGGTTCTAACTGTAATAATTTTGGCCAGATTTGTGTCAAACTTCGTAGGGGTGTACCTTTTATAAGCATCTACATATTTTGTGCAAGTGGTCTTGCTCCAGTGATTTTTTTACCTTGACCTCATTCCCAAGGTCACAGGACAACTGACATGAAGTTTACTGTTCACTTGATAACTTGAGATCTGTTCTGAGTTAGGACCTTGATGTTGCACTTGTTAATGTTTCTTTATCAAAGTCATGCTGAGACAGTACATGAGTGACCTTGACCTCATTTCTGGGATCACAGTTCAAAATACATAAATTTTACTCTTCACTATTACTTGAGAGCTACTTGAACTGGGGCCTTGATGTTGCACATGTTAGTGTTCTTCCACAAAGGTCAGACTTACTCAATACATGGTTAACCTTGATCCTATCCGAAGTTCACAGAGCCAAAAGTGTAATGAATCTGTACGTAAGCTGAGCATGGGCTGTTCACACAGCCCTCTTGTTATTAAATCTTATGCACATTTGTACAACATGCAGTTAGAAAATGTGAAGCAGGGACAGGTCAGATCAAAGATTGTGTTCTGTTCTGCACTGCCAACAATTACTGTATGTTCCAAATTGACAATAAAGTACAGGCTCAAGGTTGTACCTGATGATTTGAAAATGTAAAACCCACAGTCTCTCTGAACAGATTACAGTGTATATATTGATTACAAACTCTGTTTCTCCGTTTGCCCTTTTCAACAGCATCTCCTAAGAAACTAACCTTGTGGCTAAAGCATTTGACCAATGGGAGAAAGGTGACAGTAGGCTGGCGAGTCAAGTCAGATGGGGGTCACCCTATCATAGCCTACATACTGAAATACGGCACCAGGGAAGATGCTCTCATACACAAACAACACTTGGAACTTAGAATACCAGGCAGAATGGTCAGTGTAATGCCACAAAAATCAAACTTATGCTTTTTTTTTTTTTAAAGGTAACAATGTACAGACCTTGCCTTTTCAGCTGACCAAGCTATGTGCTTTCTGGCCTTCTCCAAGGTGAGTGGAAAGTGTAGAGATCCGTCAAACAGGCAAATGTACATATTTCAATGTGTATTACATGTACAACCATTCTTTTTCATAGAGTGGGTGCAAATAGACTTTACCGAGAACAAATTTTAAAAGTATTTTAGTTATTGTAGATTTACCTAATTTTGTTGTTTTTAGTTTCACTCATTTCTCTGTTGGCACAAAACCATGAAAATATAAACATGATGAAATAGTATTGTAACATAGGTTTAACAGGAACTCTGTCCAAAATAGTGAAATTAAAACTTCAGTTGAATACCTGAAATGCAAAAACTGAAAATGCATAAAAATAAGTGCATGAAGTATTGTCATCATGATATTTTCTTTGCCAAGAAAGTAAGAAAAAAAAAACTAACTCTGCAGAAATGAAAGTGAAACTGGATGTTTGCATCAAATGGATCCCAATGCGATGCAGGGGGCTCAGAAAATAGCCAGACAAATCTGTAACACTGATTCCAACAAGTTCTGCAGGATTTGATAGAGGTGAAATTACTATTACATATAAAGTACCAGGCAGCAATGGGGGAGGTATATAGGACGCCACCATTTAGCCAATGAGATGCATGTTACCAAAGCATGTACACTGCAGTGGTACCTGCTGTATGCAACCACTGCTGTGAGCAGCTGCATTGCTTTTTGTTGTCACTAGACTCAGACGTAGGAGTAAATTTATTTGTAAAATTTACCTGTGGTGACAGCTCACCTGCTGTATGTGGCCACTTTTTCTTGGCAGAAGGGGTGGCTGCATACAGCAGGTACCACTGTAGTTCCTAATTTGACACAGTCTATAACTTTGACAAGGTTTTCCTTGTAATTGCTGTGTAATTTGAGCCAGTGCACCAGCAGAGCTTATCGGTCCATGATGGTGGTTTCATTACCTAAGCATACAATTTCTGATGAAATTATAGGGCCAGGCAAACATCATGTACATATATCCTTGGGCCATTGTGTCATACTGATAAGTATAGCTTGGACTCTACCGTGGCAACCAGATTTTATTAAAATTTCTAATTTTATTACGACAAACCAGTCTTTATGTTGAAATGCAAATGTATAGTAAATATAATAGCAGTTTCATCACGGGGGAGGGGGGGGGAGCAAGAATAGAAGCTTCTGAGACCGCACTGCAGAGGGCACTACAATCACTAAAAGCTACAGTTGTGAACTTCCATTACTTTGCATGCTAATTAATTTGCAACTTAAAAGTAATAGGAACTGGGCAAGAAAAGTGGGCCAATTTTTACTTCCTGTGTGGGCTCTTAAGCTGTGATGTCATTCTGCAATGGTCATGTGATAATTAGCTTTTGTTTGAACTCTGTGAGCCAGGCCTACTGGCCAAGCTACCATTGGTTGAGGTGTTACCTGCTTCTTAAGCTGACAAGACATTATGTATACTAGCCTTCCCTATGCATATAATTATCATACAATTAGCCACCTGGTGGCAGCAGCAATTCCCATTAATAACTTGAAAATGATTGCCCACAGAGACAGCAAATTTCACAGTCAATCTGGGTGCATGTATACAGCTGATAATATAAGCATATAAATTCTATACCCATAGCTACTAATTAAAGTGTCTAGCTTATTAAAGGTTACTTTAATATGTACATATACAATTTAATGGGTAATACACACCTCTGGTGTGCAAAAACTTTGTGAATTGGGTTGTGTGTTGAGCTTTACATGCCAAGAATTGCTCATTTTGACTTTTCTCACCGTAAGAGTGTCGATTTAAAGAAAAAGATGTGAAACAGTCATGTAAAACATTTATGGACCTCCCCTTAACATATCTATCAGTCTGCATATTTTTTATTTCCCATATTTTCCATTCCATAACAGTCCCTGATTTTTCTGTATATTTACCTGGATTTAAAAGGACAATTGCATATTTAAATTCTTCATGAAAAGAGCTTTCGTTCAAGAACCAACATGGCTATAGTCTAAATGAAGTCAGTGGTTCTGGCACTGCCTGGCAAGTCATGCTGCAGCAGCCCTTGACCATAGTATGGAATGAATTAAAAATATTCCCAGATCTGTTACAAGTTCATTTCTTAGAATGGTAGGTTACACCTCAGAATGTTAGCATGCACTTTCAGCTGAAGGGCTGTATACTGTTGAAACTGGCCACTTATGTACTATGAGGCAGCTAACTAACGCCAGTGGTTTTTACACTTCAGTTTTGTAGCAGTTGAGTTCAGTGATTCATGGCTTTGAATGAAGTGGTAAAATTCTGCTAAGAGTCATTTGTTTTCCTTTTTTAAACAATAAATGATTAAAAATTAAAATGTATATCAAATGAAACAGCATAGAAACAGGAAAAGTTTGTTTTAAAATGTATGTTATGTATTAATGAGCCAAAATGTTACCTTTTCAGCACAGTTTTACATTGCATCTTCAGCCACTAAAACATTACTGGCTTATGGTGTGGGCTGTAAATATTTTGGGTCCTGGTGATGTAGCAACCATCAAATTTGATACTGACAAAGTCAGCACAGTACGTGACCCCATTATTTCAGAAGCGGGCCAAACGCAAGGTAGGTCTGATGATGCAAGATTGAGAGATATATTTGCGATCTTAGATGGAACAGTGATTTACAGCTATGAAATACAGTAGTGCCTGCCCCTTCATAGGGGTGGGCTGATACAAGTGTCGGATGCCATGTTATGTATCATGATACAAATGTGGTCACAATACGATAAGTATATATCACAATATACTGGTTAATACTATGATGCTGAAAGTAGAGATTCAGAAACTTCAGATGAACTTCATTTTAAGGCAATTACTATAATAAATTAATTTTCATGTGTTACTTTTAAAAAGCTACTTAAGTAGGCTAATGTGATATATCATAATACATACATCAGTATCCTTACAATGTATTATAAAGTACTGTATCACAATACATCAATAGTTTGATAAACTAGTCCATCCCTAATATATGGCCACTGCCATTAAAGGCCACATTTTTATGACCATACACTCTCAACGTGCACAGGACTCCGAGTGTTTGTAAATTTACCTGTGGTGAAAGGTTATCTGTTCCATATGGCCACTTTTTCTTGGCAGAAATATATAAAAAATATTGATTTCAGTTAAAACTAGACTACCAAATTGAGCATTACATCATTCAAACCTCTGTTGAGAAGCTGATTCTAAATGTTACAAGAAACTGTAACCCTCTTTTGGCCACCTTTTTCTGACATATAGTGACCAGTTTTCAATATAATCTTTGCAAAACTGAAATATTTTAACAAATCAATGATAAAAAGATCTCTCGATTTGGCATTTCACATAGTTCAGAGGTGGCATCTGGGTCAGAAAACCTTAAAAAGTGTGCAGGTTCCATGACAGCATTTGTTTGCATGTGTAAACCCAGTCCATGATCTCCAAAATTTAAAATCCAATTTGTACTTACATACTTGGACTTTACATGGTAAATTTCACTTGATTTACAGTTGTGAGTCTCATCTTGAACTAAAATTGATGGTAGTCAGCAAAGGTAAGATATAAAACCACACTTTTGAATCCATTTACTGAGATATTTTTGTTCTTTTTATTTTTCAAGCTTCCATTTATCCAGATGTAACAAAGTCTAAGACCCGACCAAGTGTTGCTTCCTGGGTGATGGTTCTTGTGGGCTCTTTCATACTGATGTGTGGAGTACTGACAATAATTCTACTGGCATCACAGTGTCGAGCCCAATGCAGCAAAACAAACAACTTTGGAAACTTGTTCGGTAGGGGTCAATGAATGTATGCATTTTAAGGTTATAGATCAATCAATACATATGGTGGGGTCACTAGCAGTACTTATTGTTCAGTTTGGGTCAGTATGTCAAATTGAAATACTGCATATATATGAAGTTTGTCAACAGTAAAACTATTATTACAAAACATTACTCACCATAGGTCACCACGCACTTTAGGTGCTTTGCCATGCTGAGCTCACATAAATTTTCCGTGGGTCCAGTCCCGATCCATGCTGTTGCAGAAACTACTGTCTAGGTCCTGTGGCATGGCACAGCAACCCTGGCAGTAGTAATGCATACTAGCAAGCATGTGCGTGTCAGTTTCCTCTACTGGATAGGAGGAAACGATAAACAGGGGTGGTTAGGTTGGAATTCTAGTGCCCTATGGTGAGTAATGTTTCTTAACCCTTTAAAGTGCTAATCATGACTATAGTCATTTTCTCATTACCATTAAGGACAGTTAAGACACCAAAAACCTTTGCATGGCCAATTTTGAGATTTTAACGGTTTTTACAAGATGAATGTCCTTTCTATTAGTTGTCAAAATTTCAAGCTTTGAACGAAAGTAAAAATATTAGAAAAACGCCAAAAAACCACACAGGCATGTGGACATCGGAACGTCCATGTGTCATTCTTTTGGTTTTCAGCCGCCAAACGGAAGAATGCCACCCCTCAATCATACTTAACAGCCTGTCACGTGGCTGAAAGTAGCAACGGCCCATGGCAAAAGGAGAGTGGTATCAGGGCGGCAATGCAAAATAAGGCGGTATGCCGAAAGTGACGAAAGTATGTTTGTGGGCACGGAAAAGATGCAAACATATCATAGCGTTAGTGGTTTACTTTATAGTTAACTTGCTTGTTTTGTGTTCTAATGAAGGGAGACTCTAAATGTTCAAGAGGAGCGGGAATCGTCAGACGAGGTCCCTTCAAACTTCCAAGGCCGTGCCGCGATGGATTACCCCAGTGGTCCTTCACACCAAGGACAGGTGGGGAAAAAAACGCTGGCTCCTTGATTAACAATACCCACGTACATAATAATATTTTATCGAAACCTATGGATGAGGAAAAAAAAGTACAAATAAACATATCGAAATAAGCATAAACGTGGACAGCAGATAAAACACTCAGGTTGGAAAGAGAAATGAAACTCATTGAGAAAATAAGTACACAAAATAATGACAAACTAGCTAAGTAAAGTGTACAGACAAGTCTAACATACGATATACAGATAGGAGTAAATACAATAAAATGCTATCCCCAAAACGGGGATGAAGAGGTAAGGGGCGGACGACCAAACCCGCCATCCGTGTACTGACCATGAGCGGCCGTAGGCTGCCCCACCGAAGCAAGGCAACACAACTTTCGTTGCCAGGCTTGAGGTCACGGGGCCCGAAGGGCCGCCTCCATGATGTCACACTTTGAAACCAGTCTGTCGTTGTCGCCATTTGACAGATCGCTGAATAATGTTTTCCGTACTTCAAAGGCTCTTTTATTCATGTGATTGGCCAAGAATTGATTGACAACCTCCCCAAATGTTCATGGACGATGTTTGCTACGTTTTGTACAAATATCAACTCAACTTGAGCAAATGGTATTGTTTCAGAGGCAAATGATCAACATCAAAGGCCTTTAAAGCTTGTTTTCTCAGAAAGGATAATAGGACGAGAACCCCACCTAGGAATGGGTATTCCAAGAAAACAGTTGGGCGAAATTTAATCCGGTTAACGGCTTTTGATTCTGTAATGTCTGAACTGCAAAAGCGATTCAGCAATTTTCTAAATTTTGCTTCGTTCTCTTTCTATGAAATGAAGAAAATGAACATCCTGAAAATCAAAGGGAAAATTGAAACGTCAAACTTTGAGGATGGATAACAGAAAAACGAAACCAAACATAAAAAATCGCAGGATCGTTTTTTGTTGCCAATATGTCAGGATTAAGATGCAAGTGTAATTATGATTTTATCACAAATAATTAGTGACTTATATCAACATTTGTGGGGTGGAAGCTTTGCGGTCAACTTTCAATTGTTTATTCAACAATTAACATCACAGACACCCAAATACGGGACATATAAATTCTTTGGAGTATGACGAGTACACACATATATGATATGTTATCCTAATGCAAATACATTTTGAGCTAGGATTGACTAAAGTGGGATTTATTTTTGGTGTCTTACCTGTCCTTAAACATAAAGATTCAAATTCCTCATATAGATACCATTCATTTAAATACGAGCAAGCCTGATCTAAAGCAAAAAGTAGTCTTACTCAACAGCTTTCCTCAGAACACTTTGAGCACATTGTGCACAAAGTGTCCCATGGAAAGCTGTTGACTCAGTCTTAAATCAGCACTTTAAGAGTTATTAATAGTTTTACTGTTGAAAAACTTCATATTAAGAACACATCACATCATAGGTCACTTATGCTGATGTAACCTCAGACTCCAGGTGGGAGGTACCTCCAAAAAATTCTAGTCCAAAAAACTCTGCACTTGAGAGCCACAAACCAGACAACCATCCTGGACCCCTGGTGCCCCCAAACCAGCTCCATTGAGCTGGAGGGGGTGGGGGAGGCACCCCCTAATACCGGTTGGATGCGGCTGTCAGGAAGCACTTGAGCGCTAACAGCCACTCCTCCACTTCTACCGAGTCCGTTAGGTGGAATGATGTAAAGGTATTTTGTGAATGCCACCTTAAAGCGGCCATAATATCCCCTAATGACACGTTTTTCAACACGTCCCGGGTGCAGAGAACGCCCAAGTCTCATAAGCCTGGAGAGAATGAAGATGTCTAAGCTCGTCATCCTTTCCGGCTACCTGGTAGGCCTAGGCTAAGGAAATCATCTTCCTTATCCACCCCAAGATGATGTTACAAGACAAAGTCCCAGACTCTGTCTGTCGAAGGGGAAGAAACAGGAGTTTCTGCTCAGCTCCATGAGGTTCAGTCCTACTCAAATAGAACTGGAGCGCTCTTACTGGGACAAAGGGCCCAATCTGGCTCGGACTTCAACATTGTCGCCAAAAGGGACTTGGTCCAAAACCACGTCAACGCAGTCGACGGGTCATGTGCCCCTTGTGTCTCAGACACAAGTCCCACCTGGGGCCTTAGAAAAACATCCTTCCCATCAGCAGACCATCTGATGAGGGACCTTTCTAAGGCGTGTATCTCCCTGCCCCTAGTACATGTGGCCAGCGCTAACAGGAAGACCGTCTTGACAGTTAAGATCTGGAGATCGAGAGAACCCATATCTTTAGGCTTGAACAGGGGCTTGGTCAGTGCTTCAAGCACCACTGCGAGGTCCCAGCAAGGCACAACATTGCACTCCACTGGTCAATCAGTGTAAAAGCTGTTGACAAGCCTGCAGAGAAAGGGATCAGTCCCTGAACTCTGCCCCCTAGTCTTGGGGGGGGGGGGCACAATGGCCGATTTGTACCCCTTGATTGTGCAAACCTTCAAGTGCATGCCCCTCCTCAAACAGACTTAATCGAAAGTATGCAATCTGCTGGACCGTCACCTCCCAAGGCGACAGTCCCACCATGAGTCAACAAATTTGTTACAACACGAGTCATAGATCTTTATAGGAGACGTACGAAGCTTCCCGCTGGCAACCCGCTCAGCCACTCCCTTTGTGAGTCTGGCTGATGTAATGCCCACGATGATAGTCTCCAGACGTGAAACCTGAGAAACTGCAAGTTGCAGTGGAACTTGTTTGAGCCTGGTCTTCGGAGCAGTTGCGGAAGAGGAGGACGAGCCAACAGGATCTCCATGTTCAAATCCCACAGGTTCAAGGACCATTCCCTCTTGGGCCCCAGGGTCCACAAGAAGGACTTCGCACGGCTCCTTCCATATCTTGTGCAACACTCTTGGCAATAAGAGCACCTCCACTTTGCCATGATCACCTGGACAGTCGCCTCCACCTGCACAGCTGAAGCTTGACCTGGTGGGGCGTGGGAAGGTAAGCCTGGAGAAGTAGGTGCTACAGGGAGTGATGACGACATTACCCGTGCTCCACCCATAGTCACTACTGACTTCCTAACAACCTTAGCGCTCACAGACTTAGTAATCACTAAGGTACCATCCATTTGCTGAAATACCGACACGTGGCTAGCTGTAGGGCAGACAGGATGTGAGGGGCCTTTGCCCACAGACCTGCTCACTTCGGCAGAAGTGACTGCATGTCGAGGGAACCTATCAATAAGAAATCTCAACCACAGTCCACTCAGTGTCTGTGGATGGCTCCTGGCCCATAGGAGCCTCAATTGGAGGCTGATCCTTGAATCGAGGATCAGGGGGCCTCAACTGGAGGCAAGGCCTCAAATTGAGGACCAGGATGAACCTGCTGGTTCACCCTGGTCGCCCCACCAATAGGTGCCTCGATTCAAGGACCTGTCTCAAATCGAGGATCAGCTTGTAAATGACACTAATGCCTGGGCAAGGTGCCAAGGTGACTGGATGGCTACATCTGCAGCATGTGCTGCGATGCATGAAAACCCCTCAAGAGGCACACTGTCATGTTGCTCGCAACGTGCCTCGGCATGTTGGAGCCTTCGTCTAGCCGACTTCACGTCAGCCTGACGAACTTTCTGCCACTGGTAGGGAGTCCATCGTTGACAAACGGCACATGAACTAGCTCTCTTCAGTGCAGAAGACACCGCTCCTGCATGCATAGGAGTGGTGATCCCAATAAGCCATCCTGTCATGATGTCCCAACGGAAGTCCAACTCCACATCCAGGTTCATGGACCTTATTGACTACACAATACCTGAACAAACAAAGCCGGAGAAAGGACCAGCTCCCAGGAACCTATCAACTATCTCATGATGAACAAAGAAACCACTAAAGTATTGAAAAGGTAAGAGAATAACAGGAACTTCCAACAAAATGCATCCACAAAAGATGGATGCCAGAGTAGGAAACTGGTATGCGCATGCTTGCTAGTATGCATTACTACCGCCAGGGTTGCTGTGCCATGCCACAGAGCCTAGACGGTAGTACTACTAGTAGACTTGCACAAGTCCCTGGTGCATGTCCCTATTTTCCCATGCATCCCATGGTCCCATCCAGAAGTGCAATACATTTTCCCTTCCACAAAGTTAGCTGTATAGTATTATGCCAACAACACAGTATAGTGTTATTAAGTAGACCTTACTATCATTTTTTTTAACTGGTCGACACTGCCGCTGTTCTGGTTTCAACAGTAGCAGCTATTGAGTCCAAGTCAGTTCTAATTCTATTATCCTTATGATAAGGCTAAGTGGTAATTAAAGTGGTCTTTGATGAAGGCGTGGTTATTTTAGTCACTGACCACTCCAGCGAGACAAAGCTGACCGTCCACCTTGCGGCTGCTGACACCAGGATGGACGCACTTCATCGGACGCCCTCCGCCTGACGCGGTGCACCGCAATTAATCCTTCATTACACAGTAACTCAATTAACAGCTTCAGAAGAGGGGAGCGTAATGACCATTCGCTTGTCTGTGTGATAAGAAACACAGTGCAGACCGCCCGGCACTAATCTGTTATCTGGTTATAGACACAATCCAAGCCAATTAGCTAGGTTTAGGGGCCTACCTGTGTTATAACAGTATAAGGCAACAACGTGTGTGACGGGTTTCACTTAAAGTTTTATTTTGTAATGAATTTAATTTAAATAAAATACAGAAGACAGTCCAGTGAGACTTGAGCAAGTCTAAGACGGTAGCGTCTGCAGCAGCATGGATCGGGACTGGACCCACAGAAAATTTATGGGGGCTCTGGCAAAGCACCTTAAGTGTGTGGAGACCAGCTTAAGTGACCTAAGGTGTTGTAATGTGTCCTTAACACACACACACACACACACACACACACACACACACACATATATACAATGAAAACTGATCATAACGACACTCAGATATCTGACATATTCACTTTGCGCCACACCTTATAAGGAACAAAAAGTACATTTACTATGTTATGTGATTCATTTATCAGACGTATCCCTTTATCTGACACATTTTTAGGGAACAGATGGTGTCATTATAATGCGAGCTTTCACTGTATATATATATATATATATCACCCTATACAGATAGAAACAGCCTGGATATGTCAAAAGCTACCTTGCTGATATATGACAAACCAGGGCTATAGATGATGAGTGGCTGGCAAAATGGGCCGATAGAGGACTGTTGTAAATTTAGCAGGCTGATATAAAATTAGCGCAACATAGTAGGCCTACTACAATAGCTAGATGGGCAAAGTGTCAATCTGACACATGCATGCACGTGCCATGCCACAAATCACGCTCCACCAGTAATAAGCAAAAAGTTACATCAGGATCATGTCAATGATATATCAGTTATCACATGGTTGATCGTAATCAGTGCGCTTATGAGCCCTCTGGCCATCTGGCTTTGCTCAGGCCAATAGGAGGTCCCTCGTGCTCATAGATATATGATCAACCATGTGATAACACACACACACACACACACACACACACACACACACACACACACACACACACACACACACACACACACACACACACACACACACACACACACACACACACACACACACACACACACACACACACACACACACACACACACACACACACACACACACACACACACACACACACACACACACACACACACACACACACACACACACACACACACACACACACACACACACACACACACACGGCTGATCAGAAATGTGTATCTTTCAAAAACAGGGTGGGAAAAATATTTTATTTTGACACAAGCAAAACAGGCTCCTCAGAAATGTTCTTGGTGAAGAAATTGCCGTCTACAACCGTGAGAAAGGGTGTGTAGTGTGTACAACACATTTGAATATTACTCAGAAAAAATATGGTAGAATTTAGCAGTGTGAACACGGCTTATAGGCAGACTTGGTGTTGGGGAGAGGGAGGGTGTGTGGAGGATACTGCAAGTTCCAGGAGCATCGAAAAGCAGCTAAAGTGCATGGAGACCAGCTTAAGTGACCTATGGTGTTGTAATGTAAGTTTTTCAATGTAAAACTATTATTATTATTAATTTTTGGGAGCTCTGGCAAAGCACCTAAAGTGCGTGGAGACCAGCATATTTATATAATGTATGTAAGCAGCTTCCCAGCAGTCCCTGAGGAAACCCAGCAGGGTTGACAGGTCCCGGACATCAATGTCTCAATATGTGCTACACATAGGGGTTAGTCTATAGTCTGCAAATCATAAATTCACAACTGAAGCATATTTTACATTGCTGAGTAGCAGCGAAAGATGGTGCAATGTCCCAAAGTGATCTTTGAAGTCAAGCCCTGCCAAGTATTTATTTGTATTCTCAGCAATACAGCAGTACCTCCTTTGAGAGACCACCTCAATGGTAGCTCTGAGTGGTTACATAAAACAGGTGGCCTCTAGATGGAGGTCAAATAACATGGCAAAGATTGAACTGGAGACTTGTACATGTAGTCTCATAAAGCAGGTGACCTCTGATTGAAGTGATCTCACAAAGGTGGGAATACTGTATCTACAAGTTATCTTTCAAGATGTGGACTCGCTATTCTTTTGTATTTTCAGATTCAAACTCAAGCAGTTTAAACAGTATTAGTGGTACACAAAATGATTTTGTGACAAATTCTACCCCGACTCCATCAACATGTGGGCGAACCACCTTCTTCACGAATCCCTTATTCCAGGAAAGCCCAAGTAGCACTACTCAAGCAAGCCTGGTGTGGGACAGTTATGATTTTCCAACCCCACTCTCTCAACATGATGGAAATTCAACTTTATAAGCTGCATGTCGCCTGGAGACTTCATGTCATTCTTTTTTTTTTTTTAAAAAGCAAATGCTATGATAATATATGCCAGTAACACCAGCTTTTAATGATTATCCCTGCACAGCTACGAAAAACTGACAACATATAGCAGGTGCAATTTTGAAATCTGCTCCAGTATCTTTAACAGTGTAGCATTTCAAGCTGGTGGCTACATTCAACAAGCACACCTGCCCATGCAATATGTACAGTGTGTGCAAGCAGCTTCCAGAGCACCTGGTGGTAGGGAACTCCCTACACTGAGAAATTTTTGATGAAATGATGGGAAAAAGGTACATACAAGCCATCCCAGTCCCTGATCTCGGGAAAGCTTCATCTCAGCTCACACCCTAAACATTATGAAAGATCACCAGTAACTGTTGTGGTACTAAAAAATTTTAAATTTTTCTACAGGGGTAACAATCTGGAGGACATTATATTCTGGGTGTAACTAACTGATTGCAGTACCCATGTATACATTTACTGAAGTCATAAAGTATGTGTTTGATAGTTATACAAAGTAGGTTATATCTGGAAACGTTTTGCCATAAAGACCTTCTGCACTGTCCCTCCCCGCCCCCCCCCCCCACAACTTTTCTACACATACCTTTGTCACTATATTCTTGTCAGAATCTTATAAGCCGCTAAGTAAATTGTATGCACATTTACATGTACCAGAATTGTTTAAAACATATCATCAAAATCATAATGAATTGTAAATAAATTGAAATTGACAGAAATGTCAACCAGTTTTTGTTTGAAAATGGATTTACCCAAGTTAGTTTTTAACATGGTGCTGAAACTAAGCATTTTGTGATATCAGCTTCAGAGGGATGGGCACCTGCTGGTCTCAATGAAGCCCTTTTACCTGTTGCATCAGCATGTCTGAGGATTTTAAGTGTATCAGGAAACTTTACATACACTGTACTGCTGTTTCAGTCTTACAAGTTCACTTGATTCTTTGTAATGAATTGACTGAAAATGAGATGAGTTTTCATTGTAAATTACATGTGAAGAAGCATATTTACACAAAACAAAATTATGTTTTTCTTTTTAAATAAAACTTTTATTGAATGCAATTTACATGTCTCTAGTTGTAATTTTTAATTAATATTTTGAGGCACAATTCATTCACTTTTTTGAACATCCCACCAACAAATCAGTCACATTTTGAATTAACTCCACAAATAAAATAAAAATTTAACATTCTATTGTTAGGTGATGGTCAAATATGACATTTATCAGCAGTTTCTGTTTGTCATAAGCATCTTGTAGCCTTTCCATACCTCCAGTAGAGCTGTATTCCTGAAACCCTTTTTGTCTGAAATTTAACATGTTCTTAACTTTTTCTTGCAGTACTAACTGATTTAAAATTCCCATTTGAGACTGCTCGCATGACATCAGTGAAATTGTTACCATGGGTATGCAAACAAACAGAAGTTCAATCGCAAATTTGTTTGCAGTAAGACTTCTTGATAGATTTAATCTTCAGAAAAATTGACAATGAAACTGACTAAAATGTCCATATTAGGTTAGGTGTATGTGTAAAATCATACTGTCATAACATAGTTAAAACAGGAATCTGTAGCGACTGATTATCATTCAAACATGTCATGTCAAACTTTTACTAGACTTCGGGGATGTCAAGTGCTTCAAGCTTTCAGTGCGTGACGGGCACATGTATGTAATGCCACTTGCATCTTATGTTACCTTTACTTAACCCTTTCCTGGTTAGCAGTGGAACTAAGTCCTTGGCACGGATTGCCCCTGCCAAGGAAAACTGTTGACCAGCAGGCATGACACACATACAGGTGTTAACTTCACTTCTTATACCAAATATTTCCCATAAATAAGAAATTGTAATAAAAATGGAAAGCCCACAGACAGAGCCAGACTTCAAAATCTGTAGCTAAAATTGGAAATACAGGCATAATTGACAAAGATTCTATCATGACTCATTAGGAATTCAATTTATAATATCTTAGGCATTCACTCATTTCTTTAGCCAACTTAAAGAAACATCAGCATTTGGCTTATTGGCTAATGGTCAGAGCAGTCCCTGCAGTCAGCATATAACAATTTACATCCAGCTGCAGTAACTCCAGCAGGAAAGGATTGGACTTTTCAGCTTTGGAGATAAGCAGGTTGATGCTGGTTGATAGAGACCCTAATCATAGCTTGATTCAGCCCCCAAATAAAGTGTTTGTATGAGGGCTGCACAAGAAGTCCAACCCTCTTGGCTTTGGGTGTTATGGCATTTTGAATGATGCGTCTCTGATACAGAAACCCTCAAACTTTAGTTCTACCTAATTCTATGATGTTAGCACCTCAGAGATAGTAGCACTGAAAAACTCCCAGGCGAGTTTGACTGTAGCTCTGAAGTAAAGTTTGCCATTGCTGTCACCTTCTAAACTCCAAAAATATGTAAAAATGTTTAAATCAGAAAAAAAACTTTTGTTCATGATTTATAGGCTAAAATCCTCAACACTAAGCCTTTCAACAAAAAATCCTACCATATCCTACGTGTTAGGCACTGCTTAACAACCTTGTACCCACTGGATTTGTTGTCCAACATATGTAGAGTTTGAAAAGTTTGTATTCTGACCTTTCAAACATGCCAGATGTGTACATCCATTGTCATACCCAGCATTTGACAAACAGTTCTCCATTTGGTTTTGAGTCTATCACAATATACCTCTAATGGAATTGTGTAAAATAACACGACACTTCCATGCAACATCATGTACCACACAACACATTATATTACAAAGAAAAGTTGATTCATTTTGGTACAACAGGTAGAGCTGTTTGGTGTGACTTGATTTCCTTTCTCAAATCAAGGAAAGATTAGCATCTGGCTATTTGAAGACTTATACCTGCACTGCCATTCCAATAGAGAACTGTGATTCAAATTACCCTCTTCAGCCGATTAAGGTCTCTGGGGCTGCACATTTCAACATGGCGCCATAACAATGCAACCACGTCAGATGTGTGTGTGCATGAGCAAGAAAGGTTACATGCAATAAAAACCACAGCTCTGCAGGAGGTAATGACCAGGATCCGCCAAGATGAAGCAGCTTCACTTTGCCACTTGACTGAACTGCTATGTGAGGACTTCACAGATTCTTTAAAGTGACATCATGTACTTCACAAATTGCCCAGTGTGCACTGTTTATGTTCACATACATGCCCATCCAGCTGAGATCTCAGATTATGACAAGTATAAATATATAATCTCATTCAATTTGTAGTTTTAATGCAGAGGTAACTTTAAAAAGAAAAATGGACAGATCTGGTTTAGCAAATGATAATACTGTCAATTTATACAGCACATAACCACCGAATGACATAAAATGAAAGAACTTTTCTGATGCAATAAACACACAAAACCATACTCTACTCATGACTACTGTGTCCTCAAACCCCTGCCCTTTATTTAATTTAATGTGAAATTGTCTTCCTACATGCATTGGTCTGAAAAAATGGGGGTAAAATAAAAATCTGTTGTCATTCATCTGTCAGCCTGGTACTTTTTATGTGTCAGAACCACGTTTGATTTTACGCCAGTATTTTGTGCAAACTTTAGAGGTAAAAACCCCATAAAAAGTTGGTTTTGTTAAAATTGAGAGCCCACCATTGTGATCCAACACAGCAGTCTTTGCAGGTCAACACCATCAGCTTTAACCGTTCATGTTAAAGATGTGCCTGCCAGTGGATTGTAACAATTAAATCCACTTGCACACACTCGGTGACACCATCTGCAATTTCCACTGAAACACAAATCTTGTCCATCAACTGAATGCCAAAATGCATCCAGCTGTTGTTACAATAGTGTTACCTCAAATGAATGAATTTGGACCAACCAGAAACTCTGGAATCCAAACCAGCTATTGCAATGCAGAATAGAGCTGCAAACATATATAGTGAGATCGCAAACAGTACTATGTCTGAATACTTTAAAACCAGCAGTTCCATGCTAAAATACAAAACTCTCATGATGCCAACCAGGGATGAGATTCTATGGCTGACTTGCTGCGGTCCCCGTAGTCATAGAGTAGCTCTTCGCCTTCCTTGATGTCTTTTGCTGCCTCCAAAATAAGGTATGGCCTATTCCCTATTCCAACCACTCTAGTTTTGCAGTTCCCTGATTTGCAATGGTTAAGAAGACGACCCAGTTTTCCCGATTCCTCAGTAGCATCAACACTGGAGAAGAAAAGCAGATTGTGTCAAAACACATTCCTATTGATTTCGGTATGATTATTATTGCTTCAGTTTATTATATGCATTGAATGAAATACAGTGGAGCTGCATTGAGAGACTACTCCAAAGGGAGATCACCTACCTTGAAACACCACCTTTTCAAGATAAAATGTACTTTGCTTCGTATTTTTAATGTTATTTTACACCTCCCATGTAAGACCATAATTTGGTCACTCCGACTGGTCTTTCAAACCAGGTTTTACTTTATCAGGAAATGAAGGTCTATGGGCACCCACAAGTGTTCCAATGCAAAACTGAAGCAATTGGCCACATATAGTTTTGGATGATTTTTTAGCTTACAACATTGGTCTGCATGTGTTGTGCATTTGTCTGTCAACAATTTGCATTTTCAACTTTTTCTCAAAAACCATTAACCATTCACTTCAAGCTTGGTGGGGATGTACCTTGGGTGGGTTTCTATCAAGTTTGTCCAAAGGGTCATGCTCCTGTGAGTTGATCTTTTATCATGAATGTTTGCTTCACACACACACCTTCATTTGTTAAAAAATCTGCAAAAATCACTGAACCATGATAATCCATCTGACTTTGTAGAGACCCACCCAATGTACAACCCCCATCAAGTTTGAAAAGGATCCAGCCAACAATCTTGAGATATTGGAAATGTGAACTGTTGATGCATGACAATGAAATGCTTACATATGTCATGGCCTGCTATAAACTCAGCTGACTTTAAAGTCAGTTAAGCTGAAAATTGAATGAGCAAATTGCCAAATAGGACTGAAGTTCTGACTTAAAGTGATATACCTCTTATGTCATGAGTTGTGACAAAAATTTAAAAGCCTTTTTATTGACACAAGCTACTTTCTGAAGACCACTGAAGTTTGACAGCTAAGTCCTGACAATGATTTACTTTCCTCAACATCTTAGCAATTTTTTTATTCTGCAAAAATTTCTACATCCAGATGTGCTGTCTGTTCAGATAGTTTACTTTCAGCTCCAGTCTAGTATGAACGCTATTTGTGATTGTCTTAGATTTTGGATTCCAACACAAGTTCTTTCCAGGATATGATAAGCAATAAAATTTACCAGTAGCCCAAATAATGAAATCATTGGACAAAGAATTTCATTTGAAAATATCAAAATTTGTTGATCATTTGTAAGTATCATGTTGGACTGTCCACAACATGATACAATTGGAAGACTTAGACAGAAATGGAAAATAAAATTTTGTTGAGAAAAAAAAAAAAAATTACCAGTAGTTTTTGTTGTTGTAGTTGAAGTAATACATGTAACACCCAATATCTGAATCTTGTGAGTATTTGTCTTCTCTCTGCTTGGCTGTGGATAGTTCAATGAGATCTCCAGCATACTCTACAACAAAGTCGCCTCTCTTAAATGGCTTGGTGGCAACTACTCCCCGGCCTTTGCCTTCTATGTCTATGACCTGAAACATAATGGGGTCATAGTAAACAATTTAACTTTTCGGGGTTTTTTGTTTTTTTTCAGCACCTTGTCTGTAAGTAATCTGACACTATGGCACTGGATAACATTCCAGTACATGTATACGTAGAGATTTTATCACCTGTGGCTGTTTTCACAAAGAATTTGATCTGTGGTCATGCTCAGCTGATCTTGACATTCATCACACTTGCAGATCTATGAACTTGGGAGAGGATCAAGGTCACCTATGTTCTGAGTAAGTCTGACCATTATAAAAGAACACTAACATGTGCAACATCAAGGTTCAAGTAGTTCTCAAGTTATAATGAAGAGTAAAATTCATGTATGTTGCACTGTAACCCCAGAAACAAGGTCAGTCATTCATGTACTGTCTGAGCATGACCTTCAAACAAAAACATTAACATGTGCAGCATCACAGTACTAACTCAAAACAGATCTGCAGTTATCAAGTAAACAGTCAATTTTGTGTTAGTTGTCCTGTGAATTAGCATTAATTAGAATGCCCATTGACTTACATAGTAATCAATTGGAAAGCTGCATTGATGGATAAGTACCCGAATGGAAAATACTTAAAAATCAGGAATCTAAAGCAGTGCCACCTAGTAAACACTTTGTTTGACCCTTCCACAAGAACATATCCATCACATTTCACTTTAATCTGAGTGACAGTTCTGAGAACAAGTGAAAAATAACAAAAACCATATAAGAAATTCATAAAAAAAAAATAGAAAAAATTGCAGTGCCACCTGGTGAACAAATTGGGAACTATGCGTCCCTGGGAGTGTCTATGAATGATATCAAAATAACTGGGTGAGCAGTTTCAGAGGTGAAGAGTTTTTAAGGTTTGCCCCCCAAAAAACAAAAAAATTAATAAAATTTCCAAAAATCAATAGAGCACGACCATTTGAACAAACTTGGTAGAGATCCACCCAAGGCACATCCCCACCAAGTTTGAAGTAAATCTGGCCAAAAGTATTTAAGTTATAACCATTACAAGAAATTCCCATGTTAAAACTTTCCTCTTAAAACTTTTGTCAAGATTTTTGAAAAAAAAATCATAAAAAAAACAAAATTCATTGGAACATGACCATGGGAACAAACTTGGTAGACACCCACCAAAGGTACATCCCCACCAAGTTTGAAGTTAATCTGGATGACGGTTTTGGAGAAGAAGTCGAAAATGTGAATTAGCATTAGAATGCTCATTGACTTTCATAGTTATCAATAGGGAAGCTGCATTGACCGATAAGTACCTGAATTGAAAAAGTCGTTAAAAATCAGGAATCTGCAGCATTCCCACACAGTGAACAACTTTGTTTGACCCTTCTACAAGGAACATATCCACCATGTTTCAGCTTAATCTGAGTAACGGTTCTGGGAAAGAAGTTGAAAAATAGCTAGAACACACAAAAATTCATAAAAAATTAGTAAAAAATTGCAGCGCCACCTGGTCAACAAATTAAGAACACGGAGTCCCTAGGTGTCTTTCCATGTGATATCAGAGCGATTGAGTAAGCGCTTTCAGAGCAGAGAAAAAGATTTTTTAAGATTTGTCAAAAAAAAGAACAAAAAAATTCATTAAAAATCCAAAAATCACTGGAGCATGACCATTTGAACATGTCTGGTAGACACCCACCCAAGGTACATCCCCACCAAGTTTGAAGTTAATCTGGATGACGGTTTTGGCGAAGAAGTCGAAAATGTGAATTAGCATTAGAATACTCATTGACTTCCATAGTAATCGATAGGAAAGCTGCATTGATCGATAAGTACCCGAATTGAAAAAATCGTTAAAAATCAGGAATCTGCAGCATTCCCACATAGTGAACAACTTTGTTTGACCCTTCTACAAGGAACATATCCACCATGTTTCAGCTTAATCTGAGGGACAGTTCCGGAGAAGAAGTCGAAAATAGCTAAAACACACAAAAATTCATAAAAAAATAGGAAAAAATTGCATCGCCACCTGGTGATCAAATTAAGAACTAGGTGTCCCAGGGAGTGTTTCTGTGTGATATCAAAGTAATTGGGTGAGTGGTTTCGGAGAAGAAGATTTTTTAAGATTTGCCCAAAAAAGAACAAAAAAATTCATTAAAAATCCAAAAATCAATGGACCGTCACCACTTGAACAAACTTCGTAGACACCTACCCAAGGCACATCCCCACCAAGTTTAAAGTGGATCTGGCTGACGGTTTCAGAGAAGAAGTCGAAAATGTAAATTGTTGACGGACGACGGACGGACGACGGACGGACGACGGACGGACGACGGACGGACGACCATAAGATAAGCTCAGCTGACTGACAAGTCAGCTGAGCTAAAAACTGAACTGTAACTAGGGTAACACTTGACATACTTTTCAGCTCTTTTCTTCTTTGACATGTCTATTTTTAAAAACTCAGAATGAAAGTTTTGAACACTTTCATACTAAACTAATTAGCATCTTCGTTAGAAGAATGTGCATGATTAACAGTACAGTGGTACCTGCTGTATGCAACCACTGCTGTGAGCAGCCATGTTGCTTTTTGTGGTCACTAGGCTCAGACATAGGAGTCAATTTCTTTGTAAAAATGACCTGTGGTGACAGGTCACCTGCTGTATGTGGCCACTTTTTCTTGGCAGAAGGGGTGGCCACATACAGCAGGTACCACTATATTTTCTATGCACAAGAGGCAAACTGAGTGTTACCCTAGTTGCAGTTCAATTTTTGAACTAAGTCTGAATTTTGAACTTAGTTTGTTCTACGAATATGGTCACTGATCCTGACTTTAATCTGAAAATTAAAATCAATGTGGTTTGGGCCCTAAACTACTTAATCTTTAGCTCAATATTTGATCAAAACTTTGAGGATTAGCCAACATATGCTCTTGGCTACAATATGAACTTCACGATTTCCAGGTTCATTTCATTAAGTCAATCTTAGTTTAATCCAGTATCTAATCTTTTGATCAAGGATTAAAATCAAGATGGCTTTAACAAAATGGAAACTTTATTTCAAAAGTTCATATTACAGTGGAGAACATAGATTAGTTAATCCTGCAAGTTCATATCAAACATTAGGGCAATGATTCAGTGGTTCAAGGCCCAAGGGCACATTGACTTTCATTTTAGGATTACATTCATGATCAGATTAAACTCTTCATGAATACAGCCCCAGATCATATTCGTCACAGTTTAAACAAAATAGAAGACATTCCACATTGTTATTCTTAGCTTTCAGAAAAAGTATACTTCGCCACACTTAAACTCTGAATATAAGGTTATAAAATGTAACAATCTGTGAAAGTCACTGTTGATCTAGCATATTATCCTTTAGTTGAAAATTCTAGCTGTGAACCTCCGAACAGCAAGTCAAGGTGTGTGCATCAGAGATCAACAGGTACAGCATACATGTCATACAAGGGGGAAAATGACATCGCTGCTTCTTACCACTGACCATGTTGCTTTAAGTCCCTGCCCTACATTTTAAATCTGAGAGAAACTACAGGCACTTCAATCAAAAGCTTTGACTGCCAGGTCTATCTTCGTACACAAATATGGCTTCAGTGAACTTGAAAATGAGGTCAAGGTCACCAAAATGTCATCAAGTGAAGAAATTGTGTCAAAGCACAAATGAGGTAAATTTGAGTTCCAGGTGGCCAGTAAGTACTGGGATTTCATGTTCACAAACAAATGGTGGCTGCACAAAACCATGGATGGACAGACGGACAATCCAATAACACAATGGGTCCCCCTTGGGCTGAACCCATGAATATTAGTTTTGATTGTGAGAATTGTGCATGTCCCCTGGTCCGGCAAAACAAAGTCCAATCAGGCAATTGTAAGGCACTTGTCCCAGAAGTAACACAAAAAAAATTTGCTTTTACAAATGGTATGGACGGTAATGAATGGGCAAGTGAATTATCAAAATAACCTGCCCTTTGGACAAGAGCAGAAAAACAGAATATGAGGTATATATATTAACTGTGGACCTACTCTGCCATCTTCAGTTGCTCTAACAAAGCTATACTCCTGCCATGATGACAGCATACTTGTGGGACATGATACTTAAGGTTCTAGAACAAACACTATCACTGTCACACAAATATTAATTTCTAAATTAGTTACTATGTTTCCCATGTTTTTGGAAACTACATGTGTGAATAACAGCTCATGTGCTCATTGCTTTCTCATGTTACTTTTGCAAGAAAAAAGTCCATGTTTAATACATGGATCTGCCCTCCTTGCTGTCAGTTCTTTGCTGCAGGATATGTGTACAGAGCAGAGCAGCAGTTAAACTTGCATTCGGTGATCATTTGACCTATTTTCCATCCTTGTATCTACATTGTATGTACATGTAGACAGCAGGGATGATCATTTCTCACATGTATGGTAATTGGTTACATCAGAAGGTCCATAAAAATTAGAGAAATTTGGTTATTTTGACTGACCAAGAATTGTTTGTACACTGATATTTGGGAGATTCAAAAAGCATGTTGTCAGAAAAGACTCAAACTATGATGGTTTTAGTGGGGATCTCTTTGAGGATAGGTTCCACCGTATTCAGTGGTATCAGCTTATTGATGGGACCATCCTCGTAAATGACCCCAGTAAAACATATGTAATTAATAAGTACTGGCACTATATATATATATATATATGTATATATATATATATATATATATATATATATATATATATATATATATATATATATATATATATATATATATATATATATATATATATATATATATATATATATATATATATATATATATATATATATATATATATATATATATATATATATATATATATATATATATATATATATATATATATATATATATATATATATATATATATATATATATATATATATATATATATATATATATATATATATATATATATATATATATATATATATATATATATATATATATATATATATATATATATATATATATATATATATATATATATATATATATATATATATATATATATATATATATGGCACCAAGTTATTAGAAATGTGAAGCTTGAAAATGGATTAAAATCTTGACTCCTGTAACATTTTACAACATAAACAGAATGTTCTAGGCATCCTACTTTTTTTTTGGGGGGGGGGGGTATCATTACCACTTATATAACTAGAAGCTAATCAGTGACTGCAAACCCTTCAGCCAGGACGGACGGACATCTCTAGTATAATACACTTATGTAGAAAAACATGACCCATATTCATAAATATCAAGCCCAACAATGACAGCAAAGAGATTCAAGAGTTACCAAAGCATCAACATTCATCTTCCAAAAACCAATTTGAAGAAACAATTTCACTCCTGACTTGAGACAGGCAATCACCCACAAAAGGCAACTGGTAGTTTTAAACCGGTCCTCTCAACCTCTGAAATATTCTTCCATCAAATACAGATGATAGTGTTTCCAATATGTAAAGGCCCAACCACTCAAAAACCAAATTTTATTACTTCTGCAAAAGATAGAGGAGAATTGGTAGGCCTATCATTATTTTGGTTCTTCTAACTACTTCGTCAGCTGAGTTTATAGCAGAAGTAGAAAGTAGGCCTATATCGTTTTTGTGATATCTATGAATCTGGAATATTATCTAATTAATAAGTTAAGTGATTGAAACACTGTTATCAAGTACCAAATGCAAGGAGCAGACTTCTACAAGTCCCTCACTAAACAACTGAAGTTCTACAGACGGATGTCTCTAGTATAATACACTTGTGCAGAAAAACATGACCCATATTCATAAATATCAAACCCAACAATGACAGCAAAGAGATTCCAGAGTTACTAAAACAACAACACATTCATCTTCCAATACCAATTTGGCAGACGGACAAATGCGTAGGTGACAACAATACCCCTCCCGTAGGTCAAGGTTACTTCTGTTTGACCTAATGACAAAGCTCTGGTGCAAATGCAATGTGCAGAGATATAATGCAATGGCCATTTTTCTTCAATGCAGCACTGAGACTTAAATATGTGACCCAGTGACCTAGTTTTCACTAGGTGTCTGAGGCATCCTTTTCTTTAGGACCAACTGTCATAAATAATTGGTGCAGCGACAATGAGTAATTCAATATTTGAAGATATCATGGTATGGCCATTTTTCTTCAATGCAGCACTGTGACCTAAATAGGTGACCCAGTGACCTAGTTTTCAATAGGCACCTGAGGCATCCTTAGGTCAAAATTAATTGATAAAGCTACATTCAATATTTTTTAGATATTGTGTTAACAGCATTTTTTCTTCAATGTAGTACTGTGACCTAGTGACCTCCTTTCAATAGGCACCTGAAACACTTCAATGGTCCTATGTGATAAAAATTTGGTCTCTAAACAGTGAGTATTTTTGGAGATATGGTGTGGCAATGCCATTTTTCTTCAATGCAGCACTGAGCACTGTGACGTAAATATGTGACCCAGTGACCTAGTTTTTACTAGGTGTCCGAGGCATCCTTTTCTTTAGGACCAACTGCCATAAATAATTGGTGCAGCTACAATGAGTAATTTAATATTTGAAGATATAATGGTATAGCCATTTTTCTTCAATGCAGCACTGTGACCTAAATATGTGACCCAGTGACCTAGTTTTCAATAGGCATCTGAGGTATTCTTAGACCAATTGTCATAGATTATTGATGAAGCTACATTCAATAGTTTTTTTTGGATATTGTGTTAACACCTTTTTTTTCTGCAATGTAGTACTGTGACCTAAAAATGAGAAGTAGTGACCTACTTTTTTATAGGCACCTGAAGCACTTCAATGACCCCCTGTGATAAAAATTTGGTCTCTGTAAAGTGTGTATTTTTGGAGATATGGTGTTAACAAGGCATGGACGGACAGACGCATAGGTGATAGCAATACCCCTCCAGCCTTATGGGCCAAGGGGTAAAAACCTGCCAGTACTTTTGGACCTGTGTCCACTATCAGGGCAACCTTCTCAACTAAGCTCTATCTTTGACTCAGGTTAAGGTTATAATATATGAAACCAAAAGTACATATTTTGCCAATGTTTCAAGGCATCAATAATGATTATGATAAGTGCTGTGACCACGATTCACTTTGATATCCAAATCAAATGTATTTTTGTGCGGCTGTCCTGCCGTCAATGGATTGCTCAATGTTAAAAATAGCACTAACCACATGGCGGCTCAAGCCACAACCAAGCAGGCAAATTAAAGTTAAGATAGTAAGTCATATTTACAGAAGTACTTTAACCACCATTTGCCCTGGTAACTGACAGAATGGACACCTGAAACCTTGTTAAATATTACCATAACGATCAACGAACAACCAGGGCTATGCTGTTTGCCCAGCCCAAGTTAATCCTCCAGACAAGTTAAAATAAAATGCTGTGTTTGAGTTGACTTTACTGCAAAATAACGGCACGATGGCCACTTTCTCAATAAAATCTTTCAGCTTGGGTCGCTCAATTTTTATTACGGAAGGGCAGCTTGAAAGTACTTTTTTAAAATTTTGTTTCATTAATGTTAGGGTTGGGCTTTTTTAGTAGGGTCTGTCAGGTTACCGGAACAACACATTTATTTTTGTTAGGCCTTAGGTAACTTGGATATTTGTTGAAACATGTTTAAAGTTAATGTTCTTTCCTCTTTTACACATTGCCTCCTTTGACGTCAGTTTAATATTTGTCACCTAGGCATAGCTGGAGGCACTTGTATATAAATACACACACACAGAGGAACATTCTTCACAGACAAAATAAGTGGTATACTGTAGTTCTAGAAATTTTCGTGCATGTTTAATTTTGCGCAAACTCATTTTTTCTGAAATTACAGAATTTTCGCGCATTTTGGTTTCGCGCAATCCAATGCCAAACAATGTTGTGAAATACAATGCAACTTAATTTCGCGCTTTAGGTGGTAGCGCAAAAACGCGAAATTAAATCGAGCGCGAAAATTTCTAGAACTACAGTATTATAGAATCCACATGTGTATGCGCTACATCGGAGCTTGTTGCCATGGTATTGGCAGACCTCGTTTCTTATTTGAAAAACCACACTGCAAATGTATTAGCCTAACTTGTTACTAATGGCCAGGTCTCTTTTGTTTGCATCATATTGCATAACAATACATAGTCCCCCACCAGAGAACAGATTGCAAAGTTGACTGTACTAGTATGAAATTTGTTTAAGGCAATACATGTAACTACTCATAATGAAGCATGATAGGATAAGGTATCTGGGTGAGACCTAAGTTGGGATATTTTCAGGGTAGCCTGGACCTAATTTCAAGGTTACTGGGTTATTCATGAGAAATTGGTTACAGAATGGCTATGTTGGTAATAGTGGATCTCAGGTCTGTGGTTACTATTAAACTTATGTCTTGACTGTTTTTATAGGTACAAGGAAATGTGGCGTGGACAGGCTAAAACTGTATGGGGGTCAAAGCTCAAGGTGACCTAATTTTGGTGTGCAACACATTGAATCCTTGCCTATGAAGTGTCCACACACCAAATTTGGCAGCTGTAGGTGTTTCAGTATAGGAAATACAGTCTGAAAAAGTTAAAGCTTCATGGGGGTCAAAAATCAAGATCACAGGGACCTAACTTAGCTGTATAACACATCTCTTTCCTATATACAGGTAGTGTCCATACACCAAATTTGGTACTGTAGGCATTTCAGTATAGCAAATAAGGCCCAAACAAGCTCAAACTTGGGGAGGGGGGGGTGTCAAAGTCAAGGTAACACTGACCAAATTCTGGTAAACAATACATCCCTATCCTATGAAGTGTCCAGACACCAAATTTCCTAGCTGCAGATGCTATTCTACAAAAAATATAGCCTAAAAAAGCTTTGTCAGAATGATGGAAAGACAAGATACATGCCTAGAGTCCCCGGTGAGCGACTTATTACATATAACTTTATTCTCCACATGTGAGCGTAATGCCACACTCAGGGCTCTACGATTCTCTTTGAAGTCCACTTGTCTTTGGAAAATTACCCAAATCTGTTGCATGCTATTTCTTTCAAATTATACTTGTCCTCGACAATAGGACATGCAAATTTTAGGGCCCTGCAATTAATAATAAATGTCTCCTATTGGTGAGCTGATATATCTCTGATAGACAATGCTGAAAATGTGCCTTATGTTATGCGTTTTGGATCAAAGATAACTGATATGTATTTGAATTCACTTTAAGAAAACTGTTTTTGTATTTCTCTGATTTTTATTCCAGTAATTGTATACTTATGTAATCAGTGCTGTCTCAGCTGGGAGGGAGTATAAGCCCCAAGGGTTTTCATTCGTCCTGCTGAAAATCTTGCTATCTTTAAATCTGTCTTAATATTACATTCATTTACTTATTGCGATGTATGAATCTTTTCCTGGTACAATATGTTCTCTCATGCATGTATGATTTTCAGTAAAATAAAAATACAATACAATACAATGCAATGTACAAGAATATGTGAAGTACCTCAAGGCCTTCTTCCTTTCCAGAGAGTATGGCATCTTCTAGATCTTTTACAGACTTTTTCTGAAAAGAAGACAAATTAATGCAGCCTCAATTAAATTGCTTCTGGGATCAATCATCCACAGCTTGTCATTGCATTGTCTCTGTGTACCATAATTATCACCAATAACTCCCAAGCAACTTCACATGATACATGAAATGCTTTAACAGAAAAAACACTATCAAACAGACTAAAAAAGTTTAACATGTATTCCAGCCATTATATAAGTTCTAGTACGATATGGTTTAAATCCTTTCTTCTGATCCCATAAATGTGAAAATTCGGTCTTACATATATGTATGAGCCTGTTTAAAAAAAAAACTATTTTGCACACAGCTGTATGCTTTTTAAACTAATGTTGGGCAACCTTCCATGTTGTTACATTAATTCTTTCCCCCTTAAACTGACCAAAACTGACTGGTGGTCAAATGTCATCTGGAGTACTTGAACAATCTTTTTAACTATATATTTTTTTTTTTTTTCTTTTCTATTGTGACCCTTGCTCGGTCCTTAGAAAATGTTAACTAGTTTCAACAGTACTGAAAAATAATTTGATTGAGAATTGGAGATGAGACCTACATGTATCAAGATAATAATTATGACCCATACCAAGGAAAGCTGTTGACTCAGTCTTAATTCAAGGGGGGAAATGTTAAAATGATATGTTGCCTTGAAGCCACAGACAGCACGATAAACCCACACCAGAAGTAAAATTAACATCTCAATCTTACCTTAAGAGAGGCTAATGTTCTACGTGCACTTCTTCGTATAGGGAAGTATTCAGTCAACTTGTGACTTTGAGGCTGATCCAGCTTCCTTCAGAATAAAATAAAGTCAATAGGTTTAATGACACAATTTTTGTTAGTAAATTCTAATTCAATGTGCGATATACGAGAACAATAAACAAATGAGCTTTATGTTAAATTTTTTTTAAATGTGCAAGCATGGACCGGTGGTGCCATTAGCCTTATACTAACATTTTATTCATTTGGCTAAAGAAATTTACAAATCTATGGCTAATTTATTTTAACATGAATTATATTAGAGTTAGGTCAAATTATGCTGTGATTACTGTTTTATTTCCCGATTTGGCTAAAAAATTTGAAGGCCTAAATCTGTCCCTGTGCAAGGATGTGAAGTTATTGTTGATAAAGTCTACTCTCTAAAGGCTTTAGTGCAATTTCTAGGTAGTTGAACAAAGACCAGGCAAGGGCTTGACAACAAATGTAGTGATAGGTTTTGTATTAGGTGAAAGGTGGGTGAGTGCTTGTAACCCCATCAAAGGTAATTTGACCTTTCAATTCATTTTTCTCACAACAGAACTGGCCATACTATTTTGTTTTCACCTACCACAGTTCTGCTTGAAAAAACATCTAATTTTTGGCTAATGTCTTCCTAATGAGTTGATCTAAAACAGTACATCTCTGATTTTTGTATGATGTCCAGTTTCTTTACAATACTTGCAGAAGTTGAAATCCTTTGATCCATCAATAGAGTGTCATTTCACATTCAAACCTTCTCAGCTCATGAACGGCACAAAACACGGCCAAAACAAAATGCACTTTTCAAGACAAGGAAATTAGTTTCTGATGGCACCAAAACTAAAAAGTTGAATTGACATTATTAAAAAACAAACAAAAAAAGAAAGAAAAAGAAAAAGAGTTTTGTCTTTGTGCAGTTGCTGTATGAACACATTACATGGTGCATTATTGGCATTTGATTCTTGGGAAGTTTATCCCCGAGAAGTGTATACATGTACTTTATAGGGGTAAATATGAACTATTTAGTTATTTCAGTTTTTGCAGAAGAAAGAGATTAACCTGTTCTCATCCTTAATTAACATTTCAAATATCACTGAGCATCTGAGTGTCATTTGTTCAACTGTTTCTTTACATTTCAAATAAATGTGCAAGTTTGTTAAATGTTCACTGTCAAACTTGATTTTTGTATGAGGACTTAATGTTTTCCTGCAAAAGTTTATTAATCACTGTCACTTTCAACATGTTTTTTACACCTGAGACCTGGTGACCATAACACCAATGGTAAATGAACAGATACACATGTAAGAAATAAGTTTGAACAAGAGAACAGTTTATATTATGATTGAAAAATATGAAATAAATGTCACATTCTACATCCTCAGCCCTGACATGAGGAGCTCTAAAGTTTGAAAGTATCACAGGTCTGACATTTGAGACAAATACATTTTTGGGGGTCAACCGTTTTTTTTTTTTTGTTTTGGGGGTTTTTTTTTGGTATTTCAGTGCTGAAAAAAATGCATGTTATTTTCATGTTATTTTGGCTGAAACCTGCAAATTTTGAGCAGGGCCAAGACAATGTCAAAGCACAAAGCTATGGACCAACAAAAGTCAGCTACTTGAATGAGCTGCTCATGAAATATTGGTAGGCCTCTATTTCTGAATGGGCTTTAAACTCTAAGCTCCTTTTTTGTTCAACACTAGAAAACCTGTGAAAGGAGAATTTTCATATTTCCCTTACACTGTTTCAACATATTTGAATTTTAATCTTTTACATGAACATGAATGATAAAGAAATTAAGATTTCATATTCTGAAAATGTGCTTTAAAGCCAACATATACCCACTCAGAGCATTGTCTTGAATGAAAATTGTTGTGAATGGGCAGACTACCAAGTCAGCTGAGCTAAAAATTAATTAGAAATACAAAAATTACTGGAGCTTGACCATTAGGAAAAATTTGGTAGAGACCCACCCAAGGTGCATTGTCACCAAGTTTGAAGTGAATCTGGCTGACAGTTTTGGAGAAGAAGTCAAAAATGTTAAATTGTGAACGGATGAATGACAGATGACTGAGCCTCCTCAGGCTTCTACAATTTTTACCAGAATCACTTGTCCGTAGGACAAGTGAAGTTTAATTTTCACTTGTCCCTCTCAAAAATCACTTGTCCCTCTTACACAAATTATGTGTTGCGAAAAATCGCCTGATGGGGGGGGGGGGGGGGGGGTCATCCCATATGCAATATTTCTGGAAATAATAAATAGGAGTCCTAACAGCTCAGCCTGATTAGCATGTTAGCTGAGCTAAAAAGTACACGAGAAACTCAATTATTAATTTTGTAGTTTATAATGTACATACCTTTCTGATGCAGATTTTGATCTCTGTGGTGTATTCGTCTTCTTTGACTTGCCTCTGGCCTGTCTCTTTTGTTTTTTCTGATTTGATGTTACTTTATTGTCCTCTTTATTGGAACTTTTTGACACTTTAGCTCTAACTGGTGCAGGGCTGGCTGTTGAATTGTCCCCTCTTCCTGTGGTGCAATCTCTGCAACCTATTTCTTCTCCACATTGTTTGTTTAATTTGGTAACAACATGTGATATGTGCACAGCTTCCGATTTGCCTTTGTCTTTTGTTGGTGTTGTCTCTGGGGTGAGGAGAACGGAACTTGAAAGATCCGCCGAGCAAGATTTTTCCTCTGTGAAAAAGAAAAGAAAATAACAATAATAATAAGCCATAACTGTATACTAATGACACTGTTCACCAGAGTCTTGATTGAATGAGAATCATGTGACTACATAAAATCAAAAGCAATCTGATTCTTGGTGAAAAATGTGAAAATTTACAAGGTCCAAGGCTCCTTGATCTCCCTCCCCATCTCTTTCCTTTCATCTGATTTGCCATAATATTAAATGTGAATATATCAAACACATGTACAATATCTTTTTTTAAAGTACACGTAGAAGCGTGAGAAACATCTGCGTGTAAAACAAAAAGCCTCCATGCTATGGTTTTTGAGAAGCTGATTAGTCTGACAGTGACAGACGGAAGGACACACACATTTTTTATATGTATACTCTACTGACTAACAATAAGCAGATCTAAAAAACCCACCTGTTTCTTCTTCAACAGATAACTGACTGCTCAGACTGACTCCACTCTTCTCCACTTTTGGACTTGGTGGGAAGTAAGTATTTATTTTCCTTTCCACACAACCCTCTTTTTTGTTCATCTTGGCAGCAGTTACCAAGTCTTGTCTTGTGATCTGTAAATGTGCAAAATGCAAGTTATGCGTGATCCCTTATTAATTACACTTAACAGGGTGGTCATTTAGCTTCAGGACCCACTGGCCACTGGCCCAGAACCAGACAGCTATTCAGTTTCCAGATATGTCAGTATTGTATGCTTCTACAATCCCAGACGCGAAGAGCCAGAATTGCTAGTAATAAATATAATTGGTAGTGGATATATACATCCAGCAGCCAAACATATCCTCCCCCCCCACTATTAATGTGGCAACTGGACAAATGTCCCATCCTCCAAGGCACAATTATTCATTTATGATTGACAGTGGCGGTCACTGGCAAAGAGGACTACATAACCCTATAGTTATTGTTGAGTGAGGCTTGAAATGGAGAGTGATCAACATACATGTATGTTGCAATGAAAAAAGATCCAGCAGTCTGCCAACATCCAATAAGTTCTAGGGATCATGATTTTCCATTTTCATGGCGACTCGGATGAATCATGGATGAGCAACCAAAAATAGCCAGGAAATTTTTCAGTGGACTTCAATGGAAATTGGTAATATTTTTTATGTGAAAGAAAATAAAGTTGATAAACTAGTAATGTAAAAAATCAGCACATTCTTTCATTAACATGATGAAAACAGTAAAATTCATGCTTAAAACTCTCATAAACTTATTAACAGACTTTCACTTGAGATGCTTATATGAATTCATGTTTCTATGGGAAATATAGCAGTCACAAAGCATGCCCACACTGTCAAGACAGCTATCTCAATGCTTAAAAAGGAGTAAGATAATGGCTCAGACAAGGGCCAATAAATATGGCAGTCTTATGCTGATGGAACTGTTTTGTTTTACAACTTTTGCTGCCATTCCCTGGACCACATGCATGTTGACATGATCAACAATCACCTGTGATGCCAAAAACATACAAGTGCATGTACATGTTACTAGGCAGCAGCCAATGCCAGTATGGGGAAAACATAATTATATGACATGTCTGAAAAAATTAAACAAAACAAAAAGGGTATTGGGAAAATCCAGTAAATATCCGAATGTGGAAAGGGCAAAAACAGAAAAGTATTGAACAAAATAACAGAAAATCATCAGCCCTACATAACCAGCTCCAGCTGGCGATTCAACGGTCAACATAAACAATTGACTAGTACATGTATAGTGCACTGCAAATGTATGTATATTTTATTTTCAGAACAAGTGAGACTCAAACTTGCAACCTTTGGCACCAGTCGCCTAGCTGAAATGGGAAACACACATATCCACTCAACCCAATCCCCATTCTTAAAAAAGAATGGTTCAATGGAGGTAGTTATATGCAAGTACCATATCAACACAGTTATGCAGTATATGTACTGAGTCGGCATTTATTTCCAGAATCGGGGACTTAAATCCACCAGCATTAAGGAAATGCCAAAAATATACGTATGCCACATTGTTTTCAGATTTTTTGTTTTTTAATCCCAGTGTCCTTGCACTTATACACATAGCTGTCAACTCTCTCACTTTCATTGGGATTTTCTCATTTTGCAGACTCAAAAAGTTCTTAAAATGACAGGGATTCAGAGGCAAAATTGACAATTTTCTTTGATTTCATGCCTCCCACTCTGACACGCATTTTTGACACCTATGTATGCATCTTCCCTTCACTGACTTAGGCAACATAACACCCAACTACTAAAGGTATAACCTTTTAAATTATTATTTCTTTATGCAAGACAATGGACACTATTGGGACTACTCATGTTCTTCCAGGAGGTAAACAACATACGATCTAATGTTTTTCCACGGACTACAATAATTATTGAAATATTTGTGGATGACTCTTTACTATATAGACCTATTCATACTTATGTTGATTGTGCTCAATGACAACAGGACCCAGGCAATAATACAGTTGAGTGGTCTACTGAGTAGCTCATGAAATTTAATGCCTTTAAGTGTCACTGTTAAAAGCAACCACTAAAACAAGAAAACATATGTATAGTAACAGAACTCAACTGGAGCCAGCACAGCATCATCCCTCTTTGGGGGTTGAGCTTTCGTCTGACTGGACATGGACAACTCACGTCAGTAACATTACTGAGAAAGCCAACATGGCCTTGAACCCACATCTTCAAAGCAGTTAACAAGGTATAACCTGTTATAATAATACCAGACTGCGTTCTGCCCTCATACTCAACGTGTACCCATGATTTGGCCTACATACAAATGCAGTCTAATTATGAACAACATAAAAACAGTTTTCTTCCCTGGATTATCTGTGATTGGAATGAATGTATATTTACCTGTTTTAGCTGACCTGATGAGCCACTTGTACATAATGCTTATGGCCTTGGACAGTGTAGACAAAGATGTAAATGTAGTCATACCATAACATAAACCCTGATACCATGGATACTCTAATTTACATTCTCAACAAGCGAAGGGTTTTACTGGGATAAATGCCACACATCTCCCATCACCTGCAAGGATCTACCGATTAGTTCTCAATATCGGCTACATTACTTTTGAATCCTCACAACAGCAGATGAAGTGAAGTATCTTGGTGTGACTGTTCACCGTGACTTAAATTGGAACAGTCATATGAACAATATTTCAAACAAGGCAAATAGCACACTGGGCTTCCTCTGACACAACTTACAGATATAAGCTCCACAAAAAAATACAAGAAAAAGCCTACTTCTCCCTGGTTGGACCATTAGCTGAATATGCCTCACCAGTCTGGGATCCCTGCTCTGGCACTAACATCGAACAGATTGAAACGGTCCGGCAGCATACTGCTATGTTCACCAATGGCAGATTTCACAAGCATTCTAGTATATGCTATACTATGATCACTTGAAGACTGTTGGAGGGATGGCAGACTGGTGATGCTATTCAAGTATCAGCATGTTACCTTGTTGCCAAAGATCCCATACCCCATCTCATACCAACACATCACCAAATCTGCCCTATTTTTCTGCTCTAGCACATTTGTATAATTTTATTTTTCTTCCAACTGACTACATTATAAGCCCAGTTGGGCTGGATATCTTATTTATGCCATCATGGTACGGGTCAGTAAAATAAAGATTCATTCAAATCCATGCTGCAAACTTCCAAGTCCCATACTGTCGTGTACGTTAGCAAAAATACGCCTTTTCCCCCCGGAACAATCAGAGACTGGAACAACCTCCAACCCAACACTTAACAGGCTAACTCACTAGTGACATTGAAGTCCCCAGTCATACCTTCTAATTTTGCAGTCTTGTAATGATATTTTTATCCCCTAGCTCTTTTTGCTTTCCCTTTCTTCCATATACCAACACATCCCTGCATACTAACCACCACAGGGGCAATCAGCAGAATGGTTGTCATCATATTCTGGTCAATAGGAACCAATTCATACTGACAGGCAAAGTTACTATCCACCGAAAATACTGATTAGGGTTGGAAAGAAACAAACAAAAATACACCTTCTGCTGCCAGACACATATAATCTATATACCAATAGATTTGTCACAATCCACTCTCTCGACCCCTGCCTAGAGAATTGAGTTGTCCAACATTTTTCGGGCCACTTTACTCCTCACAAAGCGTCTCAATTCCAAATGAGCCACTCTTCGTTGAACGGAAGTGACCCCTGCGTACGGACTCAAATTTCTCCTTCGTTCTGATGGGCCACCAGTGAATAAATTTGTATTTTCATTTACTTACCAGTTTAACTTTAATCACTAAATTGTGTAAATGTACATAATGAAATAAAAAAGTAAACGAAAATACAAATTTATTCACCGGTTACCAAGGAGAAATTTGAGTCTGTTTGCAGGGGTCACTTCCGTTCAACGAAGAGTGGCTCATTTGGAATCGAGACATTTTGTGAGGAATAAAGTGGCCTTAGTGGGCTAAAGAGTAAAATACATTTGACAGTGGATTGTGACAAATCTTTTGGTATATAGATTATATGGCGGCAGAAGGTGTTTAAAACTGGAAAAAAAAACATGGGGGCGCCGATTTTTGTTTGTTCCCTTCTAACCCTAATCAGTATTTTCGAACAGTCAGTATGAATGGGTGCGTATCACTATCAACCAGAATATGAGGACAACCATTCTGCTGGTTGCCCCTGTGCTAACCACCTTGATACTAACCATGCGCAAGACATGCCAGAATCTTCAATATGTTGAAAGAGGGCATTATTATTGTTATCATTTTTGGGAGGAGGAGGAGGAAGAAGAAGTTATTATTAGGCCCATGGAGCTTCCTAGCTCCATGGTAGGCCCTACTACCAATACCATATGTTAAGCTTGGTTCTTGTTCTACCACCAGCACTTCTTCAGTTTGGAAAAGTTCCATTCATTTGATTTATTAAAACGTTAACTTTGGGACTATGGTGAATCTCAGTGACAAGTGTGTGCCATCAGGGACCTGCAATTAAGTAAACATGCCCCTGGTGCCATGTATCACTGCACATATATATTTTTTTAATCTGTCAATCCTTTCGTTAGTTCATAATAATAATACGGTGGCTCTCCGCTTGTCTGCCGCGGTCCTGTGTCACTCTGTGACACAGGTGGCCTAGAAAATTTAAAAAAAAAAAAAAAAAAAAAAAAAAAAATTTATCCATCCCTCTCACACCCTATCCCCGCCTCTAAGGCTCAGGCTTTTCCCATGGGAGCCCCCATGGGAGCCCTTATAAGGGCTACCACCATTCCCATTCCTTCCCCTCCCTGTACTCTGGAATTCTAATTTAACCTGTTGCCTTCTAACTCTATTATTTCATTCCTTTTCTCCCAGCATCCTACCAGGTAGTCCTGTACATTTTTATTACCTTTCCTGCCTCCCAGAAAGCCACCTTTCATACCTAAAATCCATGCTATACGTTCCTCTTCCTCTAAACCCTGAACCTCTTCTAAACCCTTGTAATTGTAATCTTCTCTGTGCCACTTTCTGAAAAAATCTTCCCTTATCTCTCTATATGCATCACACCACAACAGCCAATGGTCCACTGTCTCATCTGCCTCTTTTCTACATGACTTACACTTTCCATTGCTCCCTGTTGTCCACTTTTGACTTCTCTTTTCGAGATTGATTACTCCTGCCCTACTTTGAAACAGAAGTTTGGATCCCTTCCCACCATCCCAACACACACTTTTCTGTGGCTTTTCTAATACCTTGTATGCCTTCAATGTACTTTTTTCCCTGACTCCTCTTTTCCAGTCTTCTTTCCAACCCTCTGTAACAGTCTTACCTACATATACTTTCCAATCATCCACCTCATCATATCCTTTTAGTTCATATTTCTCTGCTAACCCGTCTATGTCTTTGACCCATCTTGTTTTTTCCTTGGCTACCTGATTGTAAACTTTCCTGCACCACCTGTCTTCACTTATTCCTTGTAAATAACCCCAGTACTTTAACTTAGCTTTGGCAATTCTATCTGTGATGGCCAGTGAATAACACTTTTTCTGTGACACCGTATTACAGTGGGGTGGGGGAAGCTCCGTCGTTCTCCCTCATTATTGACACATTAACCCACGTATCACATGGATAACAAACACTACAAAGTTTCTCATGCCAGCACATCTAAAATTATTGTTATTCGTACAAATGTTACGGATTTTTTTTATGCCGCAGAACTTCAGCCTATTTAGTACTCACCAGTAATAGTATCACTATCAACAGCCTAGCATCAAAACAAGCAGACTGCAAATTCGAATATGAAATTAGTGCTCTGATTGGTCGAAATTACAATTACCATATTCATTTAAAAAATAAATACAATCGCTTTATACGGATGATAAGTCTGTAAAATGTTTCTGTTCTGGTGTAATAAAAGCATAAATGATAATTTCTATTTTCCACTGATTTAAAAGGCATTGCATGATGGGTATGAACGAGCATGCGTGTAGCATTATGGGATGCCCGTGAAAATGGCTCAGACGGATCGTTTGTTACGGATCGCTGTACGTAGTTGACCAAAACATGGAAAATACTGCGGACGTAAGTGTTACATGTGAACATGTTTGGCGTAGATGTAGAGCTTAAGTAGTGATCTATCTATCTGGTAAAGATTAATGTGTTTTGTATCCTAGAATTTTGTTATACGTGACCACCGCAAATCCAGGAACAGTCATTTGACATGTGGGCACAGCGATCATTCAACCACAAGGGAAACACTGTCGGCATAATCGAATGACGAGGCATCCAGGGTCCGTCGGGGTACACAAAAACCACTTCACAGCCAAAGTTGTTAGTTTTTATTTGAAAACATTCGTACATGAAGTGTCGACAACGATCCATTATGGATTGACAACGTAGAAATTTATTTTTGATGGCTTTGGAATTTTTATGGAGGTGTTTCAGAACTTTATTGACATGAACATTATGGTACTCGTGCATTGTATTCACACAGACCATGTACTCATAAATCACATACATACATTTATATTTCATTTTTATTTTACACGTATAAAATGAAGATGGAATGCATTATATGCTGAAATGGATCCGACATAAGGATCCCCCCACCCCAAAAAACACTGAATGACAATTCACATAGTGTGACTGTGAGATAATGTGTAAATATAGCTGAAGGAAGAGTAACCCATATAATATCAGTCTCTATAGCGGCCAAAGGCTCTAAGATGTATGAGGAAGCTTGAGGTCATTTTTGGACCTCAAAAAGACATGAGAGTACCGAGATATTGAGGCATTTCGTAAGCTAGCGTCATATTCTTCAGTAATTAATACTCACATTGATGGATGTTTCTTTATATTAAGCTAAAACCACCTGTAATAAGTGTTTGAAGTTGCTTGTGCCGGCAATCAATCAACACTGTGCGCCTGGTGGTAAAATTTCGCACTTTAATCAAAATCTGTACCTTTGAATGAAAGTCGGCATGTAGTGTAGGAAACTGAATCATGTGCTTGCCAGTCAGGGTTCTGTGTCAATGTGGGTTTCTTTGAAATGAAGCAATTATGTTACACAATATATCAAGTTAATTCAAGAGCAAACAAATAATAATAGCGAGCGCAAGCAAGCTTTCATGGTTACGTACATATATGATCTGTGTTCCTGTCATGGTGGAGTGTATATTAGTGATTCCAAATCACGGTCTACCTCTCACGGCTAACCAGCGGATGAGATTTTCGCAGTGTGGAGCGCCATTTTGTATAACGTAATTTTTTATGTGTCCCGGGAAATGTCCACAGTTTTATTATGCCCCTCTTCGAAGAAGGTGGGGCTTATAGCTTTGCACATGTCGGTCTGTTGAGAGACTGTCGTTTCCGCACAATAACTCAAGAAGCTTTTGAGCTAGGACTTTGATACTGTACAGGTGTATCATTCTAGTCAAAAGCTAGGCAAGTTTGAAGATGGTTGACCTTGACCTATTTTCCAAGGTAGCAGTGGTACCCGAGTTAAATTTGGTTTCCATACAATAACTGAAGAGCTTTTTAAGGTAGGACTTTTATATTGCACAGGATTATAGTCCATATTTAGGGCTAGGCGAAGTGTGTAGATGGATGACCTTGACCTCATTTTAAAGGTCACAGAGCCACTTTACTGAATATGGTTTCATGCTTTCTGCATGATAACTTATACCTTGGAGCTAGAACTTTTATATTGCACAGCTTTATGATTGCCTATAGGGGCTAGTTTGAGTTTGTAGGTGGGTGACTTTGACCCAGTTTCGAGGGTCACCCACAGACAGTAGACTTCCTGTGGTTTTTGCACAATAACAGAAGATGGTCAATTGAAAATGAGTGACCTTGCCCTAATTTCCAAGGTCATAAAGCCACTTTGCTGAATATGGTTTCTAAATGATGACTAATTTTTCAGTTATAACTTTTATATTGTCCAGGTTTTTAGTCGTTTTTTAAGGGCTAGGTGAAAGTTTAAAGATATGTCACATTGATGTATGATCAACCTTCACTAATTTTGTAAGGTCACAAGTGCCCCATCTACCACTATCAATAGGGTAGCGAGGGCAAGGGTAATGAGAGCGGGGGGGGGCATCTATGTTTTACAAACATATCTTGTTTAAACCAAAGTCTCAAACTTAGTGGGCATTGTGGAAATTATGTCAACATACCTATTCAGGAAATGTCGATAAAGTGTGATAAATGATAACAATTCACCAACTCGCATTGTTGAAACCTCGTTGAAACGTTGATCTGGCAAACACTTATGGGGCCGCCAGCTAGAAAAAATTGACAGGCGTGAGGGTAAACTAAATAAACATCGCCAAGTATGTAGCATTTGTTGCGTCTGACCTTAATTAATGTCTTCAGACTGTGCAGTCACCATGTGGGTTGCTTCTGGAGGCCTTCCAAATTGCAACTCGCATTATATCTCTGTATCAGGCGGATCATCAATCCACACTCACCACTACTCACAATTCCAAATTTGCTTACAAGAACTGAGTTCACTGCATATGAGAAGCAAAAATTTAGTACACCGCAAGAGCAAACAGTAACCTCTGTACTCTGTCCGTGTTTTCTTAATAAACCCGCTTTGTTAGGATACATTTCATAGTAGCCTAGGCCTAGGACGTGTCCCTGCCTGGAAAACTGGAGGAACGACTGCCGGGTTAGGCTGGGGCTCCCAGCGAATTGTCACACAGACCGCTGACAGTACACAGGGAGAAAAAAGTGTAAAAGTGTGTTGTTGATTTACGGGAGTGTAGTGGTGCTATTAATAGTCCGTCTTTTTGCTCAGATTTGTTGATAATGCTAAAAATTGGTGTATCTCTTAAAAGACGTCCTTTTTTGCAGGGGGTGTCTGGGGTCTTCATATTGATTTTAAGGCAAACAAAATTGATGCTTGAACTTGTTAATCATCGATTTACCAAGTTAGGCCTATACAAATTAAATTCATTATCATTATTTTCGAATCTAACGCTTACAGTAATTAATTGTGTTGGCACTTTACACTTTTCATGAAATATAAGAAGCGAGTGTTTATACCTTCCATAATAGGCCTATACCTCATATAAAATATTGCAGCTGGTACCACCAATAATGCCAACATTATATAGGCGAAGCGATTGTGGAAGTCCGAGGCGAGTGGTTTCCCATTGCGATTAGCGCATTTCACCAGATGAAATAAATGCACTTCAACTTCCAAGGAGTCATGAAATTAATGGTCTATACAAGAAAAAATCTCGATTATGCTTCAAATTTTCACTGTTCACAGAGAAAAGATGAACACTTTCAGTTATACGGTATTGAATATTGACGAACATGCATAACTTAAATCCCCATGGGCATCCTCTAGACCTAGACCTAAAATGTGCGGCCCTCTCTGCATCAGGTCACAGCTCAGCCCTGGCAGATGATTGATATTCACACTGGCACTGCAGTCACTTCCTCAGCGCGTTGGTGCCTTCCTTCTCAGCTTAAAATTTGTTCAAGTCATTACCAGAGTGCAAGATTGCAGGGTGAATTTCACATCCAAGTCGGACAAAGCGTGTTTGTCTCAATTAAATACTGTGGAGGAAGGGGCAAGGGGGCAGTTACTGAAAACCTAATATTCTGTAGTTAATTTTTCACACTTTTGCCAAACTGTAATTATCCAAATAGTACTCCCCAATTTATTTTTCACTCACTGTGTTGAATTGCAACTAAGCTGCTTTTACAGCAGTGTAGGCATATATGAATTAGAAGTCAATAAAATTGTACAATACATTACTTTCATATTTTTGTATTTTCCATAACTATATTAAATTTGCGAAGGACATTTTTCTTTTAATTTGTAATTCTTCAAATGATGAGAGAACATAATTTAGTCCAAGACTGATGAACAAATAAAATCTGACAACTTTCTCTGTATTTCATTTTAGTTTTATTTTCCATAAATTGATTCTTATACTGCTGTGATTTTTTTTTTTTTTTTTTTTTTTTTTTTTTTAATAACATGGGTGAGCGTACATGTTTCACCCAGAAATTGCAGACATGCAGGTATCGTTTGTCATAGTTTGACCCCTGCACCGGTCACTGCTGGTAAGGAAAAAAAAATGACCAGAGGCATATATTTTCACCATCCATGTTGAAAGAAGATACAATTATATTGCATGTTGCAGGTGATGTAAATAATTTTTAGCGCAGTTCGTACTTTCTTGTTTCAAATGGAAGCACTCCATTGAGTACATGTACTTCGTTTCAAAACCAGTCAATTCATGAGGAGCCACAGTGATACCTTCTCCATATGCGTAGACAATTTTGACCATCACATGCAACACATGTGGCAAAATTTACGTCATTGCAACATTATTATGTCCAGTGTATGTGCATTGCAAGGAGACCTATTTCCGATTTGAAATTTTTAAGTCAAGTCTTCTTTATCTGATACTAGATGGTGTTGATATTTCTGGACAGTACCGCTCCGTGTGTGCAAGGGCAAACATGTTAAAGTGCAATTTTTATGCATGCACACATGATGTTAAAATTAAATTATTTCAAGCTTAGTGCACCACTCTGTATGTTTCACAGTTGTGGGTCAGCTACTAGAGGGCTAAAGTTCATAAATTTACCATGTGTTAAATTTTTAGCTGTGTGCTGGGATACCCCTGCCACTGCTCAGCAAGTGGCCCAAGCACATATCCATGTTCCTCTGGCAGCATATCTCTAGAACCCTTAGAGATTCAGGTAGAATAATGAAATTTATACCAGAGATGCATCATACCAAGGGTGTGCGTCATGTAATTTTGGCCTTGACCTATTCTCAAGGTCACAGGGCCTTAGAACAAATAAATTTTTGTGCATCCTAATTGGTGTATTCTTTCAACAAGTGAAACAACTTCTGCAAAGTATTGTGGTGGGGGACATAGATCCTTTGGGTCACTGTGCACTTGTGGTTTGTTTGTTTTTTTTGTTTTTTTTCTTTTTGCTTTTTGTTTTTAATGATAATTCTATTATAGGAAAGTACCCATGGGGTTTCAGTTGGTGTGAGTAATTGTGACTGGTCATTGGAGGGAGTCTTTAGAACACTGCAAATTATTTGATTCACCATGTTGACAGGTGGGAGGCATAATGTTTTTTGCCTGTGGGCAAAGAACTGTGTCTAGTATTAACAACATACATACAACCACTTACCACAAGAAATTTGGTATATCTAGGAAGAGCAGTTTTCAAGTTCTATAAATGCAAATTACAATGGGAACTAACATAAAATACACAGTGCACAAATACCTAACACACCTGCGTACAGAGCCCCGCACTGAGAGCCCACATGAACCAGTTTAACCTTGACCCTACCTAATGTCACTATTTTTTTTTTTTTTTGCTGCTTCTTATCTGTTTAGCACTGTGTGCCTTGAACATGGAATTAAAATGTTTTTAGATTTATAAATATTGTATTGTTCTTAGTATCTTTTCTACATTTTCAGTTACAGTCATTATTGTTAAAATGAAATGCTTATATCTCTGACAGGCTTTCAAGGACCTGCTCTCAGCAGCACTGGGGGAGTCTGGTCTTATGGGAGACTTGGGGGACTTTGAGGAACCAGGAATCTGTCCTGTTACCAGTGTCAACTCTGACCCAGTCAAAAGGGTACCAGATGCAGTGGTTAAAGTACCAGTCACAACACGTCCTTCAACAAGTTCAGCACAGTGGAGTGTTATGCCATCAAAAGTATCAACTGCAGTGGTGGCTGCCACTGCAACAAAGCCTACCAGAGAGGAGAAACCAACACAGGAAAACATTCATACAGTGGTATCAGCTGCTGGTTCCACTCCAGTGGTAACATATCTCTTTTTATGTAGTGACGTTGTAGTATCACTGACCAGTCATGTCAGTGAGTAGTGCTCATGCAAAAGGCTGTTGTGCACACAGTTTTACATGAAAAAACCAAAATGATGTTATGGGTATAAAAATTTTGTATTGTGAGGAGCATTTAACTTAAGGAATTTTACCTTTTGGCAAATTTTATTCTCTTTAGCCAAACTTTACTCCTATTAATCTGACATGTAGAGTCATATTAATGTCTTAACACATTAAAAAAAACTCTCTGCTAGTCATGCCTGATAAAAAAATTACCATACCTAGCACGATACAACTTGAAATACATTTTTCATTATGTAATCATAATATATTAAAACTTGTAGTCTAGGCCATATCAGAATTGTGGTTGTGCAACCATGTTTGTTTTCATCAGTCTGGTTTTAAATTACTGAATGTAAAAAAAAAGAGTACCTCTGTATTAACAAAAACATTCTCTCTCAGACAAAATGATTGAATGTAAAAAAAGGTGTGCCTGTGTATAAACAATGACATTCTCTCTCCTCCCTGTCCTGTTTGTTACTTCAGCTAAAGTTTTTTCTCTGTCGTCTTTACCCTCGTGTCCTGAGGATGAGCACAGTGAAGGTGCACTTGCGTTGAGCACTGCATGAGTTTGTCCAGGAAGGTGGCGCCTAGATTTAATTAACATACATGTATTACCAGCAGCGTTTTTGCCATACTGGACTTAAATGGAATAAATAGTTGTGCTGTTGCTTGCCATGATTATTTCTGTTTGGGTTGAAACCAGTCATAGAATGTATGGTAACAATATTGCACATATTTGCAGACATCCAACACAATGGTGTCACCACCAGTACCGCCAGTGGCTGCTGATAATGAAGCCGAGTTATCTGAGGTGGACCTGTTCTCTCAAGCTTTGATGGAACTCACAGCAACAAACCAGGTTTGTATGGCATACATGATAATAAGATGAACCAAGAAGAAACATCTCAGTTGTTGCAAGCTATTGTCGAGTTAAGTAGCACACCGTAGGCCATCCTTTAAAATTCTATCTACCACACCATAACGTGATCAACCACTCCATAAGTTGACCCATGGAACACTGATAAATTACCTTTTCAGTTCTACAGACCAAAGGTCGCAGAGCTTATGCGATCACTCATGTCTCTCCGTCAGTCTGTTAACTTTTTGCTTGCAAGCACAATACAGTTTACATTTTTTAAGAGAGCCCAAAGTAACTTTCAGGACTTATCAAGTGCATCAAAATCTAAGCCGAGTTTAATATTGGTGGTGCCACCTGCAGTATTATGTAATATATGGGTCAAAATGTGATAATCTTGTGACTGCTTTAGCATTCTTAATGTTTGATAGTTCTTCATGAAATTTAGTGGGATTGTGGAGGAGGTGAGTCTCACTGGCTTATAACGATACTGGTGGCACCATCTATAATTTGACAGAACTTATGAGTCTTAAGTGTGTTTAAAGATATAAACTTCCATATCTCAAAAGTAATTGGATCAGACTTGCCAAACGTATATGCTGCTGTGTTATATAATACCAGTGACCTTGACATACTTTTGTGAGGTCACTAGGCCTGTAAAGTTGAAAGAGATGATCTTGAAATAGCATGGTGTAGCTTGAAAATCAATGGCAAAGAGAATTGAGCCTCCATAATAAAATTGTACTTAGTTACATTTTACATAAAATCATACAGTAACTTAAAAAGTTATCACTTGATTTGACCAAACAGACCATGCATGGAAAGCAGGATGTTATGAAAAAAAATTTTTTTTTTTTTTTATCGAGTTGGAGGTCAGGGTCAAATGGCCAGTTGGACTATAGGGGTCATCTTGTGAGAGCTCTGCATCCCAGGATAATTCTGTATTTTGAAAAATGATTCAATTAGACACACCAAATTTTATAGGAAATACGCATCATATCCAGTGCTATTTATGATGTAATACAGTGACCATGACATATTTTTGTGAGGTGACCAGACCTGTTAAGTTGGAAGAGGTGATTTTGGAATGGTAGGGTGTAGTTTGGAAATCAATGGTAAAGAGAATTAAGCCTCCAGTTCAAAATTCTACTTGAGTACATTGTACAAATAAAACTACAAATGTATTTGATGTTCCAGAAGTAAAATTTTAACATCAGTTTGTCACTAGGGTAAATACAGGTATGGAGTGTGGATAAAGATGCTCTTATTTACCGTCCCTCCCCCCCCCCCCCCCCCCAAAAAAATGATAGTCCTTGATGGCTATTATTTAATCTGAAAATTACCAAAGTGTATCAAATTTGTACCAAAACCCTTTTGGGTTATTAAACTGAAAGGTTCTTTTATTTTGTGGGGGATAATAGCTATTGAAAAATATAGTCATGGTGAATAGATGGAATTTTACTGGACTTCATAGATGGATGAGGTTGTGTTTTTTGACACAAATTTGCTAGACTGGGGAGACCTTGTTTGCAGGAAATTTTTTGTTTGGAAAGGTCATCTTTAATAGATTGAGGGAGAAATAAGCACAGGCGACGAGTTTGCGCAGCAAATGAAGTTGGGGCATGGCCAAAAGGTTCAGGCTACGGTCTGAAGAGGGCGCTGTCGGTCCTGTCGAAAAAAAAAAACTACTGGTGACGTTATCACAACCCTTTGAAGAGGGTGCCGTCTGTCCAGAGGAAAAATCTGGTGATGTTATCACAGCCCTGTTATGTTTGTTCCTCCATCATGGCCACAAGGGGTTGGTTGACTATGTATCACTAAACTCTTCAGCTCTTGTACCTCCTACTGCTCAGTGGAACTTATACCAGCGCTCAGAGAAGCCCTGGTTGATGCAGTAGCTTCCCGATATGGGCAATAATTTTCGTCCAGTCGGACACGAACAGTGCCACCGTAAAGATGAAGCATTGTATGGTTAATTATAGACTCACCTTGGCATTGTCTTCATGCCAAAGTCAGGTTAATAATTATTATAGACTCACCATGGCATTGTCAGCATGCCAAAGTCGACATGAAGATCTGCAATTTGCTGCCAGAATATTTGGACAGCCTGTCTATCTGGTGATCAGATGAAAATTATATCAAACTATGATAAAGGCGCAAATGTTTTTGTTTAACTGCTTAGAAGCAGACCAGGCAAGAGCCTTGTGTATACAATGGCACCATTCTCTGATCCACGATTGGACTAAATATGAGGCTTGTGTGTGCACATCCCCAAAACAGTCAGGGTGATTCTTATCATGGTATGTGCACTGATTGATGGATTGCAGTAATCAGAAAACACAAGTTATGAGAGCGTGCATGTATGTAGAGAGATGTGGTATGTAATATTCATTGTGAGCTAGCCCAATGCTTATAGTAATAGTCAAAATTATACCACGTAACTCTTGAAAGCAAAATGGTTATGTTTGTTTAGCACAGACTTGAACACATATCCAGTTTTGCATTTATCAGCATCGAGCAGTTCCCATTTGGCATTATTTAATTGTATTAATGGCATTTAAGTGTTCTATCACCAAGAAATTTGGGCGTTGCAGGACTGGAGATCTAATAGCAGCTGTATTGTAGAACAACTACAAAAAAGATAAAAAAATATGTGAGATTTTATATTTCTCTTAATTAATTGCAGGCTTTCCAAGTGGAATCTAAACCAGGTCAAGTGAAAACAGGTCCACCGAAGCCACCAAGTGAAATGTCGAGTGGAATGAATGCAGTTTCATCATTGACAGACAGAACCCCATCCCAGCCATCAAGGCGGTCAGCCCACACAGCAGGCTTTTCTGGAACAATAGAAATAGATCCACCATTGCGTAGTCCTATGGCAACAATTGAACAGACACAGACAATATCAAGAGTGGGAAATGGAGTTAGTGTATTACAACAGAGACCAGTTGTTTCACCAAATGTTGTACGTCTTCAACAAAAAGCTGTATCAGCTGGGCTTGAACAGCAAAGAACTGGTTCACCAGTTCAACAAAGAAGTGGGTCACCCAGTCTTGTCCAACAGAGGACTGGCTCTCCAAGTCTTCAACAAATTTCTGGTGCATCCAGCGTTGTGCAACAAAGGCTGGTATCCCAGAGTCTGGTTCCACAGAGAACTGGTTCACCTGTGCTTATACAGCAGCGAACTGGTTCACCTGTCATCGTACAACAGAGGACAGGCTCGCCAGTACTAGCACAGCAAAGATGTGTCTCACCTGTAGTTGTACAACAGAGGACAGGTTCTCCTTTGCTGGTACAGCAGAGAGGTGGTGTACCCAATACTGTACAGATACAAACTGTTGGTTCCCCTGCAACACAAGCTAGTAGACCTATCGTGGTGCAAGCAGGGACACCTCAGAGTAATAACATCTCACGACTTGTAGGCAACCAGGGTGTGCCTTTACAGGTCATACGGCAAATTGGACCAGATGGAATCAAACACATACAAATTGTCAACCCAAATTTTCTGCAGAAGCCTACAAATTCAGGCACTATCCAAGTGAGGACTATACCTCCAACAGGAGCTGTAGGTACTGCTGGTCTTAGTATAATTCCACAAAATCAGACAATAGCTAATACCAGTTTATTAGGAAGTCAAAATATTGGACATAGTGCCAGTCCTGGTGGCCAGACAAAAATAGTGACCATAAATTCCATCCGATCAACATCTGGCGAAGCACCACTTGGTGGGAAAAGTATTGTTGTGAAGAGAGTGGCATCAGCCCCACAAATCACAGCACTGGCAACAAACAATAACCAGGGAATCAGTGGCTTGAATGGATTGATAAAAACACAGCTGACTAATAAGGATGTATCACGTCTTTGGGCAAATGATGATATCAGATTGAAGAGCCTCACCCCTTCTGTGAGTATGATTTCAAAGGAGTCATCAGATGCTTATTTAAGAAAGTGTGTGATAAAAGCAAAACAAAAAACAACCTTTGTTGCAGCAAAATATCTATCCTAAGATGCATAAAAGTGTATGGTGAAAGTGACAAGACTGCTTTATGAGTGCACTGATGCTAAAATTGCACTGTCTGTGTTGTGGCAACTGCTCATTCATGTTTGTTGTTTTGTAGTACATGTAACTGAATATACTGAATTGTAGGGCTGTCTGGAAAATATGTAGTATTGATTTTGTCGGGTTATCCTTGCGTCTTTTTCAAAGATGCTGCTATGTATTGTATTGCCACAAGGAAGTTTAAGGTACTCAATAAAATAGCCAAAGCAAATCATTTACAGGTGGGATTAATGGTACCTCTTTGTTTTTTCATGATGAACTGGCTGCTGGTGATTTTACTGAATATGTAGGAAATTGTACCAACTACTAATTCCCTTTAAAAAAAAAAGAGAGACAAAGGGAAGAGAGAGAGTTAAGTACCTGTTAATGCATTACCCTCCTTCTGCATCTATAGTTTTGCTTCTGAAAGCACCAAATGTCACACTGTGACAAGGTCAAAGCTTTTCTGTGCTTTTGCACATTTACTACATCCATGATCTGGGCTCCTGCAAGCTATTCCCACTTCACCACAGTAAAAAAAGAAAGAAAGAAAGAGTGACAACTGTGACCAAGAATCAGTCTGATAATAAAAAATATGAAGTTGTTTGCCAGTTGGACAAAAATAAGAACTTGTGCTATGAAGAAGTGAATTCTGGGGCTTGTTTGCACAAAAATGGACTTTTGATATCACCATTGCAGAGAAGGTGCAATAAAGAATGGTAAAAAATCAGTTCCAGTGACAAGAATTTAGTGTTGTTTTTTTTTTTTTTTTGACGCGACGTGCCAGAGATTTTCTAAACGTCACGGCAACACGTCCGTCTGGGCGGTTGGACTGGTAGTTCTGTCACGCGTAGATTTGTGACCCTTCTAGGACATTGACCTAATGTATGTCAGCAACGTTACCCCCTGCTATGTAAGCAGCGTACAGTATTTCCTAACAGCTTCTGATGAAATTCTTTCAAATCGAAACCGGTCAGGCTTTTTCCACAGCTAATAGTTTCCACGCCACTGGCTTTGCTGGGTCTTACACTTAGCATGTAAACTTACAGTCCATTTCTTTATAGAGTTTCATTTTGTAAGTTAAAATGTGGTAAACAAAATATGATCATCAGGATAAGTAAATTATTGTGAAATTCACCAAAATGCACTATTTAAACATATATTCTAAACAGAAAAAAATACGACACATTATCATAATGTTTAGTATTTTTAGAAGACCTGTGCAAACAAAAGATAAATAAATTTGTGAAACATGTAATATCTCCACCTTTTAGGAGACCATCTCAGGACACATGACTGAATACAAATACATGTAATGTTATTGTATCAATCATTACATCTTGAACATAGTAAAAGACAGACAAGAAAAACATATTACTGATATTACCATAAAATATAATTGACTAGTACAGTATGTTAAAAAAAAAAAAACAACTAACAATTTAAGCCACATACAGTTCATTTGTAGGCTGTCCAGGTGCTATAGATGCTATGCTAATGGAAATAAGTGGTGATCAGGTAGCTACAGATTTTACTTGTCCTCTGATGACCACAAAGCCAATTAAACTTATTTAAATGTCAGGTGGCAGGATTGGAGGAGGAGAGCTTTGTCTCTCTTTTAAGCAGACATGCGTGTATGAAAATGCAGGACTGGCTTCCAGGCTATAAGATATCAGTGTCCCCATTACTATTTGTGACATTACAACTATGAGCGTCTGGTCAAAACTCAGTGTGCGAAATTTAGTATTAATAAGAATACAGAGTTTTATTTTAATGGTACTGGTAAGAAGGGCAATCAATAATCAATGTTTCTCATCTTTAGCTGCTTTCATGAAACAAAATATAGTGGCACTTGTGCACGCTTTCCAGAATTCTCTATGTAAGCTAAGGTTCTGTAGACAACCTTGTGTCTGCAGATTATGGTGATTGTATTGAAAATTAATCATCATGAAATATTCTACAGCTTAAAAAACATGAGAAAATGAGCTTGTTGCAGTCAAAGGTTTCAGATAAAGAAGCCATGTAAATGTGGCTGCATTTACAGAATAGGTTTCCCTGCATGTAGGAGCTTATTTAATCCAATTCAGATCATGGATTGTTTGTGATGCCATAGTCAGTGATTCTTGAAGTATTGATGTTGTTGATAAATGCCCGTTTGCAAGAAGATGGATTGATAACAAAATTATTTGTAACTGGCAGCAGTCACCTGGAATCCCTATGGAGAGGAAGGCAGGGATCGAGGAGGAGGTGGAGGAAGAGGATGAAGAACTAGGACATGCAGAAACATATGAGGAATACATGCCATCTAAATGTAAGTCACTAATTGCCGTAATTTGCACAGCCTACAGGGCTTTGTCTGTTGCTTTATGAATGGCAAACATGTTCATTGCTTTTTAAATCATTTTGAGACCCGGCAGGGTTTTGTCGGAGAAAATTTTGAAAGGGTTAGGGAATATGAAAAATAGCACAAGGTCAATGAGCCATAGCCTCCTGTTTAAAGTTAGATTCAGCGTTTATATTGGTTTGGTGGATTTTCTAAGAGTTGGGAAGGCCCGCCCAATGAAGTCTGTTGTCATATATTGCCATATTAAGGATAGTTGTTTTATATACAAAGGTTATTTACGTAGTGTTTGTAATAAAAAAAACAAACAAACAAACAAACTTGGCCATTACTTACCAAGTGAGGCTAATGCATATATGCAGTGTGTTGATAGACTGATGTTACCTAATACCATGGAACCTGTTTTCAAAGGTAACCCCACAAAAAGCCCTATGGTTAGAGTCCTAAACACAATATTTTTACCTCCTTTTCAAGTGCTCCCTATACTGTAAATTTTTTATGTGTACTATTTTTGCCTTAAAAATCCTCCGTCAATAGAGATCCCCTTTAAGGTGGAAGCTGTGAAGTTGGTGCGCATTGAGACTGGCAACTTTGGATTAATATTACCGATTTAATTTGTTCACAAGTACATTAAGCCTATATATTTTTTGATTACTACATATCCATAGATTTGTATCCATATAATTTTTTTTTGCAGGATTGGAATTTTTTTGAGATTTTATAGCATTCTTTCTGACTTAGTAGGACTTTCACATTTTTTGCGCAGAAGTCGCACAATTTTTTTTTTTTTTTTCAAGTTGAAATCAAAAGAAATTTAAAATATATATCCATGTCCGGGATGGAATTCAATGGTTAGTCCTGAAATAGCATAAGTAAAAAGTTACAAATTTTTATTTTAGTCCTGACAGGTTGATCATTATCTTCCTATAAATTTGTCCAAAAGTCACAGAAAGGGTTGTCACCAAAAAAAAAAAAAAAAAATCCTTGACACGGCTTCTGGATATGATAATTTTCTTTTGATGTCTGTTGATTTTAATGTGATAGGGCAATTCGTACGTTTGTGAGGCGAGATACAAATTGCAGAGGTTGAGCAAAAAAACAGTTTCGAGAAAATAGCATTGAAAAAAAAAAGTTGCCAACTGTTACGCATTTATGGCTGTAATACAACACATACTCATTTCTTCTGTCCTGTGCTTTAATTATTGTGTGAAATAAATTTGTAGCTTTACCTCTGTGGTGTTGTCATTAAAAAAAGTATTTTTTGTGGCTTAAATCTTGACTGTTTTAACATGGGAACATCACACTTGGCTTTGTTTGTGTGTGGGTTTACATGCGGCTTTCCATATTTGGGGACCAGTAAGTGGATTATGCCAATTTGTTTTTACTACTACTACTACTAATAATACTTTATTAAGACCTCCTTTTTTTAGACAAGGAACAATATACATTACACAATATATCAATGTCAAGCAGATAAAAATCTATACACACACGAATAGTTACCACAGTGTAGCAGAGCTTATAATCAGGTGAAGTTTGGTGTCTTCCCTGGTCATGACCCGTTCAATACCAAACAGGCCCTCACCAGTGGAGACACACTCGGGAGAAGGGAGGATTAAAATTCCTTGCGATTTGGCTGGCATCGCCGAGAGTTGGAGGCACCAGATGGCACATCCGAACCCCGGCAGCACCTGTGCCACCACTCTGAGCATCTCCTACCTAATTTATCAAACTCAGTATACCGACTGTAGAAATAGGAAAAAATGTTGATAAACTAAAAAGTCTGTGCTCAGGGCAATAAAAATCAGAATGCTTTGGCCAAAAATAGCTGTCAAATAATGTTCCGCCGACCAGGGGTTTAGGAAGGCATTAGTAAATAATAATGAATTGAGAGTGTCCACTACTCCATTCTTGGAATAAAATATGTCCATATGGTTCCTGGGGCTATTGAAAGCAGCGGTAAATAGGAGAATGTCCCATTTCAATAATGCGGTCTACCATAGTTCCTTTTAAAAGTTACGCCATTTCCAAAATATTTGGACAAAAGAAAAATAGAAAGTTTACGTAGGGGGGAGTCAACTAGGAATATACGATGAAATAGAGAAAGGGTTCGGTCATTTATTATGTCACTCACTGAGCATAGATGGAGGGCTTGTAACAGATCACTAAGATGAGAGCGTGTACTCAAACCTAAACAGTTCTTAATAAGTGACCCTTGTAAACTGTTCAGGTGAAGACGATCGGTGCTGGTTAACGTAACACTGTCCATACCGTAGGTGAGAACTGGCATGCAAACGTCCGCCACAAGTATGTTTTAACATGGGTGTAGGCCTGACTAAGACATGCCAATATTTCTCAGGCTGTAGAAAGCTTGTCAGCCTTTTTGCATCCTGTTCTCGACATGGCGAAAACCCTTGCGTTTGGTATTATGAACACATCCCAAGACCTCAACTTCGACACCGTTTCCACATATCCACTTTAAGTTTCCATCGTGGCGTATCAGGGAACGGATTTGTCCCGGCTACTATACATTTAGATTTGTCCATACCAAAGTTAAATCTCCAGGTTCTTGCATAATTCACACAGATATCAATAAGAGTTTGTCGACCAGTAGTAGTAGGGCTGATCAGGGTCAAATCATCAGCATAGGCAAATGGATTAACTAAGTCCTCTCCTATTCTCACACCCTGCTGATATGCCTTAAGTTGACGCAGTAGACCATCTGGGAAAATATTGAAGAAAGTGGGAGACAGGGAGCTCCCCTGACATGTTCCTCTTGTAATGTCAAATTGAAAGCTATATTCGGTGTTCCCTCTTACCACAGCATGGCAGTTACTGTACCAATTATACATGAACAGCCAAAATTTAGTTGGTATTTTATACCATAGCTTGAAAAATAAACCTACGTGTCAGATAGAGTCAAAACACTTCTGTGTGTCCAATGCGCAAATAAACAGAGGAGAGCCATTGGCCGTGTAATAACATGTAAGGTCATTTAGTAGTGCACATCCAAAAGCTGTACCTGTATTTTGACGAAAAAAACAAATTGAGTGTCACTAATGTCGTCAGACGGAGTTACCATAAGTTCCATTAACTTGGCGATGGTGGAGCTCAAAGTAATAGGGCGGTAGTTATTTGCTGCATTTGGATTCAGTGATGGTTTTTTCAGAATAGGTGTGGTAAGGCCCATAGTGAACACTTGTGGGAATATGTTGTGTTTCAATATACTTGAATAGAGCGTGGCCCTTTGATGGCACAAAACATCAGATTTTCTGTAGACTAAGTGTTCTGACATGATACCGTCGGCTCCGGGTGAGCAGTTTCACTTTAAAGAGTCAATAAGAGTTTCAATGTCGCCAGTTGTCAGTAGTACAGCTGGGTCGACTCGAGGGAACTCATTATGTATACTGTATAGAGTGCTCACATGATCCTGTACCACTTGCTGTTCAGGATCTAAGTCTCTGGAATCACACATAGTATCAAGATAGTGTTCAGCGAACGAATCGGGTTTCAGACATGAGCTACCTTTCTTGCTTGTCTTTTCCAAGTAGCATTCCAAAAGGATGAGAGTTTCTTTTCCCGGTACAGGTGATTAAGTTTTATGTACATTCATTTTGATTCAGAGCAGAGATGTTCCTCCTACTGATCTGTCTAAATAGTTTTTTAACCCCTTTATAGCATTCGTTGACCACTCCTGTGTGCGGGGAATCGTTACTTTTTGCAGAGTTTCCACTAAAATTTGTTCTTGTCACGCAGTTGGGCCAGCTCTGGACACCAGTATGGTTTTGGTCAGAAAAATTTATCAGGCATACATCCTGCTTCCGTAGCTGCTACGTGAAAGCTGTCACCAATCTTTTTCACAATCATAATTGTCCACGTCGAGCTACATTTGGCTACTAAAGTCCAGGTTTAATGTGTCAAGAGCAAGTAATATATCAGATAGTATTTCTCGGTAGCATACATTGCTCATCATTGCTCCAGTTTACACTACCTTGATGACGTAACCCGGGAACTTTAGGCTTTACGTGATGTGCTATATTACCAACACTGATTCTAATCTCACACTCCAGATGAATGGGAAGATGGTCACTGACGTTCCCAACATCCAAAGGTATAATACTGCAGTAGTTAAGAGAGTTAGTATCATATTCTGGAACAACAACTTGGTCTATCCATGTGTACTGGTTGAGTGTATGAGAGAAGTACGTGCAGTTCATGGATTACCTCTGCTGAAAGTAAACAGCCATAAAATTGTTAGCTTCCATAAAGTCCTATAAAATACTGTTGTGGGGGGTGAAACCCTTTTGCTTGGACCAAGTTTTATGTTAGGTCTGACTTCTAGGGAGTTGAGTGTTGAAGTCACCCAAATTTTCATGGGGGCAAGCAAAGCAAAGTTGTTGACTGTGGCTTGTAGTGCATCAATAGTTTCAATGTACACCTCGGTTTGTTGTGCATCAGAATTTTTGTAGAAAGGCAAATATACACACACAATCACTTGGACAGTATAATACCAGATTTGCCGTATACTGCCACGGCCACTATTTACATCAATAGAGAATTTCAAAGTAATCAGAACAATGGTGGTGATTTGTCTGAACTGGCCCATTCTTCTCTCCACAGCTAATGGTTTTCTGTGAGTGACCCTTGTCAGTGGTTCAATTGGTTTCCAGGGGTCATGGACTAATGACTGCGCAAACAATGACATGGTTCATTATCATGCCCATGCAAACAAACCCATGTGCCCAGCACTGCTTAAACTTTTCAGTGCAAAAGAAAGTTCTGAGATCAATTTTCTCATATAAATTTTATGTTCACACATCTGAGTTTTTGGGAGCATGTATTTTAAGTATCAAACTATCCAAAAATATGAAAAAGGGATTAGAGGTTATCCAAAGGTGCTGGCTTCAGATCTTCCACCTTAAAATACCCAGTCACTAGTCAGTAACATGAGTAGACTTGTGATACTATATTTATGTTCCTACCCACATGTTTACAAAGTGACAATCTTATCTGACATCACACTGTTTGAATCTCGCAAGTGTTGCTATGTAGACCAAAACCTTGGTCAGTAAAAAGGATCATAACTCTCTACACTGATGCTATCATCTACCGTACTGGACGCCATAATCGTCGCAGCTGGAGGGGTAAAATATTTTTTTCAAAGCCATACCTGCGACTATTATGCCGACTACTGTCTAAACTTCCCGGGGACTTATCCTGGGAGGAAGTTTTCTTGACGATGGAAAAGACCGGTGGCCATGTTTGTTTACATTGCCGGTGTACATACATTGTGATAGTCGTCTAAAAGTCTCAATAATGCAATAAAATGTATAACTATAGGCTTACCCTTACTATAATCTGCGTATTTTTGTTCATAGTTTAATATGCAGACAGAAAAACGGGGGAAATACGCTCGATCAGTGTTCATAAGACAAGCATGCATGTTTGCCATGTGTTAGTCACATGACACAGTTGTGTTTATGCAATCTCGCGAGAGTCTCGAAAACGAGATTACTCATGGCGGCACCCTAATGGAAGCGCATGTGGATCATCCACGATGTTTTTGCAGCGAGATTTAAGAAATTTAAATGACAAAATTTTAAAACAAATACCAAAGTTTGATAACTCGTAATGTTTTTAAGTAGCTGTATGATAGCATTTACCCGCTGATAGCGAGAATCTGACACAAAAGGACAGTTTCAACATGAAAGTGAGGAGCGAGATTCCAGTTCACTTTTCACATACCGAGACAAAATAAAAAGGCAACACAGGTGGATGTTTTTAAGTTTATTTATTTTCATTTTAACTTTATTCACCAGCTTTAAATCACAGATTTTTGTTCATTCCATGTCATGAGCAGCCTGGTTATACTTCTTCATGGTGATATCCGGGAGACCGTTTTTTTTAATTTTTTGGGGTGTGACTATTGTGCCGCACATACCTTGAGGTGTCTTATTCCCCCTCCACAGTTGGGGGTGCGACTTTTGTGCGGGTGAGACTATTATGGCGTCCAGTACGGTAACCAACTGTACATGTCAGAAATGACTATCCCTGCTGCCTGCACATACATTTGTGGCCAAAAGATGGAAAATAGGTCAAATGAATGCTGAATATAACTTGAAATAATAGAAAAATTAACTTTATAGCCCTTACCTTCTGGCAAAGCCCTAGAATTCAAGGGATGAAAGACTTTGGGGAAAACCATACATTTTAAATGTTGGGACTGGGAACACAAGATTACTGGATTAACAGGGTACATAATGAGTTGTCTCGTTTTCTGTTTACAGTAAAGCTGGGAGAAAAACATCCGGATCCTGTGGTTGAGACGAGCTCACTATCCAGTGTTGAACCTCCAGCTGTGTGGTACAAACTAGCCATTCCTGAGAGTGTGCTGGATTATGGACATCTCTCGGCATTACAGCTAGAGGCCATTACATATGCCTGCCAAAAACATGATTCATTCTTACCCAGTGGAGACAGAGCAGGGTATCTTATTGGTAAGGGGACAATTTATATAATGTAAAAATTTGCTATGAAGACACAGTTGAAATTTGAAGAAAAGTATTGAAATAATGTTACGCTGATACTTACATGTAATTGGGGTCTTACTTTCTAAAAATGATACACAGTATTGACAGCCAGTTTGGCATTTTACATGAAATACAAAGTGCTGCAGTTGCAAATTAGTCATAGTTCAAAACCAGACCACCAGTTGGTCAGTACTTTGTTGCTAAAATAACAATTTCATGTGTTTACCCCTCAATCCATATAGGCTGGGGGGTATTGCTATTTCCTGTGTCTGTGCGTCTCTTTTTGCGTGCGATATCAGAAGAACCAGATGAGTTGGGATCATGAAACTTTTTTAGTTGATCACCCTTTTTAAAGGTTATATCAAGTTGAAAGGACAATGACCTTGACCCAATTTTAAGGTCACCTAGGTCAATGCTCTATGAATTTCTTGCATGCAATATCAGGAGAACCAGAATTGTTAGGATCATGGAACATTTACAGATAATCACCCTTGTAAGGGTCTTTGTCAAGTTTGAAGGACAGTGACCTTGACCTAATTTGAAGGTCACCAGAGGCAATATTTCTCTTTAATAAATGTCTTGTACATTAGATTATAAGAGTTGGATAAGATAGGATCATAAGACTTCTACAGTTAATCACCCTTGTAAGAGTCTGGCTCAGGTTTGAAGGACAGTGACCTTGACCTGATTTCAAGGTCACCAGAATCAATCCATTAAAAAAATTGCAAGGAATGTCACAAGAACCAAATAAGCTAGGAACACGCAACTTTTACTGTTGATCTCCCTTTCAAAAGGTGAATTTAAGTTTGAAGGAGATTGACCTTGACTCAATTTTGAGGTCATTTAAGTTAATTTACTTTGAAATTCTTCTGCATGATATCAGGAGAACCAGAGATAATGTTGTGGGCAACCGAGAGGTTTTAAGACAATTGCCATTATGTTTTAGGTGATGGAGCTGGTGTAGGGAAAGGAAGAACCATAGCTGGTATCATCTTTGAAAATTACTTGCTTGGAAGAAAACGGTCACTTTGGTAAGTGAGACCATTGGTGTCAGTACTTATGTCACTGTGCCAAGATCATAAGCACTGTGATTTGGGTGTTTTGCCAAGAAGGTGTGGCGATGCCTAGAATTGCATGGCTGCTCAACACACTTCAGGAATGGTGAACACTGGCGAGACATTCATGCCCCGTCGCCTTTCTTTGTTTTTTATGTGTGCTCAAAGAATAACAAGAAAAGTACTTCTCTTTATTTTTTAATTAGTGCTCGCATGAAAACATAGTTTGTTATACATGAAAAGTTTAGTTGATGAACAGAGTGCAGACCTACATTTAGTACAGAAATCTCATTGACTGCAGCCAAAGTCATTATGTCACGCAAATAAAACAAGCAGGTACAAAATGGCATCATCTTTCAAGTATGGGAGCAAGAACATGCATTCTGCCATAATATCTAAGCTCATTCATGATGTATGTAATGACAGTTACATGCTAGTTAATAGTTGTGTCCTATTGAATTGAATATCCAATCAGACACAAGTACCACAATGTAAGCGGCCTGGTGCCATAGTCTATTCTGGTTATTCTCAAGGAAATGCTTGCTCAGGTACAGAATTATGTTTTTGTGCACCCTTACAGTAACATTACTCCCATGAAGCAAGGAAACTATATCAGCACACAAGATTTCTTGCATCCAGAATGAAATGAAAATATAGTGTTAAATGGTGGGTGCGTATGTAGTTTCCCAGTCACAATCACTAATTGCAACCATGCTGAAGAAGGTTGTGTCTTAACATCGATGAATGTCAGTGTATACAGACTCTTTGTTGCTGGGAATTGAGCAAAAAATTTCATTCATTCTGTAAAAAATGCAATTTCAAATGAGGAATAAATATCGATATCTATTATTAGAAGCTATTATATGGAAGTGTGTGCCAGGTAGTAAATAGTTTTGAAGAAATAAATTGGGTCCACTTTGATTTCAAATATGACTTTCATGTGAAACTTGGTATCTGTATTACCTTTTTGGTATGATTTCTTTGACACTGTGATGTGCTTAAAAAACATGAATATTAGTCAATTTGTTGCTTTAAGAACCCCTATGGTTGAAACTTGTTTTGTTAATTTGTCAAAAAAAAAAAAAAAGTAATGCAGATCCACTTACTAAGTATGTACTTATACAGGTGGGTCACTGATTAGACCTCACAGTGACCAACATTATAGACAGTAGCAAGAGTGTGTGTTTTTCTCATTTCAGGCTTAGTGTGTCCAATGATTTAAAAGTTGATGCAGAAAGAGATCTCCGAGATATTGGGGCAGGAAAAATTGAAGTCCATCCCTTGAACAAGGTGAGCAGTATTTGCCTTGCTCGTAACTGTAAGAAAAATCAAATCATGTACACTGTGGTATATTATGATCTTAAGCATATGTGGTATAAATAATGTAGGGAATTTGTTTGGTGTAAAGGTATTCTTATTGCAGTAGAGTGCTAATAAATTAGAACTATTACTCTGGAGAACTCTACCCACTTTTGAAAATAAGCTTGTTTGTATGAGATGTCTAGATTTATAGAAAATTATAGGGAAAGGATGCGACTGCATTTCTAGCAGTGTCAATAAATACCAAGTGAAAAAAAAAAGCATGAATTCCTGCATGTCTGCTTTCAGTTCAAGTATGCCAAGATTTCATCAAAAATCAATGGCAGTGTGAAAAAGGGAGTCATTTTTGCCACATACTCATCTCTGATTGGTGAGAGTCAATCAGGAGGAAAGTACCGCACACGATTCAAGCAACTTATCCATTGGCTAGGCAAACATTTTGATGGACTGGTGAGTTTGCAAATATGTTTACCGTTTGCTAAGGATGTTCAATTAGGAATATCAGAAAAGGGAATTTGTTCCCATTCTGATTTTAATTGGGGATATTATTGCAATGTCTGAAAATATTGACCTGTTCATGTCAGCACCTAATGTAAAAGTTTTACATGTGCTCGGCATTGTTTGACATCCAATTTAAGATGCATTAAATTAACATCAGTGTCCATTGATGCTGAAGCATTAATATTTTGCATCTTCATATTCAAGTCACTCCTATTCAAACTCTTTTAATGGTCAGCCCCATGGGGGGGGGGCATTTATGTTTTCGGGTTGTCTGTCCAGATGTGCACATTCTTGTTACCGTGATATCTACAGAATGCATCCATGCATTTTGCTCAAATTTGGTAATTCGCTTATCTTGCCTGTCAAGATGGACTGATTAGATTTTTGTGTCACCATGACTAATTTGAGCAAATGGTAGCCCCTTCAGTCAATGCTTTGTGTTGAACATATGTCTAGTTAATTTTATTATTTTTTTCACAATAAATTTGGATTTTGGAAATTATGCTTGGGGCACAAATCAAGAATATGAATAAAATTACAGTACTCTATACACAGGTGGGGTTCAGAGTGATCAAAACTTTAAATGTTGAATTTTTAAGTTGCAGTAGTGGCCAGTAACATGATAAACAATAATTGGTCAAAATTTTGCTGCAAAGGAAGCTTGAACGCTTTATTTGAAACAAATAAGCTTAGCAGTGAGGGACCAATTCTGATGCAAGCAGTTTTTCAGATTTGAAATTACCAGAAAGTGTGTGGTGTCCTGAATGACGTTGTCTGCTCCATTGGACTTAATTTTCACTTTTTTATCGTCAAGAATAATATGCCGTTACTCCACATCAATGCATCACGAACTCATCCAGGAAAGCTACTGGCCAGTTCCCAAAGGGTTAATTGTTGCCAAATGTATCGTTACCCAATTAATGGGTTCTATTCCGTCAAATAGCATTCAGAACTTATGTTTATTTTACAGATTGTCTTTGATGAATGTCACAAAGCCAAAAACCTGTGTCCCGTGGGGTCATCAAAGCCAACCAAGACTGGAATGACAGTGCTGGAGCTACAGAACAAGCTACCAAAGGCCAGAATAGTTTATGCCAGTGCCACTGGGGCATCAGAACCCAGGAACATGGCCTACATGACACGTTTAGGACTGTGGGGACCTGGTACCCCTTTCAGGGAATTCAATGACTTCATCCAGGCAGTTGAAAGACGGTAAGGAACACGATAACATGGAACTGTATCCATTGAAATAATGTGTTGGGAACAGAACAACTGGAACTGTGCATTGAAATACTGTGTTACAAGACAATAGCATGGATTGTGTGCCTTGAAATACTTTGCATGGAACATATTAACTTGAATTTTAATGTAGCTAAATTTTTGTAGTTTGAAATGTTTGCAGTCTTCCCAAGTTTATTATCAAGTAACAGAGGATAACATCCATGGTAAAACTAATTTTGTATACTTGTTTTCTGGGTCAGTGTGACCTGTTGTATGGGGTATTAGAAGATACAATGTAACACTATCATTTAATACTGTCAGTGCACATTTATTGTATCCTTGCACATGAAAGATAAACATTTAAGATCTTTGCTGCCTTACAGAATAGATTTTAATTTATAATTTACAAAGAGTACTTGTGTATTTTCTATTCAGGGGTGTTGGGGCTATGGAACTGGTTGCCATGGATATGAAGCTGAGAGGCATGTACATTGCACGGCAACTCAGTTTCCATGGTGTCACCTTCAAGATTGAGGAGATCCCAATTCCCAAAGAGTTCATCACTGTTTACAATGAAGCTGTAAAGCTGGTAAGCTGGTGGCAGACATTTTACAGCTATATAAGGGGTTTTATATCAGTTTCACTGAATAAAATTTGAAGCATATACAATAAAATGTTGATGCTTTTGGGGGGAGGGGAGCGTGAGAGCGTCTGTGTTAGATTTTGGCAGTGCATGAAACTACAGGTTTTATAGAGAGAACACCTGTCAAGGCAGACCCCAAGTGGCTGTAAGGGAGATGAGTTTACCTCACATATGAAGGACATGAAAAATATTGTTGCTTACAGGTGTCCCTGTGCATGTGTACATTTATTTTGAAAATGTGAAGTTCTCGTATGTCTTGGGAGATGAAATCATCAGGAAAATATTGTGTAAAGCAGAATAAAAGAAACCAGCAAAGAAATACTGGATAATCATTCAAAGTAGCATGTTGATGACAACGCTATGTAAATCAAATGTGACAGGGGTCACCAGTTCATATGTCCTATTGTCCAGGACAAGTAAAATTTCAATCTGGGAGAGTAAAAATTTTCAGGTACTTGTTCCATGGGCAACTCAGAGTTTTTGTTCAAATATTATGTAGTTTAATTGTAATGACCAATTAAGAAAAGTGAGGTAGAATTTGAAAAGAACTTGTCCTGAGAACGAGTTCTATAGAGAAATTGGTGAGCCCTGGTTGGTACTCAAGTTAGACTGGTTGTGTGGTTACTCCAACTTGATACTTTGGTTGCAGTGGGTGGAAGCCAGGGCCATGTTTCAGCAGGCAGCAGACCTGATCTCTGCTGAGCATCGGATGAGGAAGAGTATGTGGGGCCAGTTCTGGTCTGCCCATCAGCGATTCTTCAAGTACCTGTGTATCTCGGCAAAAGTACCTTACTGTGTCAAACTAGCCAGGGAAGCTGTCAAAAATGGAAAGGTTTGTGAACTACATATGTGACCTCCTCACCTTACAAAGTTTTCGGTTTGTTTGTTTGTTTGTTTGTTTTTGGGTTTGGGTTTTTTTTTGCTTTTTTTGCAATATGTCCCAATAAGCACTCACAAGGAGTGAAACATTTTGAAGCCAGCATTGGTTGTGTGGAAATTTTAAGTTTTACCATTTTTTTTCAGTGATAAAAATAGGGAAATTTATTTGCTTTTAGCAGTGTTGTGGCTTATATTGCTGTGAAAAGTAATTTGTCATTGAAGTTAGAGCTAATGTTGATCTTGCAGATTTTGATGTGCAATGAAACTTGAACTGCATTGTTATTATTGTCTTGCCTGCATAAGCTGTTGGCGAGACTAAGCAGTCACTTTCCGTCCTTCCGTCTGTCCGACCGTCAACAAAAAACTTAAGAATGGCTTGAATTACGCTGGCAAGACATTCATGCCCCCGGGCATGGCGCTGGTATATAAGATAAGTCGACTCAGCTAGAGGCAAGTGTGGTGGCAAGCTGGAATGCCCGTTTGTGCCTTTATATACCATATGGTACAACTGGCCTTAGTAATGTATGTTATGTAAAAAGCCTGAGGCAGAATAGTTTTCTTCACATCATAAACTCCAACTTCCAGATTTGGCATGTTAAACTGTGGGTGTACATTAACGTGAAAATCCCACATAATTGTAAATGTAAAGGGAAAGCTGGGGTTTCCATTGTTGGTATCCCCATGAGAGGAAACTCTCACTGGGATATTCTTCACATGAAGACCATGGTGAATTTGTGTATCACAGTGTTTATTTGTGATTCATGGTTTATCAGAAGTGCATAGAAATGTACTTTGTATCAAGTGGTGACATAGGAATTGTGTAGTTCTTATTTGATGTGCCTAATCCATTGGGATAGAATTATTATGCCCCCCTTCGAAGAAGGTGGGGAATATAGCGTTGCACATGTCGGTTGGTTGGTCGGTCGGTCGGTCGGTAGACTGTGGTTTGCACACAATAATTCAAGAAGTTTTTGAGCTAGGACTTTGATACTGTACAGGTGTATTATTCTAATCAAAAGCTAGGCAAAGTGTGAAGATGGGTGACCTTGACCTAATTTCCAAGGTCGTAGTGGTACCTGAGGTAACTTGAGTTTGTGCACAATAACTGAAGAGGTTTTTAAGCTAGGACTTTTATATTGCACAGGATTATATTCCATATTTGGGGCTAGGCGAAGTTCGAAGATGGATGACCTTGAACTCATTTTAAAGGTCAGGGAGCCACTTTACTGAATATGGTTTCATGCATTCTGCATGATAACTTATACCTTGGAGCTAGGACTTTTATATTGCACAGCTTTATGGTTCTCTGTAAGGGCTAGGTTGAGGTTGAAGATGGGTGACCTTGACCCAGTTTTCAGGGTCACAGAGAGACTAGAATTCCTGTGGTTTCTGCACAATAACTCAAGAAGTTTTTAAGTTAGGACTTGGACACTTTACAGGTCTATAGTTCTTGCTAAGGGCTAGAAGAAGTTTAAAGTTTGGTGACCTTGATTTAATTTCCAAGGTCACAGTGGTACCTGAGTAAACTTTGGTTTCCACATGATAACTGAAGACGTTTTTAAACTAGGATTTTTATATTGCACTTGATAATTGTCCGTATTCGGGGCTAGGTCAAGTTTGAAGATGGGTGACCTTGACCTAATTTCAAAGGTCACAGAGCCATTTGGTTGAATACTGTTTCTGCATGATAACTTGTATTTTGGAGGTAGCACTTTTATATTGCACAGCTTTGTGGTTGCCTGTAAGGGCTAATTTGAGTTTGTAGATGGGTAACCTTGACCCAGTTTTGAGGGTCACACACAGACAATAGACTTCCTGTGGTTTTTGCACAATAACTGAAGGTCAAGTGAAAATGAGTGACCTTGCCCTAATTTCCAAGGTCATAAAGCCACTTTGCTGAATATGGTTTCTAAATGATGACTAATTTTACAGCTATAACTTTTATATTGTCCAGGTTTTTAGTCGTTTTTTAAGGGCTAGGTTAAAGTTTAAAGATATGTGACATTGATGTATGATCAACCTTCACTAATTTTGTAAGGTCACAAGTGCCCCATCTACCACTATCAATAGGGTAGCAAGGGCAAGGGTAATGAGGGCGGGGGGCATCTATGTTTTACAAACATATCTTGTTCTTGTTTTATCTTGACATGACAAACAGTGTCACAAGAAATTAAGCATGAGAAAGTGAAAATTTTAGTATAAGACTGAACAAGCATGCTCATTTTCCATGACATTCAGACCAAAGGGTTCCATCGTGCAAAGTTGGTGGATCCAGAAGTGTTCATTTTGTAACCTGAGTGATTCGATTTTGTTCCAACTCAGGTGGGGTGGGGATATGTGCTAGGATCTGTGCTTTAGTATTTAGGGTCTGATGATCCCGTTTGACAAAAATGTCAATGCATTGTTATTTTGTTGAATGACCAGGTTTAAATATTATGCATACAGAGTTTTATCATATAAAAAAAGGCATGGAAAAGCGATAAACGTATAAATGCCTAAGGGGTGAATTGCTGTCATTGCAGTGTGTGGTGATAGGCCTGCAGTCCACAGGGGAGGCTAGAACACTGGAGCAGTTGGAGGAGAGTGGAGGTGAACTCACAGACTTTGTCTCCACAGCCAAGTGAGTGCATTTGTGTTGCATACACAGGCCAAATTTTTTTTTTTACAAAACAGCACAACCTGGAGTGTGAAATGAAGTAATTATGTCTATGGTGGAATCAGGAGTTGTACTGTTTTAGTGTCCATTTCTTCTGCTGCTTCTTACTGTTATCTTCCAACAATTTTGGTTTCTGTGTCATACGTCTTGCAGAATTCAACAAAACTTCCTGAAACTTGACAGGAATATTTGTGTATGCAATGCCTACATTGGGATTATATTTGGGTGATGTTGACCTCATTCTCAAAGTCACAGGGCCATTTATCTGAAATTAGTTTCTGTTTGGTAACCACTGGAGAACTTGATAAAACTTGGTAACTGTGGTAGGATTTATGTATCTGGGTGAGACCAAGGTTTGGATTACATTTGGGTGGCCTTGACCTAATTCTCAAGGTCACAATTTTACCTGTGTAAAATCGGTTTCCATATGATGCTGAAGAACTTTAGGAACTTGGAAAAATTTATGAAGATTATAGATAGTGTAAAAAAAGGTATTGACATCATTAATCATCCACATAGTAGTCTGTGCATGCTGGTAAACTGATTTTGTTTTATCTTTCAGAGGGGTGTTCCAAACTTTAGTAGAGAAGCATTTTCCAGCCCCTGACAGAAGGAAGACTTTTGATATTTTTGGGTTTGGTGGCAGCAGTATATTTGATGACAGTCCACAACCATCTCCAAAGCCAGCCGACAATAAAAGAAAAAGAAACTCAACTGGTAACTTTTCAGTTTGAAATTGTGATTAATTTGATGTACTGCACACTCAGCATTTCATGTTTGACTCACCCTAGATTAATGTAGGTGACATTTAAAATTTAGCATTTTGAATGTGTAGCTGTTGCCTAAGAGATATAAATTACTTTGAGGTGAACAGTTATTTAATGGTCACTTTCTATAATATGATACTTAACCCTTTCCTGGTTAAATCACCCCAGAGTGCCTGGATGTAAACTGTTGTCAGCCTTAATGTCTGTGCTTCATGTTCTTGTTACTGGAAAACCATTTTGCTGAGACTTGTATGCAAGAGCATTCATGATGGCATGCCGTAGGTCTGTAACTTTCCTTGGCTGTGGTTTTCATCCAACCCATGCCAAGGAAAGCCATACTGTAACCAAGAGTGGGTTAAACAATGAGGTTCGAAGTAGATTAAATCATGTATCATTTCTGTGATGTGTAATTCTTTGCACTGTATAATTATACCTCATTAGTCGTCGTTGCACCAGAAGGTGTGATCAGCTCTTTGTAAAGAAATTGTATTCACATTTCCAGTGATGAACAAAGGTGCTAAGAAACTCAAAGGCAGTTCATTTGACTCTGATAATGACAGCAGCAATGATGACTCCAAACCTTCCTCATCCTCGTCAGATGGCAGCAGTGATTTCAGCTTTTCAGACAGCGAGGAATCGGACAATGATGACTTCAACCCATTTGGTTGTGGTTCAGATAGTGATGAGGGTAAGGACTAACATTTTCAGTGATGAGTTTTCGACTTGGTCAATAGCTTTCCATGGTGTACTTTGGCCACAGCAAAAAGTTGTCAACCTGAATTAGGCTTCTTTTCTCTGAAAATAGACCTGTTGGTACTTAAATAAGAAGATCTTTTCATGAATAATTTTAACCTTGACTCAGTGTAATAATTTAGGTGAACACAGCTGTTTTAATGATTACAGGGATATGGTTTACATTTGAAAGGGCAGATCCCCCCATTTGCCAAAATGGTGTCACTGGATATTGTCCAAATGACAATACATTTCTTCACTTTAAAAGTCTTTTTGCAGAAATTAAACCTTTTTCTGAACATAGTAATCACATTCTTGTGATTTGCACTGCAAAAGTAAAGATATTTTAAGAAGTATGCCTATTTCAAATTTACCATTAAACTGTTTTTACAAGAAGGGATAACCATAAGAATACAGAGTGGATAGCCTTATTATGTATTTAGTTTAAATTTTCAGTTTTATTTCTTGGAATCTAATAAATACATGTACAGATATCTGAAGAGAACATGTCAAGAGAAATTGTGGTAGCACATTTTATATTTCTTGTGGTTTGTTATGAATGTCTTGAAAAGGGAGATCACAGAAAATACTGGTCTAAGTTGATGGTGGAGTTCTTGATTGTAGATCCTTGGCTGAAGAAGTCCAAATCATCCAAAAAGCCCAAAGAAAAGAAGAAGAAAAAGGAAAAGAAAAAGAAAGAAAAGAAGAAGAAAAAGAAAAAAGTGAAAAGTGATGACGACGATGATGACTTAGATAGCCAATTTGACAAAGCTTTGGAGGCTGCAGGGTTAAAGTCCACAAAGAATGACTCATTTAGTATGAATTCATGTAAGTATTTCAGCCCTGTCAAACAAGTCCGTAAATGAAACTGCTAAATTTAAAAATGAGTTCGGTTTTTTGTAGGGGTAAATTGTAGGTTAGGTTAAGCAAGTTGGTTTACCCTTTTACCTTTGAATTATGGATTCAATAGCTTTCCTTGGCATGGGTAAGGCACTGAAGGAAAGTATTGATCTATGGCAAGTTATCCTGATGAGTTTTAACAAAAAATTTCGTTAAAATTGTTTTACATTAGTGTTGAAATTGGTCAAAAACACAAACAGACATTTAAGCGGTGGATGTTTTTTAGGGTTAAAGGGTTATAGCGAATACCCAAGTAAACCAATGTGACCTATTCCAGATGTGTTCATAGTTTTACCATTTTGGAAAAGGGATGCTAAATCAAATTTATCAAAACCTGAATATTTGGAAGAAATAAGAATATGTGTATAAAAAATATAAACTTGGCTACAATTTCCTGTAAGTTCTGACTGATATTCATAAATTGTCATATTCAAGGCATGCAAGAAATTGAGCATTTACTGTATTTTATAATGTTTACCTTGGCTTTTTGTGTCAGGATGTTTGTAAAGGAGTTACACATTGATAATGTCAAAGTGGGCTCTTCAGATGCAATAAAAACTGCCAGGGACGTATTTTCTTGCAATAATAAATGGTCTATTTGAAATTCTGAGTGTTTTGTTTCCCTACACAGATGGCCGGAGTGCAGCGCTGCCTGGCATGGATGCTGTGGACAAGGCGATCAGCATGAAGCGAGAAATGCTCATCAAAATTGAAAGACTTGGAGACAGTCTTCCTCCAAACACACTGGACGAACTCATAGACCAGCTGGGGGGAACAGAAGAAGTTGCAGAGGTAAGGAACTGGAGACCATACAAACTATTTTGCTGCCATTTTGTCAGAGCAAGTGCTGTGGTATTAAGCTGTCATGCAGGACTCTTTTTGGGGTCCAAATTAAAGAGAAGTTAAAAGATAAAGGTGTTTTCAGTAATTTTTCCTACCAGTCAGACCTTTAATGCAGGTTTGTGAAGCTTGGGCAAGCAAATTCATCTCAAATTCAAACTGCTTCTTGCACTCGGAAGTAGTTAAAAATTTGGTTTTCTTGTTTTGTTTGCTTGTTTGTGTGATTTTCATACAAAATAATACCAATGTGTGACTTATAAGCATTACTCTGAAAAGCAAATTTGATATTTTTTGTAGAGTTGATTTTGTATGTGTTGTTTATAGATGACTGGTCGTAAGGGTCGTGTGGTGAGCAATGAAGATGGAACCGTTCAGTACGAGTCAAGGAGCGAGTTGGATATACCTCTAGAAATACTCAACCTGACTGAGAAACAGAGGTTTATGGATGGAGAAAAGGTACACACAAGACAGGACATTGCCTCCAAATCATGTGTTAACTCAAGTCTGTGACTTCAACAGAATGATAAATACCAAAAGTGACTGTATAATATGCTAAGGAATGATACAATAATTCAGCTAATATTTTGTGCATCTTTATGCATCTTCCCATGATAATTCAGAAGCTTCATTTCATGTATATTCAGTTTTGCAAGTTGTATGTGCTAAATTCACAAGGTAAGCATCAACAGACAAATGACAGCCCTTGTAGTTTTCCCATCCACAATTCATCTACAAGCTGTACAAAAGTCTATGATCCTTTATAATTGTCTGCAAAATAATGGGAAAGGAAACTAGGGACAGATCTAGTCTTCAAAATTTGCAGCCAGAATTTGAAATCTCATATTTAATAATGATTATGTAGTGGTACTTTAATAATTCATTTTAAAATATGTCCATTTACACATTTCATTAGCCAAATTCAAGAAACATTAGCATTTGGCTAAGTGGCTAATGGTTAGAGCAGTCCCTGGGGAACAACCTTTGTTTATTTCAGAATATTGCCATAATCTCGGAAGCGGCCAGTTCAGGTATCTCACTGCAGGCAGATCGCCGAGCTGTCAACCAGAAGAGGAGAGTACACATCACCCTTGAGCTGCCATGGAGTGCTGATCGTGCCATACAGCAGTTTGGTGAGTCAGTTGTTCCCTAACTCAGTCAACCTGAGTCCATTATGTCCATTTACAAACAATTTCTAACTTTAAGAAAAAAAATAATACCAGACTTAGGGAAAAAAAATTTCGAAGAGTTTTGAAATACTGGAGACCTTGATGTTGGTGGGGGGTAATAAATGTGACAAAGGTGTTTTGTTGGTAGAGAAACGCTTTCTATTTGAATACAAGTGAATGAAAAGTGATTCTTGTGCTTGTAGGTCGTACACATCGCTCAAACCAAGTGAGTGCACCAGAGTATATGTTCATGATCTCAGAGTTGGCTGGAGAGAGAAGATTTGCAGCTACGGTGGCCAAGAGGTTGGAGAGTTTGGTATGTAAGCGTGTTCACCCTGAGAATGTTGGCTCAGAGACTGGTGATTTGAAGGACCAGCACTTACTGAGCGCAAAGGGGATTGGGATATCATCTTGTTGTTGAAGAACACTTTTATTCTAAAAATCATGTTTGACATAGGACCTTTTTGTTGATACACTACATGAGAATTCAAGAAAGAGATTCTGCCACACAATAGAATCATAAGTGTGTTGATTAGAGCAAAGGGTCAACATGTTGATTGGCGGGTGTATTTTATTAGTTTATGTGGCCGATCACTGTGTTATAGTAAAGGTTGTGTTCAACTGCACATGAAGTGTAATTTTTTTATTTAAAAAAATTGTTGACCACTAATGCCACTTTCTCTCATTTAGTCAATACACAATAGCCTAATGTGAACAAATTTTGAGTACTGGAGTTTCATTGATTTTAATTATAGCCCTTCAGTCTAGGAGTAGGAGATCGTTAATGTTTAAGGTAATGTCCAACCCATTTTGAGGTCTATAATTCAAAGCCACATAGCTCTGCAATAGTCATGATTAACATTGTGAATATGTGTGTGCCCCCACAAGTGACTACAAAATGCACTGCGACCGATAGATATGGCTACAGTGATAAGTGTTGTATAAACAAACAGATAGTAGTGAAATTGGTATGCATTGCGTTTTTGTGATATTTCTCGAAACTATTTGATGAAAAAGTTCATTCTTGAAGCATTTTAATCTGTACATATTAAACTTTAAAAAGGATTCATGGATTTTTTGTCTTCTCTCGTGAACGACAAAGTTGGCGATCGACTCATTTTTAGCCCTTGGCCCATATGCTGTTAGCCAGGATAATTCTGGGCCTAATCTCAGTAATTTGTATTCAAACTATTGTCATATTTTTTTTCATTATTTTACTGTTTCAAATGCTTCGTGGGTTAGTTTCATCACTATGGAATGAGACCTGAGTTGCAAAAGCGTTGTAACTGATGTCCAAACAAACTGGATCGCAAAAGGCACAGTACATGAAAGACTATTCAATACTTAACAGTGTTGTCCCACTGCTTTCAAATATTTTCAAACCAATGCAATGGAAACACTTGTCAAGGTATGGGTGCATCATCTCTGCCGTATCCAAACAAGCAGCACCACAGATCTGAAGATTTTGTTGCCCCAGTTTCACCGCTCGACCACCATTCCATTGTGTTGCATTTTCGCTTATAATCTCGTAATTCAACAAAGAATATTTTAATTCAATTAGTGGACCGTGGGGATTTTTCCAGTCGCCGCCCCACTTCAAATGAGACCACAGACTTCTTGCCTTCGCTAGGATATGTGTATCTGTTTGACACCCTTGGACCTGTCTGCGTGGTGGTCCTTTGTAATATGGTTGGGTGTTGCATAGCATCCCATAGCCCATAGCCTTTATGTTCTTTCATTTTATTTTATTTTTTATTTTTTTCTTTTATAGTCAAACTCCAGTCATTTTTAGTTACTTATAAGTTTGCTCTTACTCAGACCCTTCCGTCTAAATATGTACTGTTCATATGGAAACCACCACCGTAATATGTCTGCGTGTCGGAGGCTCCTATGACTATTACCATGATTACCCAATAAGGGGCCACTTCACAGGTAGCTAAACTGTACCACGTGACTGTTTGATTGGCAGCAGGCTATGTCGCATGACAGCTCCTGTCTGAGGGCAAGCACATGCTCGTCATTGCTCATTTTTATGTGGTTTATAGCAAGTTAGTGGCCTCAAATTTTTCCCAAGTGTAGACTACATATAAATCTTATAAAAAAATGAGAAAAAAAAATGCCTGGAAAAAAAGGCAAATTGGGTTAAACATTACTTGAAGCTGGTTGTACATCATAATTTCATTCTATGTGACAGGGTGCACTGACCCATGGAGACAGAAGGGCCACAGAAAGCAGAGATCTCAGTAGATTTAATATAGATAATAAGGTAAGACTTACTTCAAGCAGCAACCGGAGACTACCTTCATAATTCCTTGGGGTTTTGAGATATTTTCAGTGTGGCTTGTTTGGGACATTTGTGAACATCTAAAAGATGGTTTGAAAATTGTAGAATAGATTGCCCAATCTTTGCTCAGTGACTGTAGTTGTACTCTCCTGTTCTTTTTGGTGTGGAAACTTCCAGGTTAATCCAGTTTACAGAGATGATTAGCCAATGTGTTGTAATTGCATATTGGGATCCAGTTTAAAAACAAAAAAGCTAGTAACTTGTTGAGTACAATTTAGAAAGTACAAAATGTGGGGAACAGAAAGGTGAAATATTGTGCACACCCAAGCTACTGGTAAACTATCTTGAGTCATGATTTGCAAGTTTTGCATTATAGATAAAAACACATTTAATGTTGCAGTATGGGCGCACTGCGCTAGAAGCTGTGATGAAGTCTGTGTTAGAGTTGGACACTCCCATAGTGCAACCGGCCGCAGAATACCAAGGCAACTTTTTTCAAGGTTTGGAATTCTGTTTTATCTATACAGTGGTTCCTGTCTTGAGAGACCACCCCAAGCACAGGCCCTAAAATGGCCTCTCAGACAGGAAGCCTCTTGTTAGAGGTACAATATCATGAAAAGAAAGCAGTAGGGACCTGCCAAAAGTGGTCTTCAAGGCAGCTGGTCTCACATTGGAGTTGCCTCGTAAGACCAGGACCACTGTATATCTGATGTTGATTCTTTCTTATGGACATTTGAAGGGCTTTAAAACACTGAGCTTGGAGTCATCAGAACCATTTATATTTGTAGAAGGCTGTGCTTCTGTTAAGAGTACAGTGGTCCCCGGCTTATAAGCCTGTCTCAAGTGCAGCAGAAGTGCAACAGGTGGCCTCTCTTGATAGGGGAAATAAATAATGAAAATACTGTGTATGATGCATAGAGAAGTGGCCTTTTGTAAAGCATTCTTTTAAGAGGAGTAAATTGTATGTGCATAAAGAAGGATGGAGTTTTGTGAGCCTTAAGCTAACAATATCAGAATATTTCTTGTAAGTGAAAAATTTTATTTGAGCACTAAGTATAATATGTAACATGTCAATTTTATTGGTAGTGATATGGGGTACACTTGAACACAAGGGTGTAAACATTCTGCTATTTAACAATTTCACATGTAAGAGCCCTACCTATTAAATTTCACCTTCAGTAACCTACATCTGTTTGTGCTGGAATGCAGAGGGAATACCTATGAATGCTATTATGTGTATATGTATGTAGTCTATGGTTACTTCAGTGCACACTGTGCTTGCCTGGCCAGAGTAGGCATACAGATTAAAAAGTGTGATTTGGAGTGCGACCTGTGGACTGGGGCCTAAAACAACGTGACAAAATTTTACTTTCAGTTTTACTTTTTGACACAACTTTTCGCCAATAATAAATTGCCAACAAATCTTTTTGGATGATGTATGGTGCATTGAAATTTGGTTATTGCAGAGTCAGAACTTGGTCATTTCTCATTCAAGCTTCCCCAAATATGACTGGATGGAAACTGTGATTTTTCTCACCCGGGCACAACTATCTTCTGATGAAACGAAAAAGCAGCAAAACTTTATAAGTCATTTTGGGACATGTCTTCCTGAATCTTAGAAAACTGGTGCTTTAGGCAACACCTACAAACTTCATCTAGTAATCTTCATTTTCTGTCTTTCATATTACAAATATGCCTTATATGTATATCTTTCTGTCACATTTTCTGACAGAAATGTGACACAATGCGCACCCCAGATATAAAAAGAATGTATATATTATATACGAGTTGAATCCAAAAAAAAAAAAAAGGAACAAGCAGCATATTTACCATTTGTATGAAAATGGTAATGTAGATATAAATTGTTTAAACTGTTTCCGTGCTTCTCATTTTTCTTTTTGTTTTTTCAGATGTAAAGGCAGCTTTGGTAGGAGTAGGCATGATCTCAATAGATGACAGAATCAATGCCCCAGTCCTGGAGAAAGGTAATATTTTTACTGCTCTATGTACATATTTTGTTGTGTTCAATGTTGCACAAGTGCCGTCAAAACAGGTGAAAATAAAATTGTTCATGAAATGTGCTTAGTAAGCAAATGAACAGACTTTTGGGTCCAAAACAGGTGAAAATAAAATTGTTCATGAAATGTGCTTAGTAAGTAAATTAATAGACTTTTGGATCTTGTTTCATAGAAACCAAATCAGCTTCAATTTCTCTGTAAGAAACAAGCTTCAGTGAGCTCTGTAAACTGACATGCACTGTTCATAAATGACGCAACAGAAATATCTGATGTAAAGAAAAAGTTCTGCTGAGAGGCCAATAACAACTTTTTCTGAATGGTTTGTATTTTTTCAGAGTACAACAATATAAGTAAGTTCCTCAACCGTATACTGGGCATGCCTGTTGCCTTACAAAATTACCTGTTCAAGTACTTCACGGACACCTTGGCTGCCATTATCCTGCAAGCAAAACGCAATGGTCGTTGGGATATGGGAATCCTGGGTGAGTGTGCTTCAGATTTTGATGTAATGAAAGGCGTCTTAGGGTATTTCAGAAGGTGAAAAGGATTTCCATGCAGGGATGAGCCTGTTCAAGGAATTCCAAGATTTCAGGGAATTTTGTGTCGTAGACTTCCAGAAATTCCTGGATTTGTGGTTGAACTTCTGAAGCAAGTTACATTTCTCTGCCACTCAAATGTTGTTTTTCACTGAGGATGAGTACTTTATATGGTACTTTCAGGGAATTTTTTCCCTTGGTCAGGCTCATGTCTGTGGACCATGAATCCATACCCTAGACCCTCTCTCCCTCCCTCCCCCTCCCCCCCCCCAAAAAAAAATATATATCTGTATGTTAAGCAACAAATCATCCGTGGCTCTTTTGCTTGTACCTGTATCATAATTATTCTGATTTTTTTTTCTTCTTCAAAGTTTGAAAAGTAATATGTGTGCTGATGAGTTCACTGCAATGAAGGGCATTTAGCTGGAGAGAGAATTGCCTAATAGATTCATATGTTTGACAAGATGCAGTTTTAAATCTACAGCATCACTGGAGATGAAAGAAAATAAAATAAAGGTTAATGGATCAAGCAAAGTAATGTTGGCCTGATGTAACATCTGAAAAATGATGAGGTAATCATCTAGGAATGAACATTGGAAATAATTTTGTCAATTTGCTACAGAGATGAGAGATGTAGATCTGGTTGCCTTTATGGGGCTATATGTGCATGGGTGGTTTAAGGTGTTCAGTTTTATCTTTCAGATCTTGGTTCAGGTGGAGAGAATGTAAGAATGTTAGGAACCAAGGTGTTTACTGGTGTCTTTTCTGGGTCCAACACCAAGGCTGAATTACACACAGTAAGTATTTTTTGAACAAGTTCAGTTTATCTTGTTTTGCATGAGGCAGTTTGTATGAGTTTATGTGATGTGTCTAACTTGATTGACAAAAGAAATTTTACAGAAGGTTCTCACCCCGAGGGGGTTTTGTGTGTGTGTGTGTTTGTTTTTTGTTTTTTTTTTTTTTTTGTCAGCCACGTTTGTGATTGTTGTAGCCACGTATGGTGTGTCAAGTATAGAATTTAATTTTTCACCTATTTCCATGTAGGCAAAAGTCTCATTTTGGTTGAAGAACATGTTACATAGTGAAAGTGTTTAAGTGTGTGGACTGGTCCCCTTTCTGAATTGCAAATCATAGCATTGTTCTGCCTGGTTGATTTCTATGCAAAATATCAATTTTGTGGCAAAGTAAGAGTTTGTCATGTGAAAATGATGGTGCAGTGAAACCTGCCTACAATGACCACCCCAAGAATGCACATATTGCGGCCTTTCCCAATAGCTGGTCTTAAGTACATGTATTGTAGTTCTTCTCTTACAGGTCTCTCCCCCTCCACCCCACCCCCTAAGGAGCCACCCTCTCTACATAGGCCATTTCCCCCGAGTAACCCTTCTTTTAAGGCTACATTTCTGGTGTACATGGGGACCACTGAAGTTTGAAAAGTGGGTTTTCCAAGCAGGTGACCTCTTTTTCCAGTGGCCTCTCATGATGGGCCACTGCACTGAAATTGTTACACAAGAGATCAGGTCAATTTCACTACAAGATACTGCAAAAAAACATTGAGAATGTGGTTTTGATTTTGCTTAAGGTCAGTGTGGAGCGTGGCTTGTCATGGACAGCTGCCATGAGAATCTGGCAGGACCATACACTTCAAGACGACGGCTTCTATATGTCCTCACAGGTCAGTCCCTAAACACAATCTGCAGATGGGAAGAGAACTCTAATATTCTTAATGATTATAGAGTTTTCAACTAGACAAAGCCTTTGCGAAGTACTTGTCTTTTACTTGGAAAAGTGTGAGATTTTTTAACTCTCTCAGTGCCAAGAGCGACCTAAGTTGATCTACTTAAGTCAAACAAGTTTGAATTATCATAAAGATCCCAGATTTCTATTCCTTGTAAAAGACCTTTGATTCAAGGACCAGTATGCCTATAGTTCCAGAGAGAATATCCCAGGTCAACAGCTTTTCTCGGCATGCATTGGGCGCAATGCATGCCGAGAAAAGCTATTGATTCAGTCCAAAATTTGGCACTCGAAGAGTTAATCTTCCATGGGCTATGAATGTAGAAAGTTGATACTACTTTTCAGTCCCTCTAATAGCCTTACTTATTTTCTTGCACAAATTTTGATCCCAATGTAAAATATGTTTGAGGTTTTTTACCCCCTTGGTGTACAAGCCAAAGGGGTAGTGTCATCATCATATGTTTGTGTCCATCTGTCTACTCCTGCACTTTTCATATTTAGGCTTAGAAGTGTTTGTGCATTGACTCCTTTTACATGAAATGATGCATACACATTAAGATGTGTCATGTTGTCAATGGAGGTTGCATGGGTAGCTATCTGGATCACAATAAATGGTGAATCTTTTTACTAGGTTTGAGCTAAATTAAACTGTATAAAACTATGTAACAGTTTCCCACTCAAATTGCCCAAAACTGCCAAGATGTGACTTGCAATCTGCATTAATGGTTTTGCTTTTAATGTTAACCCTTTCATCTTTGAATTGACAACAGCTTTCCTTGGCATGAGTTGGGCACTACATGCCCAACTCATGCCAAGGAAAGTTGTTGACCTGGGGCATGTGATCTTGATAGGGTTCTTCTACAATTGTCAGTCAAAATTGTTTATCATCTTTGTGGAAAAAAGTTGAAAACACTGAGGCAGACGACATTTGACCACCAGCCGGTTTTTGCCGGTTTAAGGGGGAAAGGGTTAATGGAAAACGTGGTCAGATGTGCAGGCAAGACCTATCATGGTGGCATGTTCTGGGTCTGAAGCTTTACTTGGCATGGGTTGCACACATTTTGCCCAATGTGTGCCAAGGAAAAGTGTTGACTCGGTCTTATTCTGACTGGGAAAGGGTTAATGAATGAGTTAAAGTGGCAGCGAGTCTTTAATGCTTCTTTGCAGCATGCGAGATAAGCTGAGTACAGTCTTCATAATTATCTTGGAGGGAGTCCTCATGCCTTCAGGGTTTTTAAAAAAAAAAAATTTCTAAGTTATGTATCATATTTAAAAAAACTGCAGACCTGTAATAAGGAAAAATAAATGAAAGACTGAGTGTGAACATTGTGAAGTTGGTCACATGGATTTTATGTCGGGAAAGAACACAGAAGAAAAAGGAAACAATATGACAGAAATTTCATGTGAAAAAGGTAAATGGTGGTTCCTGATGAATGATACAACATTCATGCATTTTACAGAAAGAGCTTACTCAGAAATTGTTGAATTTGTTTGGTGTGCAGATGAGAAATGGGAAGCGGACGTCTGTTTTGGCGGTGGCCATGTCTGGCAAAAAGAGGGACAAACTTTACAGTGTGTACAAGCCAAACACAGGCCTGCAACTGAGAGCGGAAACTTTGCAGGAAATCAAGAAAAAGTATAAAAAGGTAAAAGATTATTTTTTAAAACTGAAATGCTTGAGCCAATGTAGTGTTATATAGGAGTCACCAACAAAAATGTGTTTGCAACAAGCAGTTGCCTTAGAATTTTAAATTCAAGTGTACATGTACTTGTTGTTTAGAAGCACAGTCTTAACTTTTGAGTGATTGATCCTGGTCATGCTCTATACAAGATATACATATAAATTTCTAGCCACAAATGCATATATGATTGCTTCATCTGGCTTGGCGAGATTCGGGTTGGTACCTGTGGGGACAAGCGGGATATTACTAATATTTTGGAAACAAAGAATACTTATTAAAGGCAGATGGAAATTTTTCTTATATATGGCTTGTGAAGTATTTGATGAATGATGAATACCAGTTTGGCATTTGTGAACTTAAATTTCTCAAAAAAGATTAATTTTATGTGAAATGAGCTTATGGCCTGTCTGTGGCAGTGATGTGACCCGCACGTCCCCTGTGATCGCCTGGCATCAAACCTGTGCTTTGTGGCGGGAAATTAATATGCATACAGCGTAATGATTGGTATGCACTATGCTTGCGTTTTGTGATTATATGATGTTGTTTTAAGCTTGTTATAATATGTATTATCAGTTATGTATTTGGTTGTGATCAGCGTTTAATTTGTATTTATACTTTTCTTTCTGATGGACAGTAAAATCGGTCAATCAACAAATTAATCAAACAAATAGTATAGTTATTTTTTTGTTTATAATAACACCATTGGTTCCCTGCAAAATGTGTCAGATATCAGAATTTGTCAGAAAAGTGACACAAATAGCAAAGGATTTTAACTTTCAACTTACACTTGTATTGTAAAGTGAAAAAATAAGTTTCAATTTTGTCAAAAACTCAATGCTGTGAATGTAAATGGAACCTTCTTCCATTTTACGTGATCAACATATGTACAATGTATATACTTGTAGAAAACACTCAGGTTCTGATCAGCTCAGGGGGAAGAGCAATCTTGAATATTGCAATTTATAAGTTTGACTCCATCTGTATAAAATGCAACTTTGAACATCAGAAATCCTTTGCTCTTGCATGGTGTCAGTCACAGGGAGACTGTAAAATTGTGTTCGGCCTTCACTCTGGCCCCTATAGATAAATGACAAGGGACACAACTATGGCGACCCTGGCTCTCCAAATCTATACTCGTCTGTTGAAAGGTGCCTAATAAAGTCCGAATATCCCATGTAGTGTGGCATACCGTACGCCTCTGTGTTCCTTGCTACTTATTCTCTTAGATACTCCTAACTTTCAGCTTCCTACCTACTGTTTTACACACGTAACTGCATTCCGAAAACCAAAAATACGATTTCCTTCAACCTCCTCCACGGCCGGCACTTCCGATTGCAGTCATGTGTTGGGGGAAATGTGAAACCCGCTGCAACTAGACACGCGCCGTCCTACCGAGAATATCAGCCACGTGACGCTGACAGCGAAGGTTCCCTTCAAAATTTCCGGTTGATTCTGTATCTCGTATCTCTCAGTTACGTGTGTAAAACAGGAGGTAGGAAGCTGAAAGTTAGGAGTATCTAAGAGAATAAGTAGCAAGGAACACAGAGGCGTACGGTATGCCACACTACATGGGATATTCGGACTTTATTAGGCACCTTTCAACAGACGAGTGTAGATTTGGAGAGCCAGGGTCGCCATAGTTGTGTCCCTTGTCATTTATCTATAGGGGCCAGAGTGAAGGCCGAACACAATTTTACAGTCTCCCTGTGGTGTCAGTAGACTGAGGTAGGCCAAGCAACCAAATGTCACATTCACAAATACAAATTTTAATCAAGACTGAAAGGTAATCTTCCATATGTACTGGATCAGACATTGGAAATTTACAAAAAATTGAATAAATACCTGTTTTAATGGGGGGGGGGGGGGGGGGAATGCACCAAATTTTTTTTTTTTTTTTTTTCAAAATTAAACCACATCAGGTGGCAGACAAAAACAGACTGCTCCCTTACTACCAACTGTGTAAATGTTACAATAAATGTGATTGGTTAACGTGTCAAAAGTCTGATCAAACTGTCAAATCTGCATTATGTATATATTGTTTACTGTGTGCCACCATATTGAATGTTCATTCAGTCCAAGTCCTCAGCCTGTCTTGCCACAGCCTAAATCATGGGAGCTCTTATAATAACGGCTACCTTCTCCCTTCGCTTCCTTCAGTTACCCACTGTAGATTAGCTCTCCCTATAACCCAGCACACTACATTTTCTTTCCCAGCACTTCACCAGGAAGCCTTTGCCTAAGGCTACCCCGCACTCTACTTCCTGGCATTCCCCCCTTCAACCCCATCATTCATGTATATCTATCTCTTTTGGACATAATATCTAACTTGTTCTTGGATCCTACGCACCTTATCCTATCCTTCTCGTTTCAAACCTCAAAAAGTTTCTCGCATGGTCGGGTGTACACTGCTGGGTGATGGGTACTTGTACTGCCATGCATTATGAGATCAACAGCATCTTTTTCAAGGTAGTTTCCCCCACTGGAAAAGCAAAGCTTGAAAATATGTAATTTGATGCCACAGTAACCCTAGAAAAATCCATATGTGATGATGCATTTTTTTCTCCTGACACAGGTGCTACCAGACGAAGCTCAGATGTGGTGGGAAGATCAATATTACACCTCAGAAAACACATGTACACATGTATATTGGTGAGTGGTCCAACAGCTTCACAGTGTTACCTCGTTCAGTATTGATATCATAGTAGATATGATGTTTTAGCCAGTCGGTGCACTTTTTCTTAAAGTTTCCAGTTTGTACAATGTACAGTAGATTCAAAGTAATGTGTTTTACAATTATGAAGTTTCAGCATAGTGAACAAAACAAAAAATTCTGTGAAATTTAAAGACTGCAGGTTTTGTGCGAAAATTAAAGTTACAAGCAAGCTTTTTGGGAACAGGAAAAGCTGGTTGCATTTTCGTATGTTAACCCTTCTTCTGTAGGGCAGGAATATACTCCTCTTTGCATGAATCATTTTACTGGTTCTAGATTAAATTCCTCACAAAAATACATATACTCTTCATTCAAGTTCAAATATATGCCATGTGGTAACAAAGATGGTACCAGTGACAGAGGGGTGGTCTTGGTCAAGAGGTTTCCACGATGCACTTCGCACCAAGGAAAGCTTTTGACTTGATCTTAAATTGAGCACTTGAAGGGTTAATTTCTCTTATGTCGCCCATATTCCCTTCCCCACTTCTACCTTCCCTTATCTGATTTTACAAGAGCTTGAAAAAAAATTTGCAACAGAGGAACTAAAAATTTATATATACTGTATTGACCACGTACTCTGTAACTGAGCAATGACTGTTCTCTTCAGGCACGGGTCATGTCGCCGTGTAAACATGGGTTTGTCATGTGAAGTGGGTCAAAGGCGAAGAACATATCACGTGCTGGGTGGCTCTGTGCTGAGCGTGTGGAGTAAAGTGGAGAGTGTGCTGGCCTCTATGCCCGGTGGACATCATTCCAAAATGCAAATTATACGACTGAAGACTGATGCAGGAAGGCGGATTGTGGGTAAGTCTAGCAAGAAAACTGATCTTGCAGATCAGGTTAGATTCTAGCAGTGGATGCTATATTTATTTGCTGCATTCTTGAAAGTTGCTTTTATTAATTTTCTTTTTTTTTTTCCATTCAATTTTTATTTATTTTGGGGGGTTGAAATATTTTTGCCAAAGGAATGTCACAAGATCTGAAATAGCTACAAAACTATTTTAGCTCTGCTGACCACAGGTGGCAAAGCTCATACAATCAGTCATGGCTGTCCACCCGTAAACTTTTTGCTTGTGTGCACAATACAGTCCGCAGTTTTCAAGATAGCCCTGTATAACTATCAGGACTTACCAAGTATATGAAAATCTAGGTTGAGGTCGATACTTGTGATGGCACCTACTGCACTATGTGATGTATGGGTTAAAATGTAAAAAATGTATGACGGCTTTATCATCATTGATGTTTGATAGATCTTTATGAAATTTAGTGGGATGGGAGTCAAAATCTCACTTCATATGATATAAGTGGCGCCACCTATAATTTTATGGAAATAATGAGCCAAAATGCGTTGATAGATATAAAATTCCATATGTTTAAAAAAAATTGACTTAGGCACTAGATTTATAGGATATATAGATCATTTCGAATGCGTATACATGTATGTTATATAATATCAGTCACTTTGACCTATGTTTGTGAGGTGACCAGTCCTGTAAAGTTGAAAGAGGTAATTTTGTAATGGCAGTTTGTAGCTTGGACAGCAGTGGCAAAGAGAATTGAGCCTCCAGATCAAAACTGCACTTGAGCACATCATACATAAATCTGTACTGGTGACTTACTTTTTAGATCACTGTGACCCGATGATTATGGCCTTGTGTGCTTTACCAAGTTCATTGTTTTCTTCATTAACTGAAAAAGTTTTTTATCTAATTTGAACAAACAGACCATGCAAAGAAAACTGGATACGGGGTGCACATTTTGAACAGGCACAATTTTTTTTATATCCGAGTTGAAGGTGAAGGTCAAGTGGCCAGTTGAAATATAGGGGTCATCTTGTGAATGCTCTGCACCCCTCCCCAATTTTTCAGTTAGGCCCATATTACTTTTAGGACTTTTTAAAGTGTAAAAATCTACGTTTGTGTCAATGTTGGTGGCGCCACCTACAGTATTATGTAATGTAAGGGTCAAAATGTGAAAATCTTGTGACCTGTCCAGCACCATTAATTTTGTTATGGATTTTCATCAAGAATAGTGGCATTGTGGAGGATGTCAAAATCTAAGTTGCTTATGATACTAATGGCATCACCTATACTTTCATGGTAATTACAAGTTAAAATGTTTTTAAAGATATAAAATCCCATATCTTGAAAAATAATTGGATTACACATGCAGAATTTACAGGAGATATACATCAAGTCCAATGCTAATATGGTTTTTTATTTTATCTTATTTTTTTTGTGATCGTTATTCATCAATTTTACAGTACTTGGTTGTCCATTTATCCATACATGCCCAGAAATAATATAAGAAGAAAGATTATGGATTCCTCAGGCTGTTTTCAGTATGTGTCCAGTTTCTGTTAAACACATGCCAGTGCTAATATGTTATATAATATCAATGATTTTGATGTATTTTTGTTAGGTCACTGGACCAGTCAAGTTGGAAGAGGTGATTTTGTAATGGCAGGGTGTAGCTTGCATTTGAGTACATTGTACATAAAACTCTACTGGGTAACCTACTTTTTGGGTCACCATCATGACCTAATGATGGTGTGACTGGCCTATTTTTCAAGGTCATTAAGCGCTTAAGAAAAGGACATTCAATTCAATATCTTGATAAAGAATAAGGGGAACAATACCAATATACCAAAAATGAGTATCATGTGGTAGTTTGATATTGCTAAATATGGATGACCTTTATTAATTTCTCAAGGTCATGGAGGGAATGCTTTTTCAGAAAGGATCTTGTGGTGATGGTCATCAGATCATGTCAGCAGAGCCTTAGGCCCATGGCCCTCTTGTTTTTATTTTTATTTTTTTGCTCAGATTGAATTAATTAGCTTTGTTTTAATTATTCTGAAGTATGTGATAGTTGTGTGACAGCCCACAAGAGTGCAAACATTTAGTTTCTACCATCTTAACCTTTAAAGTACTTATTACAGCTATAGTCGTTTTCTCATTGGCTTTTAACATATAAAGGTTAAAAGATTCAAATTCCTCATGAAGATACCTTTCATTCAAATACTAGCAAGCCTAGTGTAAAGCAAAAAGTAGTCATAGTCAACAGCTTTCCTCGGGAGACTGCGTGCAAAGTGTCCTGAGGAAAGCTGTTGACTCAGTCTTAAATTTAGCACTTTAAGGGTTAACAGAGACGAATAATAAAGTTCAGCAGAATTAAATTGAGGACTCATTCTCTGTTGAATTGCTATTTGTAGGAAGCTTAATCCCCGGTGCAGCAATGGGACCATTAATAAACATCTTGTCCCAAGATGCCAACAAGTTATCTCCAGCACCAGCTGCCAGCCCTTTCAGCAACCACATGGCCAGCCTTCACAACAATGGGGCACACAACCTGGGACATCTCAGTATGCCCATCATTCTGTAAGCCACACCCATTCCATTATGATAATACTTGAACCAGCTGTATTGGTGGAGACCATCCTTGTGAAGTGGGAACAATCTTTGTGGTACCACAGCTCATGATACGGGCATCATGGCAGTGAGACTACAGTCATCTTGCTTTATCACTGTGAGGTTACATCCTTTGTAAGAACTGTAAATTCAGTCATTTGTACGAAACTACAACGCCTTCAGCAGTATTATCTTGCAGTGCATAAGTCTCCCTTAGGTTACTGCCACAGTTTAACCGTGTGATAAGGTCTTGCAACTTTTTAAAACTTTCATGGGTAAAATTGTGAACATTGAACTTCTTTGTCATGAATTAGAGAGTAAATATATACATAACAGAGTCTCCCGTTTATTGTACATCTGTGGTTAGAGTTCAAAGGAAAGCATGCTGTTCCTTGATGACTGTTTAATGCTGAAGTTGCTACTCAGCTGGTCAAAAGTGGCCAAAATATTGATGGTGATGAAGACTTGACACAAATAGACCAGAATGTGATATCTTGGCATTTTATAGACGACGAAAAGTCTCAAGAAAAGCGTCAGGTTTGTATGCTTGTAATATGAGGGCGCGATATACTTTCCGTGTTAACAGTGTAATGGCCGCCAAAAGTCAGGGCCCACCAATTCTTTTTGTCTCTTATGTGATAGTCTTGTGGGCAAGTTTTGATATTTTACTAATGCCGTTTATACACGTGAAGCAATTTTTTTGATTGCCATGAAGGCAGGGGCTTTTAAATTTTTTCTTGCCCTGGGATAGTGGAGATGCTCATTGGTGAACCCTGAAAATATGCCTTGTTTCCATGGCCATTCACTGCAAAAGCAAAAACATAACAAAAACAAAAGGAAAAGCCCCATCTACCTGCCTGAGTTTTGGGCTATGAAACAGGAAACAGATTCCCTAGGTACACTTGAGAGATGTGGATTGTCAGTACTTTACTGACATTGTCTTTGAATCTGATTTAAATATGTCTGAAATCTTGCAATTTAACTCTTTAAGTGCCAAATTTTGGACTGAGTCAACAGCTTTTCTCAGCACCCAATGTGTGCCAAGAAAAGCTGTTGACCTGGGATATTTTCCCTGGACCTAGAAACATGCTGGTACTTAAATGAAAGGTCTTTTTACGAGGAATACGAATCGCAGATACTAATGATAATTCAGACTAGTTTGACTTTAGTTGATCAACTTTAGACGTGATTGGCACTGAAAGAGTTAATGTATGGCAAATATCAGGGATTGACCTGCGTTAAGTTATCACTGGCATCATGCAGAAAGTACAGCATTCATGTCCTCCTTCCCCCTTATAAAGTCACTTTGTGGTCACAGTTTTGGTAGCAGAAACAGAAAATGGCAAATAGGTGTGTTTTGAAGTTCATTTAGCTTGCAGCAGTAAGAAGGAAAGTTGTGTGTTCGTGCATGGGGTACTTGTAACCTTTCTGACTTTGGCCTGAGCCAGTCCAGACAGCTTTCTGCAATATGACCTAACCTGCAGGTTTAAGGTACAAGTGACTATCTAGTGGATGAAACCCCTGTTTATGATTTAATGTAGGACATAGGCATGAATGGTGTGAGAAAAAATTGTGCATAACAACAAATTTAAAAAAGGTTGAAATGAGAATTCATGGATGTGGCAGGTGTATTTAAATTCTGAATGTCTCGAGGAAAGTTTTACCTGGTCTGGTCAACTTAATCCCCAGAAGAGGCCAGAAATGGAAAATGCAGCAGAACCGGTTTTGGAGTGAAGTTAGAGGCATGGTGTCTCAAATAGTCACATTCCTTCTTTCTGAAGTTTTATTCATAGAAGGTTGAAGGTAGAATATGTATTGTTGAATTCTGTGTCATTCCATTCAGATTACTATTACGTCTGACAGTTGTTGGTGATGTATTTCTTGCTAAAGAGTGAAAGATTTAGTCTTGTTTATCAGATGGATGTATTTCAGTAGGTATTTCAAAACAGGGATCCTTTCAAGTGGAAATAGCACAGTTGGAAGGTCATGGAAAAATGGTTGAAAATAAATGAACAAATGAATGGTATGGTATCGACATAAAGGCATGTGATGATTTACATGTTTAGTGTAAACCTCTGTTTCTCCCTTATCTTGACATAATGTCCATGTAGAGGTATCACTGAAATACTTCAGCCTTGGTGTGCTCTTGACCGTGGTGCCACGTAGAAATATTTTGGGGGAATAATGCAACAAACATGCACTATGTTTTGTTGACTGAACAGTTGTTCCCAGTGTTGGCAAATGAAGAACCAGCTCTCGGTTAATTTCGCCAAAACTCCTCCCTGAACTTTTTTTGGCCAATGGAAGACATACAATCGCTGGATCAGCAGCTCACACACTTTACTTCTCAAAAGCTGTTGGCTGGATGCTGATCAAACTTGGTGGGTGTGTACATCGAGTTGCTCGTTACAGAGTTTCTTCAACAGGTCTTGCTTGAGTTTTTTTTTTAAATTTTCTATGATTTTTTTATGTTCATTTTTGGAGAAAAATCTTAAAAAGGCTTCTTCTCCAAAGCTGCTCAACCAATTGCTTCAAGATTGCATGAGAACATTTCTGAGTTTTGTTAGGGTGAGGCTGAATATGCTAAAGGGGAAAAAAGCTGTAAATAGTGGAGTTGTGCTGCTTTCTTGGATAAAAAATCAACCAAAGATGCACATATTTGTTAATGCATATAACATGGGTCATAAACTTAGCTGCGAATGGCTGTGAAACAAATCATTCCGAAAACGCACTGTTCCATTATGGAATAGACTGGGCTGGAGATAGCAGCAGAATACATGTAGATTGTAAAATCAGTTATAATTATACATGCCTTGCACACTGGTAGCAGTTTGTTACCTGCTAAACAGACCTAGGTCTGTGTAGTCTCTGCTCTACACTAACTGCCCTGTCTCAACGTTAATATCATTTAACAGTGTAAAAGTGACTCCGCCATTGGTTGGTCATCTTGAGTTACCATGGTAGCTGTCAGCAGTTACAGGGGGAAGAGAGATTGTGATTGGTCACAGGGTTGAGAATGAACTTAATAACTGGTGCACCACTCAAGGGGAAGAGCACCCTTGCAGTTTATTAATTGTACTGTAAATATAATGTTGTAGTATTTGGGCAGACTTAAGTGTGAAGAAGAAAAAAAAAACAGACCAAAAAAAACGTGGAACTTAGGACGCAAATAAGTTTGATAAAGTGATTCAGTTTTTGCTGAATATACGAACTAACTTGTGAGGCAAATAAGTTTCACAAAGTCATTCAGTTTTTGCTGTATATATGGAACTACACGTGTGTTTTGTTCAGCCTAGGCTGATTTAATCAATTTGGCTTTGGAAAGTCTCCCTTCCCCTCCCCTCCCTCCCCCCCCCCCCCCCATATGTGTGATTGGTACAAATTTTCGATGAAATAGCGTGCAAGATAATACGCATAAAATCTTTACACAGCGAAACCCTTTCAAAACCCCACCCCCAGGGATGACCAGGTTGTTGTGTGAGATGGGTAGTCTTCATATGAGGTGTAAATAAGTTGAAAAGTACTGAGCAGAGTATCCTGAAAATGTGATGTCTGAAAACGGGTTTCACTGGAGAGCCACATAGGAGCCAAAGTGCAGCAGGCAACTTTGCAAGTGAAGACACAATGAGTATACATGTATATGTGTTTGTACAGAACTCGAGACGTGGTGGGTATGCTTTTATATGACCCAAGACGCTGGGTAGGCTTGTTTGCTTGCCAAATAGTAAGGCCCTTGCATGCAAACCAAAACACAGTCCGGACTGACGCTCTGCAGTAATGTGTAAAAGGAAGATTCTGCTTTTTAATTGTATTGTCCCAGAATGAGGCTGTTGCTAGATTGGAAGTCCTGCACAAATTGCAAACCAATACAGCAGGATAAACTGAATATACAAATCTGAGGGGATAAATTGCTGAGAGGTAGAAAGGAAGAAACACGGTATTGAGGATCCCCAGGAGTTTGTCTTTGCTGCAGAGTCACCAAATCACTAGTGTTCACATTGTTTTCTCCTATGTCTGAAGCTTATCCTGAATTGGTTATCCTGTGTGGGTGTGAAGGATCGGGTTCAATTGTAATCTTCCATTTGATTTGTCACTTATTGGTTTCAAGTAGAAGACCAACCAATGAGAGGTTATGGTGCATTCGCTAAAATACCCACTCCTACCACTTTCAAAATGGTATCATTTTAAAACTTATTTCTCCAATAGAACTTCAATTTGGTGCGTATTTGCCCTTTTTAGACATAAGAGAAAGAAAATCCAGTATGGGTGGCCCGTTGGAGATAACATTGGGATCACTCCTTGGATTTGCATGTTTTCAAAATCCAACAACTCGTGATTCCAGTGTTATGCTCAATGGGCTACCCATACTAGATTCTCAATATCTGTGTATGACAATGTGTTTTTGGTATTTTAGTGGAATCATTTGAAAAATTACCTTTGCTTTGCCCAATTATTTAAAGAGTGACATCAATTCAAGGAGAGTGCTGTGTAGAGAATATAGTATTTGTTTTTTCTTTCTAAGTTTTGCAAGTGAAAGTGAAGAGTTTTGAGAAAACTGCATAAGTAAAGATGTGTAGCATGGAAATTGTCTCTGTGAGTGTACAGCAGTGTATGCATTGGTGAATTGAGGGATGCGACACAACTGCATTGATGGCTGGCCGGAGAGGTGAGGCAGTCGGTGCCTGGCGGCTGACTGTTGTACCATCGAAAGTCAATCCTCTGAGATTAAATTTAGCAGCAGTGCTGTCTTAGTTGTCCAGGAACTTTGCGAATCGGTCATCTTAAAGATGGAAAATAACATATTAGCAAAAAAAGTACTGGTGTTTGTAGACCCTGAAGAAGTACATTTACATGTATGTACTTGTATCACGTATATATCCTATAGGGATATCAGTACATACTGCTATCCTGTATAGATCCTATGGGAACACCTGTATTTAGTGGGATCATTTATAGACCCCATACGGATACTTGTGTATACTTGTATCATTTATAGACCCTATAAGGATACTTGTACATACATGTATCATTTATAGACCCTAAAGGGATGCTTGTATATACTTGTATCATGTATATAGATGCTATATGGATACTTGTATACATACATGTATCATTTATAGGTGTCATGAGATACTTGCACATATAATGTTTAATGGCCCTATGGGAATACCAGTGCATACTTGTATCATTCAGGTCTCAACATTAAAGCAAGCCCTATTTTCTGGGACAAGTACAGTTTTAGACAGAACAGGTAAAAATTTGGAGCTTAATAGAGATTTAAGCTTCAACATGTTCCAATTTTAGACCAAAGTGCTGTGAAATAAGTAACAAAAATCGTTAACGTCTAGCCCTGTTTATGGACTCTTTAGGGTTACCTGTATGTGGTTGCATCATTTAAAGACCATGTAGGAGTACCTGTACCTGTACCTGTACCTGTATATACTTGCATCATTAATAGACCAGAAAAGGGATGCCTGTACACTTGTGTTTATAAACGCCATATGGATGCCTGATATGTACTGTATCACACTTGTGAACAGTTGTTGGCCATCCCTCTTGCTTTGTATTCATCCAGTGGCACTGTAGCCCATCTGCACTAAACCTTCAATAGGTGCAATGTTTCGAAAACATGTTAACTTAACTGGGCAGTGTTCATATCATGGAGCAGCTGCACAGTGAATCTAAGTGGTCACACCAAGAAAGAAGGTGACTAGCATAGCACACACAGGGAATACAGGGCAGAGCCTTGACATAAATAGTCTCTTGCAATGCCACATACATGTAATTTCAATCAGTGTCAGACACTGTTCATCAAAGAATCTGTGCCCTTGTCAAGGCTGTCTCAGTGTGGTAACATTTGGTTTGATGTTGATGCTTGCATTTACGTGCTTGCTCATGACAATGGAGCATGTCGCCTATAGGTGGCCCTACTGGTAACTTCCCCCTGGTATGCACAGGACTGTTGAAGGTGGAAACACCTGGGGGATAAACAAAAAGTATTTATTCATTGGCTGAAAATGTTATGTGACACAGGAAGCAGATGCAGCCACCAAGCAGAAGTATCGTGTCTGACATGTCCTATTGTGTCCGAATAACAGCGAGGATATGGAGGGACTCCTCTAGCATACAGCTACTTCAGGCAGATTAAAACTTAGAGGAGAGTGTGCAGAAAATATACCTGTATTTATCATTTCCTTGTGGAAGAAAAATATGATGCCATTTGTGCATAAATATGTGTAAAATGAAAAGTTGATGCTGTTGTATTTTATTATATACAGTATGTGCATTGACTAAATTGTTGACCAAATATCCAGATACACTGTACCCAGATTAGCTTACCTGCCAGAAAAGTCATTAGTTACCACAAAACAAAGCAAAAAATAGAAAACTGTATTTACCATACTCCAATATCTTTTTTTTTTTTTTTTTGGGGGGGGGGGGATTTTCAGTTACAAAGAACATTAAATGTGTCTCTTGCATAGAGTATAATAGGTTTATTTTATTAAACTTCACCCAGTTCATAAAACCTATCAATCATATTGTGTGAGCTCTTGATATTATTTTGATTGTGTTACCGGTACTATTTTCTATTCTGGAACCACTAAAGGGCATCCCATTCCATGTGCTTTTTCAGCAGTTTAAGATGTTGCCTTGGTGTATAAAAGTTGTCTTTGTTATGTGTCCCAATAGTTACAACTGTTTACCCTCTCTGCATCTGTTTTATCGGTGTGTATTAAGTAATTAAACCTTGTGGCGCCATCTATTGTTGCCTGGAAATCCCGAGGTGCTGGGTGCTCCAGTCGTCTTTTAGCCTGTCTGTGCTGCCTTAATTTGCTGCTTCTAGACATTGTACAAACTTGAGGCAGTAAAATGAAGGGAACATTTAAAAAAAGGGTACTTAAAAACAGATTTAAAAAAGCAAGAAAAAACATGTAAAGAGATGTGTACAGCTTTGTATATGTGTCTGCGGACAATGAGATTAGATTTTTTGATGATATATTTGGATTTGTATGCGAGCCTGTGGATCCAAGAAACAATGGAATAATAATATTTGTATGATGAAGAGTTTGATATGTGTGGCTGGTTGGAGTGCATTTACAAAATCCAAACTGTGTCACATCCAGCACCAGATTTTTTTGTATGTACATGTCTTTGTCCATTGGTGATATGATGATGCAATAAATTATGCAACAAGCTCATTTTTCATGTTGTCACATCGTTTGTCATTTGAATTGATCAGGCCAGCAAGCTGGCATTGGAACTTGACCCTGGTAACGCAAAATGCAACAAAATAAGTAGCATTTGTCAAGAAAATGTAATTTAACCCTTTCCTGGTCAGAGTACCACCGAGTCAACAGCTTTCCATGGCGTGAGTTGGCCACATTTCGTCCAACCCACGGAAAGGAAAGGTCTTCACCATAGAATGGTCTTGCATACAAGTCTTGAAAAAATGTTTAGTAGTAATAGGAATTTTAGTAAAAACTTCAAAGGCAGACAATTTCATCCGGGGGATTTGAATGGGAAAAGGCCGCATACTTCTCACTTCCCTCTTGTAAAGTGATCTTTTGCTTTTCCCTCGAGATTGGACGTCAAACAGTGAACCAGGAAAACCGTCACGGGCTGAGCCTGGCTGATTTTTGCCATCATCAATTTTAATATGGTGGGAATGTACAATTACAAAATCACCTGTTGAAAATTTGGTGGCTCTGCCTCTGTCTCTCTCTCTCTCTGTCTGTCTGTGTTGTGTGATTTTTGTGGGGTAGGGGTGGTAGTGCAAGCAAATCCAAATCCCACTGTGATTTGTAATTTGATTGAAACCATGCTGACCCTATTTTGAGTTCGAGGGTTCCAATTAAAGGGAATGAAAAATTGCTGGAAGTTCCCCTGTTCACCTCCCACTGCCCACTGCCCACTGCCCACAGACAGGAAAAGGTAAACCCCAAATCACTCAATTTGCCCTGTTACCTTGGGATGAAGTCAAGGACACTTGTACAGGGTCCTAACTTTTGCTGTTGTACAGATTCATCATTTGAAATATAAAAGTTGTGTATAGTTCTCGAGGCATGATCTGCAAATTGAGTAAACCAAAGTTGCCATGTGACCTTCAACTAGGTCAGGATGACAAATCTGCACTTCAATGGTGGCTGTCCGAACGAACCACCATCATGTGACACATCATCATCACAGCCCAACGAGTTCTTGACAAACAGTTCAACCAGTGCATGGCGAGGATCAGCAAAACATACCTGCTGTCCGGTTGTTGCTCACTGTGGAGAGGGTTAACCTATGATGGTGGTGCAGACCAGACCACTCCAGAGTGACAACTGTTATGGTTTGATGTGATTATGGCTACTGGGTACAGGACACAGGATTCTCTGATGAAGGTCCTTACAAAGATGTGAAAATATGTTTATTTTGACTTGACTGCCAGGTGAGGGCATGAAAAGACTTCTTTGAAATTATATGGAAAATGACAAACTTGAGATGCAATAAATGCCCAATTTAACATGCGCCCAATATGGTAGGTGCGCCCTGTGTAGAGATTTAATAACATGGGAGTTCTGGGGAAAATCAAACCGGATTGTCATTTTCAACATTACTAAGAGTCCTGATTAATGCTGAAAATCAACTGTTCATAAAGTGAGAAAAATGACTAAAATTTACATGCTGGGAAAACCAACCGAGAATTGCATGGGATCGTCATCATCGTTACTCATTGGACAGTTGATGTGCCGGGATTGTCCATTTGAAAGACAATGGCATTATCAAAATAAACCTCAGTCATGTTTGAGAATCTGGTGACAACTTTGGGAGAAGCAAAAGGCGTACATTGCTAACAAACATCCACCCTATAAATTCAACCGACTGAGAAGTTGAGAAGTTTGCATGCAACACACACCACCTAAATGGCTATGACCACTTCCAGTAAATCATTTTTTAATCAGCCAACAATCTTGCTGTCAGGGTATCGAATTTGGTCTGACTTTCTTAAGATCAGACAAATGGCTATACCATCTCTTTGCACTGTGAGAGACTTCCTTTCCAATGCAAAATGACTAATAAAAAGGTTTCTTACATTTGTGGATCATAAACACTGCCATCTCAGTCAGACAACCACAGATGGTGATTTATTGTGTTCTGTAAATTCTTTTTAAGTTTACTGTGTTTTTATTTTCATTTATTTTCCTCAGTAAACTGAACTGTAAAAATAAACACACAAAACGGTATAGGTTTAGTAGGAATCATCCAAAGTAGTGAAAAGATAACTTGTGTGAAATGTCTAATATACAGAACCTGTGAAAATCAGTACCCTGGTTTTTTTTTATGTAACTGCTTTTGCAGTCCTTTGTTAGGACTCCGATGATGTAAGTATCTTTTCCATGTTTCATTTAATTCCTAATCAAAAATGTCCAGACAGCATTGCAACACTCTTCTGTTTTTTAAATATAATAAAATATTCTATAACAAACTCAAGAGTTGAGACATTTGCATATGAACAGTATGTTTATTGGATCACTATTTACATCTCACAGAACAAAATTGTGCAAGGAATTCTGGGAAAATGGGTTTTCACAAACTATTTTAAACATACATCAGTCTACTTGATGTATTTTTGCTGATGACTTTTGATGAACAATACCAGCAGAGTAAGTTTTGGCTTGGCTTTTGAATGTAATACAGTAGAATTTCCAATTATAACCACCTCTGTAAAGAAACTATTTCTGTATCAAGACCGAATCTGGTCTCATCCTTAATATATCACCTATTAAGACCACTTCTCTAGACATTTTTGTCAGTCCATCATGTGGTCTTAACAGTGAGATTCCACTGTAACTTTAATGCAAGCCCCCTTGTAAATGACACCAACCTACAAAAAATGTTCTCTGTACACTGTCAAATCATCTTGCTGTACAAACCATCTTCCCAATAAAGACCACCCAAGGTCTCAATAGAGGAGACAATTTAAGAATAAATAAAAATGGGACTGTAAATGGGTGGTCCCAACATGGAAAACATTTTGACGGTGGTCTTAATTGGAGATTCCACTTTTTTGTATTGACCACAGAAACTATACAATTTACATGGAGAAATCACAAGCTGCACATACTATCTCGTGAACAAGCGTGAACATTTTAGCAGACATTAAATAATCCCTCCACCACGACCCAAAAAAGAATTTACTTTTTGATTTAAATTAATACCTGCAAGTAAATTTCAGTGGAGGTACTGTTAATTGGATCCTAAATTACAGGAGGTGATCTAAAATACTGGATTCATAGGATTGAAACAATTTGCAGCAAAATGCATTTATTTTTCTTTTTAAATTTTTTGAAAAACTTATTTGTCATGAATTGTATGGACATGCTATGTAAACAAAATTACCCTTATATCTCCATCTTTGGCACGAAGTCGGAGACTCGTACACTGTTGGAAATACAAGTGTGATGTTCATGAGGAAATCTGAACAAAATGTACATGACACACTTTCAAAGCATCACAAAACAAATTTGCGAATAAAGCAACTCTGCATACTATGATTAGCAGCCCAGTACCAACCTCTTAATCCCAAGCAGGTATATGGAACTCACTGTGTCACATCTGGCAGGCATTTTCCATGGCAAGCAATTTTCTTTTTTGGGGTGTGTGTTTTTGGTGGCTGCTTTTTTTCCATAGCTGTATGCATTTCTCCGGGTAAAGTCCACTTCAGTCTACACTTTCATGATTGGCAGTACATGTACATACACACATTACAGTCCTAATCCCTAGCCTCTCTTCCTCCACCCCCACCCCCTTATTACAAATACGAAAAATGGATGCCTTTAGCCCACAGGCCAAAATATACATAATGTAGTTCTTGAACATTTTGCAAACTTAACTGCAATTTTCCTTCACTTGACTGGCCAGTGTGCCCCATAGTTGTGACACATCATCCATACTGCCCACCCTACCCCAAACAAAGTTTTTGACCTGGGTCATGCTATCTTTATTTCTCATTCAAAATGATTTGCATAAACACTGAAATTAATTAAAAATCACTGAAGCAGACATTTTATGTCCGACCTATTTTGGATGGTTTTAACAGGAAATGGGGTCAACATTTGTGCAACACTGTAACAAAAAAGTCCATCATGTAATTTGTTTCTGCTCCACTTTCAAATAGTATAACACAAAAGATGGGTAGTTACCATGGTGACAGTTTCAAGGAAATCTGCAAGTACTGTTTTTACATACATACCAACACATGCATTTTGTTGTGCAGCCGTTTTCTCGACACAAACTTTGTGAATTTTTGTTTTTCCAAATCTGGATTAAGATCCTTGTCCCAGGTAAATATTCCCGTAAGACATGGTTACCATGGCAACTTGATATTTCACACTGAACAAACAACTGAGTGTATGTAATGCAACCGGAAATTCTTCAAAGCAAACCATTAATTTCACATCTTCCCAAATACTTTCATAATAGAACAAAATAACTGCAGATATGCACATTTTTCCAGCAAACATATCAAACATAAATATGACGAATAAATGATAAGCTACATCAGGCTATTGACAGGGGAGGCTAGCCCAATCAGTTTTGATGACACAGTATCTCATCACTTACTGGGAAAAACTGCTACAAATTAATAAATTTGTACCCACAAATGACAAAAAATGTGTTTCACAAACTTGACACATATTTCTTATATTAAAAATGAAATAAATAAAATAAAATAAATAAATAATAAATAAATAACTATAAATAAATACATAAATAAATAAGTAAATAAATAAATAAATAAATAAATAAATAAATAAATAAATAAATAAAAGAATTTAAATATATAAAAAAAAAAGATTTTTTTTTAAAAAGGAAAACAAAACACAAAGAAAAATTCTGACATCAGTGCTACATGAAAGTTGGTAGGTTGGTAGTTAAAACCGGAGGGCTTTCTGATATATTGTTAAAAATGAATATTCCGTACACAAAACGAACCTCATATTCATGTATATTAATTATTTCACAAGTATCCATTTTTCTCGTAACAGCCCTGCCAAGAAATGCACCTTAAACTTGTCCATCAGAATTTGGTTTCCAGATGACAACTATACGGCGAAATTAACTTCTCCATACAAGCAATGAACTCTCATATATTTCTAATGCAAAATCTATACATGTATTGGATGTCAAATGGAATGTAATTTGTGAAAGATCTCAAACGATAACGGTGTGAAGGGAATGCAACACTCGTGTGAAACTCATATCCCTGGTGTCAAGCGGACAGCTTAAGAGCATTAATCTTGGTCAAATGTCCTTTTTTTTAAACTTGACAGCACTGCATATACAGAAAGCTGTACTTGATTTATGAACGAACACAATTGTTACAAAACTGGACACAAAGTTCTATACATATGCTGAAAGAACTCACTGGAGTTATGGTTGAGAAAAATTATATACATGTATTGACAAATATACAGTTAAAGGTCATTGATACATACCAAACAAAACACAATTTATATGCACATTGTGTTCTCTCTTGATAATTCCACTGGTGTGAATAAACATTTCATGCCAAGGGTGGGAGGGGGAGTGTTCCATTTTTTACCATTATAGTTATGTTGTGACCATAAAAAAATCCAAAGGGACATAAAAAGTGATTCAAGACTCCTACAGACTGGCCACTTCAAATTATTTGTCAACATGAAAAGCGTCAAGTCCATGCACGAGATCCTTTTTCATTTAAAAGAAAAATAAATAAAATCTTCAAAATTTTACGTGACAGAATGTTTTTGTCTCCTCATATCTGACCCTAAAATCCAACTTATGAACTGGTGACGCGGCTGTTAATTTAGATTTATGAGGTAAAGATGTATAAATACAGTACTCCAGGTTGTTTAGAAGATCTGTGTAGTAACTGGCAGACATTAAAGCAGTACTGCACAAACTTGAAACATAAAAAACTCTAATTATATATAATTTACAGTTTATCACGTACATACTGCCCATATATTAATGAATTGTATTTAGAGAGGTCGGATCAAGTTCATGAGTAGTTTTATGGACTAGCATCATTTATAGTGAATATCAACATATCATAAAAAATATATTAGCCTGAATACAGTATCGTGCATTTAATATATCTAGTAACCTTTCTATGATTCACATAGAAACAAATATATACCAAGGTGTCAATCCTATGAAGATCAATAGAAAATCTTACCTTTTTTTGTTAAAGGTCTTCAAAACACCAATAAAGTTAAATGACAATGAGCAATACCATATGGAAAAAATTATGTTTACACGTTATATAAAGGAAAATATGGCTTCCTTTACATTAAAATTTTAATTTGTAGTGAAATTAGCTCCCCCACATGATCCCAGATAAACAATTTTGGTGCTAACTGAAAGACTGACATGTTTTTTTAATTTTATTATTTTTTTTGGGGGGGAGGGCGCTTTTTATCACTGATAGCAGCAGAGATACAGCTTTTTCAAGAGTAAATTGGTAAAAAAATTTTTTTTTTTAATTTTAACAAATTATTTGAAACAGATGTATCTCTAGTACTATAAATATTAAGTAAACAATACAGAATTTAATGAATATTTCAGGCTGCAAACAGGAGTCTAATTTGGCATCCAAATTTGTTGGTTTGGGCATTACACAGATACACAAACAAAAACACATACTTCCAAGACAGTCTCCATGTTCTCTTCTACAAGGAAATGTAAAGGTTTATGTGTGTTTGTTGGACTCAATGAAGAAGATTATGTTCTTAGATGAGAGCTCCTTCCAGAAAATGTCTCTGGATTGCTACCTTCATTTTTTCACACTTCTAAAATACTTTTTGTTTTTTACCTACTACATGTACTTCTGTTAACCCTTGCATGCCACATCAGATTAAAGCTGGACTTTAAATTTAACATAATTTTTTGCACAAAGATAACAAATAACACATAGTTGTGTTATAACCTGCGTGTACAATTAATATAATTTCCATACAAAATGGTAAAATACTGTCTCGCCCCCACTCTAAGAAAAATAGAAATAAAAATACTCAAAATGTAGGTAAATCATGTCCATATAAATATAATTGCCAGGGTTACAAGTCAGCTGTCTGTTGACCAGAGTCTGGATTTCAATGAAATGGCCAATTTTAACTTTCCTCCCTTGCTGACAAAGCTTAACCCTTTCCCCCTTAAACCTGCCAAAACCAGTTGGTGTTCAAATGTCGTCTGCTTCAGCGTTTTAAACTGATTTCAACAGCAATGAAAAACAATTTGACTGAGAATTGAAGATGAGACCTGTCAAGACAACACGACCCAGGTCAACAGCTTTCCTCGGCATGGGTTGGGCACTAAAACCCATGCCGAGGAAAGCTGTGGGCTCAGTCTTAATTCAAGGGGGAAAGGGCTACAGACCGGACAACTCTGCCCCAAGTGGGCCAGCCAGAGCTTGCTCTGTTCAGGGGGTAAAACTTTTATCCAGTGTCGATATCAATCTACATCTTAGCATAGCTAGCAATATTGTGGATCTGAAATGATCAATATTACACTGCCCCCAGCAATATCACCTTTTGCTTTACCATAAAATCCCAATGGGATTATTTCTACTGATCTACCAAACAAAAAGTGACTCTGAAATAAAGTTGTATTATAAAAATGTCCTCTTAAAATAAGTGTAAAACATTTTAATAAATGATATACATGTACTATAGTACAATACAAATGAAAATGCTGATATTATACTTTTCAGTGCATACAAAAGACACCAAAAAAAAAAGAGAGAGAGAGAAAAAACAATGATAATAAATTTGTCTGTCCATTATTTATTTTGTAATTTTTGTATACACTTGTGCTTTGCTTCTCTTTGGCCAATAAACCTTGGTTTCCCATCATTTGTATCAATCCATAATTTAAACTTTGAGATGTTTTAACAGCCAAATAAGAATACACTTACTAAAAGCAGAAGTGCCAATAAAATATTGTCTAACATTTCAATGTATGGAAACTTTAATAGCAACACTACAATCAGAATGTACTGTCAGGTCCTTGAAAAGGCAGAAAACTCCTACACAGATTATGACTGCATGACAAGTCACTCTAAGTACAGTCAGTGGAGATGTTTGTGGTGGTTTTAAATTGTGTAAGTGCTCATTTCATATTTTTTATGGACGACCAAGATATTTACAAATCATATAAACACAATAATTTCAAACTTTATTTACAAAACAATACACATATATACACACAAGACAGTATTGGTTGGGACAATTCAAAGTCTGGTCAGTGAAAGAAGGCTCACCTTGCCTGGAGTAAGGTGTTTGCAGAATTTTTTTCCCAGCTGCCCACCTCTATTCATATTGAAAATTTAGGATTTTTTATTTCATCAAATTGAAATAAAAGTCTTATTTGAGAAGTCTACTTTTGATCTTAAGACTGACATACAGTTGTGTATATAACAGCATTATATATCAGAAAATGTTGACATGAGAAGAGTGGTAATTTCAGACAATTATATGTTCAGAGACAATGACAACAGGCTGTATTTTGAGAAATTTTAACCATTAGAGCACAAAGTTAATTTTGCTATTTGACAGTTTCATTATAAATGCTCACTCAAGGTGAATAACCTTTACATCTATGTGTCAAATGATATAATATGGGACACACATATTAATTTTGCACCAGAATTTCTGTTCCTGTGGCGAGGTAATGTTGACAGTCAGCAGACTGATAGAAAATCAATTTACAGGAGTTACAAGCAATGAGACAATAATGACTACTTATTCGAAATACATGATGACTCTCTTCTCGTTCTTATTTCAAGCTCAGGGTGTGCTTGGAAAACACGACTATGACTTGTTAAACAGTTAATTTCATCCGAAAATACTAATTTGGCAAGAGAACTGTATGTTGCCATGTTTGACAGAGGGCTCTGCCCACACATACAGGTATCCATTGTTAAATTACCCTGGAAAAAACAGCCCCGCAGCATTATGTATGTCCCATATTAGCACATTCATGTGGTTCTACATGATATATTTTGCCAAATCTTGTGCTTTAGAAGTGCTCCATATTCTTGATATATCAAGATTGATGGTTCCAGTTAGGTAATTTGATGGCATGTAATGCTTCTAAACAAGTGTATTGTCCCTGTTTGTCATTTCAATTTGGTTTCTCATGATTTCAGGCCAAATCATAAGACTTCGCCCATCCATAAAATTGGCTGAATCACAACCATTACCCAAGGGTCATATGTCAACATATTTTCCCTTGCTGACTGAGAAGGGTTCATGTGTACATACCATATTCATTCTATTAAGGACACTTGCCCTAATAAAGGGATTATACCTTTTTTTAGAAAAAAAAAGGCCTCAGTCTTCAATGATATTGTATATTTTCATGCCCAATTCTAGTCCATTACATGTATCTCTTTTTTCCCCATCCATATCAGAGTCATGCAATATACTGTTTGTGAAGGCACTGAGTGCTTATTAGAATGGATATGGTATCTTCCATCACTTGTTGACTTTGATAGCATTTGATGATGTACATACCAGGTATACAACTTTAGTCCATATCATATCAGATAACAATATTTAATGGAATGATGTCTGAATCAAAACCTCCTCACTGGAAGAGGACATTTTTAGGTCAACAAACCAGTCTTGAACCAAATCAAACAAAAGCACCAGTAATTTATATTTCTTTCATGATCCTTATATGATCTCATCTGCCCACATAAGGTGATATCAACTGAAACACTTTCCCAACTATGAAAGTGTTACCATGGTTCCCAAAATGATCTGTGATATGATTGGCTACTGTCTCAATATGCAGGTGACTGTCAATGAAGTGTCTGCTGTTGAAACAAGGAGTGTCCCTCCCTGCCATGGTCTCTACAGAACTTTGGGCGACTCTTTTCTCGGTTTTCGTTGGGGTGATTTTTTATTTTTTTCATCCTTAAACAGAAACCTGAAGCTGAAAAGAAATAAAAAAGACAAGAAGATCTACTAAGAGTGGTACACGACTCACAACAATGCATGCGTAGGAATAAAATACACGGGGTATGCATTATACTAAGGGAAAATCAATTTCTGGCTGTATGAGGTTTTAACACAGTGGAACCTTGTTATAATGACACCATCTGTTCCCTCAAAACCTGTGTTCTTAAGAAAATATGTGGGATATCTGAGTGTCCTTATAATGAGGTTTCACTGTATATTTAACTTCATACTACTTTATAACCTTTATATAAAACAAGAAGACTGTGACAGTCATGTGCTCAGCTGACCTTGGATGCTCAAACTGAAGTGGTCCTGTGACCTTTGGAGCAATATCAAGGTCATCTTTCTTTAGGACCATCATCACTGTTTGCAATATCAAAGTCTGAATACTCACACTTCTGGAGTTGCTACTGTTTTAATGAAAAGTGACAGGATCCACTATTACCAAAATACAAGCCAACTTGTCAGTTGAACTTTTCACAGTCGTTCAACGTCAAAATTAACTACACCAAAAGAAATCCCATAGATACTTTTCTCTAAGTGTTTCATGCTAATCAGAATTCAGGAATGTTTATTTGACCCATCAAACAGTCTTGCAAAACAAACATACATGAATATTATCTGAAGAAAAAGTTCAAATAATGCAGAAAAATAAAAATGAGTACTTCAGGAAGACAAACATTTAGGCCTTTAATAGACCACTACCATGTGTGCCACCCTATATAGGAGTATGAAATTAATAATAAAGTGATCATAGAGATGCTAACTGTTCACAATAAAAACTCATATACAATACTAATAACGATTACCAATATAGCAATTTGAAATTTTACGCAATCTTCATAATTTTGTATCATGTACTTAGTATCCACCATTACAAGCACACAAGGCAGTAGGTCAATCTTCCAAGCCCTTCAAGGTCAAAATCAACAACACCAAGAGATACACGACGCACTTTCAAGCTGTTGTTCAATTGTGACCAAGGGCCTAGGATCCAACACTACTGAGATATCAGCCAATCTGTCACACTGGCTGCTATCCGTATAGTGACAATGCTAACATGTACACACGCTCAACCTCGTAATTCCGAATTTCAATAATTTGTTGAAAATTAGGAAATGCCTGCAGCATCATGTCGTGAACAAATTTAATGGAAATTGACTCCAAGTACATTCCTAACTAGTTTGAAGAGTATCCTGTATGCAATTTGAGAAAAGTAAAAAAACAGAACAAAAAACACCCCAAAACTCATGAAATAAAGAAACAAATTGCAGCAGCACCACCCATTGGTCTAGGGTGTGCCTGGGCAATTTCAAAACAATTGACCAAGCTGTTTCAGAGATTTTTTAAGATTTTGCCCCCTAAAATGACAAACATACAAAAATTTAAATTAAAAAAAAAAATCCAAAATAAGTAGACTGTGATCACTTGAATGAATTTAGTGGACACCCACTCAACATACACCTCTACCACCTTGAAAAGGATCAGACTTATAGTTCTGGAGAAGCAGTGAAAAATGTAACTGTGGACAGACAATGGAAGAAAAGAGAGACATACAGAGAAATGGATGATGGACAACCACCGATCTTATAAGTTCAGCTGACTGACAAGTCAGCTGAACTAAAATGTTCTTGGATTGTGGGTCAGCTATCAATTGGTCACAGAACAAAATCATCAAATTAATTACATTCAAGTTTTGTTCAATTTTCATTTACTTCCTAAACAAAGAGGAAACATTAGCAAGCAGGCATAAAACAAAATTCACAACATCTTAGAATAATCATCTATTTGAATGCACAGGTATGCTAGACATTAATTGCAATATTGCCCACCAGGGGACAGCACATGACAACAAAGGCATCCAGCAGGAGCAGAGAGTTTACAGCAAAAATATACACTTTACTGAAATGGGAACAAAACTAAAGACATTATTAGCAAAACCATAACACGGGCACAAAAATACACATACAAAGGTCAACAGTCGGTGTTTTGCTGAAATAAAATGTTGTGAAAGGCTTGGGTGAATGACAAGGCAGAACTTTTGGTTCCTGTTTTAAAAGGGAAAAGTGAAAAAGGAAGGGGAAAAAATCACTCCAAATAAGTTGTGGACCTTGGACCAGTGGCAGATAGGTTTTGCTTTGGCCTAGATTTCTACCTCAGAACAGTATTAAATCTGTATCCAGAGAAAGCATTCTATAAATATCTAGTTTCCATTACATTCAAAGGACCAGTAGAAAGTTGTACGATACCAATAATAATATTATATAGCTTCTGTGGTCTCAAACCTCACACTTTTTTTTTTTTCCTTTTTATCCTGCCTCAACTTTGCAACACATAAACTGTTATGCACACATAACTACATCTCCAATACTGTACACATGTGAAACAGGTGAGCAAGAAAGCATCCTACTTTGTCTTCTACTCCACAAGTTTATATATTTGTTTACTTATACCAATATCACAATGTTATGCCCTCCTCCCCCCAACCCCACCCCTATTGTAAAATACATGTGCCCATACTTGTTGCTGTTAGTGAAATGTGAACATATAATAGAGAGACAATACAAATCTTCTAAGTCTATCACATGTGGCACATTCTTTGGAAATTGAAGACTTCGTGTCTTTGTGATTTCTTCAGGAATATAAACATCTGCTTATTGTCTGATACTGTGTGATAGCTGTCCCAAAATAAAGAAGTCTGACCTAATATGAAAAGCTGACACTTTCTTTTTTCAGCATTGAACCATACACGGCTCTTAATCTAATTAATTTCATTATGGACACATCACTGCACATGATGAATTGTAAAAAATGCTTTTCATTGGATCATGGTGGGTTTAAAGTGACCAAATGGTACAAAATAATTTATTTATATCCATTTTGTTGAACAAAAACACACCCTTAAAATAGTTTGATTCCCATAAGAACTCTCTCGAGTGCAAACAGATCACACTTTCAGGTTGCCCCTTTCAATTTCATACAAAGGTCCAATAAATTGTATTTTTGTATTAGCCGAGGGCTATTTTACCAATCCACATGAAATAAATAAAGTATACTATTATGATTATACTTTTAGTGAAATTCTGAATAAACTCTATGTTAATGTTTATGATCTGTTATGATCTGAAAGTCAGCGTTCATTTGGTCTCCTGCAAAAAAACAACAAAACACAAAAAACAAAAAAAACAAAAAAAAAAAAACAAACAAACAAAAAAAAAAAAAAAAGAACCAACCAAATGTAAACTGGTCCCTGTCCACAGAGATCACTAACCACTTTCCTTAAAAAGACACCTTTTCAAGATACTTTGCTATGTAGCTCTGTTATTATCATTATTATTTTTTCATTTAGTTGTGAACATGTGTCCCTAAACATGAATCATGGGACTGATGGTGTGGAGCATTGTAAAACTGCACCTTGAACCAGCATGTCACACAACAAGCCATTGTAAACAGTCATACTTAGTACCAATACATTTGTCTGTCAATATTAGGCAATAAATGATGTAAGAAAGTGCTTTTTTATTTGATCCACAAAGGTGTCAAAAACTTGTAGCACCACCCCAGAACCTCAATATACTGGCTAAAAAGATTGCGTTCATTGATAGTTTCCTCTTACTGGTACAAAATAATTGATCTATATCCATTTTGTTGAACAAAAACCCACCCTTAAAAAAGTTTGATTCACGCAAGAACTCTCTGGAATAGATAGTTGAGCAAGGAGTTATTATTATCATTATAATTATTATGTCTGTGTGCCAACACAGGCATACTGTTTTTCTAGGAATTCTTTATTTCTTGTTTTTCCTTCCTTCCTCCCTCCCTCCCTCCCTCCCTCCCTTCCTTCCTTCCTTCCTTCCTTCCTTCCTTCCTTACTTACTTACTTACTTACTTACTTACTTAATCGGCAAATTTGTCTGACATTTCATTTGAAAAGTATTATGTATAGAAACTCCAAACTTGGCATGATTAAACTTCCATACATGCAGTCTCGAGTTTTTGTAAAGAGGTTTAATGTTTGGAAAATTATGCAAATCAGGGCCATTTGAAAATTTAAATATTATAGGCACAGGTAACCTGTCCAACTTCAATTCACAGGTTTGTAATACTGCACATTTTTGTAATTTACATATGACCTCCAAAGGTCAAAGGTCAAGGTTATTTGGACCTTTGAAATTTTCTTCTAGCCCGAGCTTGGCCAATTTTTATCCAACTTTGACCATGTTGGGCTCAAATTGTCAACAATTGGTCATCTCACTGCAACAAATCTAAATGCAGACCCTGTTGAAGAGTATGTATTTTCAAGTTCAAAACCAGATAAAGTGTTTTCATCGATATATATATATATATTAATTTTGTAACATCCCATTAACATATTTTGAGGAAGCAGTTTTGCCAATGAGGACAGTGAAAAGTTGAAGAAACTATTTGTGTATTAAGGGTGTCAAGACTAAGGTAACTGTGGCATTGATTTGTCTTATCCCAACCTCATCATCTACTCCCCACCCCACCCCTACCTCTGCAGCAAACATTGGGGTGTCCCTTTATAGTCATCCATTCATTAGTGTCTTTGCATTTTAATTTGTGTCACTAGACAACGGTAAATACAACCTTGATTCTATCCATTCATTCAAAAAAGTCTAATGTACATGTACTTCTATAGTTACCTACTAAAAAGCATACTTTGAGCTCAGCAAGTTTCAAGATAGGCACTACTTCTCCACTTTGGTTGATCTACCCTCTATCACAAATTGTGCATCAGAGTATAAGCATTTAAGTTGCAACCAATATTCAAGTTTATCTTTATGACAAAATAAATTCATTTATAGTAAGTAGAAGTTAATGTGCAACAGGACCTTAGCTCTCGTGATCAAAATATTCTAGTACAAGCATTCAAGTTTACAACCAATATTCATCTTTATGATTACATAAATTCACTCTACACTGGTTAAAAGCAATTTTTGACACAGTCTCAGCTTTTGTGAATAAAATATTCAAATGGAATGTACAGGTTTGAAAGTCACTTTGCCTTGCTCAAGTTTGGTACATTATTGGAAGGTGTCCTCCAGTGAAAAGTAACACCAACCTAAAACAAGCAGATCAGCCAGCATTTTAAAAACAAGAAAAAACCATAGATATTGATCAGCTGGAGTATGACAGATCCTTTAAACATGGAGGAAAAAAACTGATTTTGGAATCAATGAGTTTCAGCCATACAAGTAAAGATACTCTGAACCTGTTTATAGGTACACACGTGTATACATGATACCTACATATATATGTGTGTATATACATGTATACAGATACATACATGCATGTGTATGTATATATATATATATATATATATATATATATATATATATATATATATATATATATATATATATATATATATATATATATATATATGTAATAGCTTGTATCTGAACACAGCTAATAACCAGGAAGACCTTTGAACTCCTATATTTTCAATGTTTTTTTAACCTTTTGAGTGGTTATCAAGAGAATAGCCATACCTATCTAAATTGTTATGATGACTCCACCATCATATTCCCTTTCACTCAAGTATCAGCATGACAATGTTGGGGAGCTCCACAGAATGTAAAAAGTCCAGGTGAAAGGTTTGCCCCTGCACACTTTAGGATCAATCACCTAATATGTGCTGAAGAAAGCTGTTTACTCAGTCTAAGAGTCAGCTGTTTACTCAGTCTAAGAATCAGCTGTTTACTCAGTCTAAGAATCAGCTATTTACTCAATCTAAGAATCAGCTGTTTACTCAGTCTAAGAGTCAGCTGTTTACTCAGTCTTAAGTATCAGCTGTTTACTCGGTGTATGAATCAGCTGTTTACTCAGTCTAAGAATCAGCTCTTTACTCAGTCTAAGAATCAGCTGTTTACTCAGTTTAAGAGTCAGCTGTTTACTCAGTCTTAAGTATCAGCTGTTTACTCAGTCTAAGAATCAGCTGTTTACTCAGTCTAAGAATCAGCTGTTTACTCAGTCTAAGAATCAGCTCTTTACTCAGTCTAAGAACAAGCTCTTTACTCAGTCTAAGAATCAGCTCTTTACTCAGTCTAAGAATCAGCTGTTTACTCAGTCTAAGAATCAGCTCTTTACTCAGTCTAAGAATCAGTATTGTTTGCTGTGATACTGAGTGCTGCACATGTAGTAATGTCTCATAGATAGACTTATCAACTTGCATGACCAAAAAGACTGGTTTCCTACTCTAATACAGACAGAATTATACAAAACCAACACATCTGAAAATGAGTTATCCATATTTTCTCTTCTTTTTTTTGTTTTTTTGTTGTTGTTTTGTTTTTAAACAGGATACAGAAGCCTACTGATAACACATAATACACCAGATAAATATCATCATTAAAACTTATAAATATAATTCGCACATTATATATAATACTTTGGAACCTGGATACCATACTCATTCTAACTGAAGCACATAATACTGGAGTCCTAGGTCATCAGGGTCCAAACTGTGATCCTTTTAACGCATCCCTTCTGGTGGAAAAAATTACAAAACCTTGATCTTTAGGAAATTTTAATGCTGAGTCATTGTGCAAGGTCTCCTTGTCAATAAGTAGGTCACTGTGACCTACAGTAAACACTCACTTCTATGTTACATCATGTGAGCCCCTTGCGCTAAATCTGAGTGAAATCATTCACCCTGTTTTCAAGATACGATAGTGACATATCACCAAAAGCATCGGGCCATCCATGGGACAGAAGTAATTACTTCTTAAAAACACTTCTAGATCCTATATACATATTCACAGTTGACCTTACTAATCTTACCACAAATACAAGTCATCCCATTTTTTTTTCTGCCAAGACGGCAGTTAGACCGCTAGATCAGTTCGATGCCTAGGCGCTATATTTGTGACGTTGCCTCACGGCCCGTAGCAACGTTACCCCTTTGCTATACAAGCAAGCGACGTAAAAGTATTTTCAAATGTCCCCTGATGAGTTCACAGAGAACGAAACCGGTCGGGACTCCGCTGCTATAGGCATCCCTCACCACTGGTCTCGCCTGGTTTTTTATCATCCCATTTTTTCACAGAAACATTTTATTTGGCACAACTGCTGTGAAACAGCTGACCTAATAGGTCCCCTCAACAAGAGGAAAAAGTGGGGTGTGTTAAGCTGATGAGAAAACATTTGTGAGCATTCTGTAACTTTTCTCTGCTTGAGAATGAACAAGTATTTTGCTACATTGAACCTCATCCTGTACTTTGGTATCATGTGTGTTACATTTAGAATGAATATGGAATAGCATGTTGTGCATTTCTTCTCTCCAAAATCCTAATCTGTTTGGCTTTGACCTCGATTAGTCAACAAAATCTGCCATCTTTTGGCTTCTGTTTCATTTTCTTCTTCTTCTATTTCCTTGTAGGACAAATCTGCCCTTGTCATATAAATAATTCAGGTCTCAAACACTTCATTCACATAGTTGCTGTTCCAGCAAAAACACATAATCATTCTGCTGTAACCCAGCATCGTTGTTACTATGGAAGGTTTTACAAAATGACAACCTGGGGGACCACTATCATACAAAGGATTGTGGGATATATGTTAATCATGTGCTAGCTGTACTCCCATCATGCATCATTCTATAGTCAGCTTTTCCATGAAGCGCTGAAACCTATAAATAAAAGAACAGTCATTAGCATTGTGACAGTACTGGCCATTGGTTGTAAACATCAACTGAAGTTACATGCACAGAAATGTCCACCTTCTCTTAAAATTTACTTTTCAGTGCAATCTTGATTGGTAGGGTGGCTGGGGTGGGGTGGGTTGGGGGTGGGGGAGAACTCTTTATAAATACATCTATCCATTGATATATGATTAACTCATGCCATCTGACAGGCAAGGTGGTAAACACCTTGGTAGCGGGGTGGAGCGGGGTGGAGCGGGGTGGGTGAGGTGGTTAACATTTTCATGAGAGGCGCTTTCTGGCACAGCAACCGAGTGGCAACCACAGCATGACTTGCCAGAAAATGCACGCACGCACGCACGCACACACACACACACACACACACACACACCTACCCCACGCCACTAATGTCACATTAGACTTGTTAGTACTTGCATGGAATCTAGAATTATAAAGGAATTCACAGTGGTCTGCATATGGAATACAAAACATTCGACATACAACAGAAATGGGTCTGTAACAAGGTGGATGTCCTTGAGGAGTAGTCTCTTTATGAAGAGATCTTAATAGGGAGATTTCACTGTGTATGAGAAAATATGAACAGTGTGGAATGGGTAAATTCATATATTTCACTTGAACCTGTCGGCCCAAATTGCCCCATCATAGCGCAAAATACAGAACATGTGAAAATTTGTAATTGCAAATGAACCACTCAGGAAGTATAAGTCACTTATGTTGATATCAATAAACACGCTGCTTCTGCCAACAAAATCTGCAATATAAATAGACATGCCATGCAAGGCTCTGTGACTCAAAGGCACCGGAATATTTCAAAAGCTGTAAGACCTCAGTTTTTTTGAATGAAAATGATTTTTGTATGGATACAGGAATACCGTGCTCTAAGTCCAACTTCTACAAGGTGGTCAGGCAGGGACACTTGTAACTCCAAGCTGTACACTCAGTCCAAAAGGTGGCACTGAAAAAGGAGATCTTTGGAAGGGGATAGTATTTGCCGGAGATCAAATTTTGCCAGTAGATACACATACATGTATGGTCGGAAGCACTATAATCAATTTAATCTGGTAAACTCAAAGCAACCATGTAGTGTCAAATATAACCTACATTGTCATGGGAACAAACTTTGACATAGTAAATTTTTGGAGATATTAACAGCACACACTTTAAATACTTACCTTAAATTTGGGGCTTGGGGATATTTTTTGTACAATACCTTGAATAACATTGATTCTTCATGTAAAACAAACTGCCCTGACTCAACAGTAATTTGTAAATTCTGCACAGGACACAAACTCTATCTCCCTACCACCCAATAGTAATTTATATATTCTGCAGAGGACAGAAACTGTCTCTCAAAGCATTTTACACCAGAATCCTGACAGTCAATACTTACAGCTTCCTAATATTGGATTCTGGAACCTGGTCAGGATATAGTTTCTCATCTGGTTCTTTGTTGATGGGCCCATGTACTGGGGCATCAAAGTCAAAGTAACTTTTTCTACAACATAACAAAATTGAAATGCGAGATTGTTGCATGTGGTCCTACCAAACAAATGACGACTTAATAATTACTGTTTACACAGGCCCAATACAGAAGGTGTACAGCACGCTGTTTTTATGTTTAACCCTTTCCCGCCCAATACAGAAGGTGTACAGCACACTGTTTTTATGTTTAACCCTTTCCCGCCCAATACAGAAGGTGTACAGCACACTGTTTTTATGTTTAACCCTTTCCCGTTCAAATTCCCCAAAGCGCCCAAATGTTAATTGTTGTCTGCCTTAACATTTTTACTTCAATTTCTTGTTACTAGAAGACATTTTTGCTGAGATTTCTATAGAAGGCCACTTATGAATCGAATGTTGTAGGTCAAAAGCTTTCCTTGGAGTGGGTTGGGTGCAAGGTGCCCAACCCACACCCAGGAAAGCTACTGACTCAATCACAATACTGACCAGGAATGGGTTAAGGCCTGCCCTTGTTTGGCTTAAATCACATGTACAACACTTGATCTAGCAAGTGGATCCATAAATTGAGTAACATCAAAATTACGGAAACATCACCAAATACGCATGATTTCACATTAAACCGTACGCGAAGAGAATAGATCAAACTGCCTCTTCATGGCTGGGGTAACACTCAAGTACTGTAACAACAGCTTTCCCTGCTATGGACTGGGTGCACCACATTCAATCCAAGGAAAGTTGTTGACCTGCAACATGCTTTCGTGATATGTCTTGTGTGCAATTATTATTACAAATGTACATAGTTAAAATGAAATTTAAGACGAAACATTGAAGAAGACTTCACATCCAGACACTTTTGGGTAATTGGTGTCATGGGAAAGCATTAACAGTAACATAAGCTTTAATATTTGTAGTACAGTCAAGAAAGTCACGATTTTCAGAATTCTGTCCTGTAAAACTAATGTAAAGGATTGTACAAAATCCACCAACTTACTGTTTTCCAATTCTGGTCTGGAAAAGAAACTAATTAGAGGCCCATAAGCCTAATGCTCTGCTGATATATAATCTGATAACCATGAATAAAATTTCATTCCCTGAAATGCATTCCCTCCATGACCCTATGAAATTAGCTGATGTTATCCATATGATGCAGCGTTGCACTCACGGAATTCCCATGACAGTCACAGAAATTAGAATTTCTGATCTGTCACCTCACGGATCATCGATCAACCCCCAAATCCCAGGAATTTCATGCAAAAGTAACCCCAGTATTTTTTTTAACGAGAGAATTTTCCATGAGACACTGTCAACATGCTGCGATTGAAGATATATTTGCTTAAATGGCTATTTTACTGGTGTGTAGCGGCTAACCTATTTTCCCTATTAGTATCAAAGTGTGGCACGTAAACTAATTTCTGATTGGCTTAGACGAGAGAATATTCAACCATACATTATTTATAAGCCAATGACAAGTATGTTTAGTTCTTCCCTCAATAATAGTCTTTTAAAGTGCAGCAAATTCATCCATGTAATCGCTGCGCTATCTTAGTTTGAATTTCTGGTGTTTTAGGATATAAAATGTGCAAACCAAGCCAAGAAAAGCCCAAAAAGGTGGGGTCTACACCAGAGTCGGGGAAGGTCACCAAAGTGTGATACAAAAGCACTTTTCAGGCCGAGTGGAAAGCAGATCAGGCCTTCTCGATCTGGATACAGTCCGTTCCTGGTGAGACACCATAATTAAGTTGTCATTTGTGGCCGGGGTTTTATTTCGTGGTGTTTAAAATTTTGCTCGTGGTTGGTCTAACGCTCAGTGTATTCCATCAATGATTGACAAGTGTCCGTATCTTTGTAGAATATGGATGAGGCAAAATCGGCCACCATAAGGGCACTTGTGAAGTATAAAAGTATCAGTGAGAAAGAGCACCAGTGAAAGACTAATGCAGCAACACCAAACCTCACCTGGCATTGAACAGATTGTTACACCACAGAGGCTGAGAGCACTTTAAAAAGATTAATATGCCACAGAGGCTGAGAGTAGTAACACTAAACATTCTTGTGCCACGCTGAAAAATGAAAAATTATGTACATGTATCATTAAAAAAATAAAGATTTGACTTTTTCACTATTTTTGCTGTGCCTATTTTATTTTTAGGTTAAAAACAAGTGATTTTCAGGTTATATCTAGCCTTAAAGGTAAGCCTACAACCACTTGGAAATTGCTCCTAATAGCTCATTTTAGTGCCATTTTCAAAAAATTTCCCAGGGAGCAAGCCCCTCAGCATGTTCACAGCTGTTGCCACTTGCGAAACACCCAAAATGCAAAACCTCAAGGACTTCAATCACAGCCAGGTTGCCAACATTGATGATGTAACATCAAACTTCCAAATGCACACATATTTTTGGTACATTTGGTATCAATCCCCTTATTCTTTATGAACATACTGAATTAAGTGTCCTTTATTAAAGTCCTTACTGACATTGAAAAATAGGTCAAGGTCACACAACACACAGCGCATTACAAAATCTGACCATTGGGCTAATGCACATTTGGTGTAAGTTTTGCAGTTCCATGTCAATCAATTATGTCATGGGCATCACAATTAAAACATTTCCTGATATGATATCCATTCCCCTCCATGATCTTGAGAAAGTAGGTCAAGGTCACCCAATTATGCAACATTGAACTTTTACATATGATCCACATTTGTGGTACATTTAGTTTTGTTGGTCTTCTAATTTCTCAACATGTCAAATTTAGTATCCTTTACTACACCATTATTGACCTCAAAAAATACATCAAGGTAACCCCAAAATTTACAAAATTTTATCCTTGGCCGAATGCATACTTGGTGTAAATTTACAAGTTCCATCTTAATTCATATTGAAAATAATTAATTTAATATACTTTTAATACCTATGATGCTAGTTCCACTTAATATCGGCAGAGATGTCACCATGACCATATGTCATAGACTTTTGTCTGTATAATATTCCTGTAATGGTATATTAATATATGTGCACAAGTTCAAACACAATGACCATAACAAAAATCATTTCCTGAAATGTATTCCCTCCATGACCTTGAGAAAGTAGGTCAAGGTCATCCATATTATGCAATATAAAACCTCCACACATGATACACATCTGTGGTACAATTGGTATCCTAAACCTTGTTCTGTCTCAACACAAATTTTAATGTGTTTTCAACATACTTTGGTCCCTATCTTTCGTCATACTGCAGGTGGCACCACCAAATTTTAACCTGTGTTTGTTGTTTAGCATGGTTGACCTTCCTGCCAAATTCCGTGAGGATTCATTTAAAACTCTTCAAAAAGGAGCATTCTCAAAATTTCCACATCTTGGCCCATATATAGCATAATAGTATACTATAGGTGGTGCCAATCATCTTGAACTTGACCTAGATTTTCATATACTTGGTAAGTCCTGAAAGTTATGTTGGGCTAACTTGAAAAGGGTGGACTGTATCATCTCCATAAGCCAAAGTTTACAGACGGACAGACAGACATGAGTGATTGCATAAGCTCTGAGACTTTTGGTCAGCAGAGCTAAAAACAGCATTAAAAGCTTTGACAAAGTCAATACACTCACTGGCTTTCTGATTCTGGCTTGTAAAACTGCAACTCCTCCTCCACCTCAATCAGTTTTGTTTTGAGCTCGTTCCTCTCCTGAAGAACCTCCCGTAATTCACTGATAGTGAAACGTGGTCTGTCTGGATCTTTCAAATCAATCACCATCTTCCCTTCCAGAGACAGTAATTCTTCTACTTTTCCTAGATCATGTGCCTCTAGCTGAAAAGTCAAATACAAAAAATGTCATTACTTGCACACATTTGAAATCTATCAAAGAATTTTTGTTTAAATTAAAAAAAAAAAATTAAAAGGCAATCACAATATTGCTGGATCCATGCCCCCCCCCCCCCCCCATTTATAACCTTGCTAATCACAGGTCTCATTTTGGAATGACCTTAGTCAATAAAAATAGGCTATCACCATGACCCAGATACTTGGCCTAGTGACCTACTTTTATGAATAATACACTCTTGTATCCAGATACACAGGTGTGTAGTTTCATGATTCTAAGTCAAAGGACAACAGAATAACAGCCCGGGCACAAAGTGTAATGTAGTTTTATATAAATGTATCACCCTGATCCAGATACTTGACCTAGTAACCTAGTTTTGTTTCATGATGCACCTTTAGGTTAACATATATGTGTGTGTGAAGTTTCATGAAACTGAGTTAAATAGTAAAAGAATTATAGCCCGGACTCAATTTTACAAGAATATGTCACTGTGTCTCAGATAATTGATCTAGTGACATATTTTTGGTACATCACACACCCTTTGTCCAGAAGCACCTGTGTGTAAAGTAGCATTAATCTAAGTTGAAGAACAAGTGATTATAGCTTGGACACGAATAGCAAAGACCCAGATACTTGACCTAGTGACCTATTTTGGTTTCATGACACACCTTTAGGTCAAGATATATGTGTATGTCAAGTTTCATGAAACTAAGTTAAATAGTAAAGGAATTATAGCCATTATAGCCCGGACACACTTTTATAAGAATATGTCACTGACCCAGATACTTGACCTAGTGAGCTACTTTTGGTATGTGACACACCCTTATGTCCAGATGCACCTGTGTGTGAAGTTTCATTATTAAGTTGAAGGGCAAGTGAATTATAGCTTGGACATGAAAAACGAATGGACAGACTCATGGAAAAAGCGATAACTGCATAAGAGCAAAAGGTAGGCGGTGGGGGGGGGGGGGGGCATAAAAATAAAAGAGAAAAGATTTTCAGTAATGTCAGCATCTTGGAGTTGACAAAAAATAAGTCTTTCACTAAGTTGAACAAGGTCAGACGGAACTAGGAGCGAGTTTTTCGTGCAAAAAAACATTATGCATCCCCCCTGCAGACACCTCTCACCAGATATGAGGGCCACCATTCTTCTGCAGAAAGTCTGACCTTGACCTTTGACCTCAAGGTCACCTCTCAGCAAATTTAAGGGAAATCTCACCTGGGTAAATAATGACAAAGTTTGATGGACTTCAATCATACCCATTTGAAGGTGTGGCAGGGAAACCTATTTATTTTGCAAGGCATAATAGTGACCTTGACCTTTAACCTGACAGTCATCCACAATCATATGAGAAAAATTCCCCAAGTCTATGGGGTATCTGTACCAAAAGTTTCAAGTGAATCTAGCTTACGGTTTTGAAGAAGTCAAAATGTGAACTACCATTGCAGACCCCATTGACTTACATGGTAATCAATAGGAGCACAAAAATTAACCACAAAAATACCAATAAATAAAATAAAACATTAAAAATCCAAAAATTATTGGAGGATAATCATTTAAAAACAGTTGGCAGCTACCTACCTGATGTACATCCCAACTAAGTTTGAAGAGAATCTGGCAAATTGTTTTGGAGAAGTTGAAAATGTGAATAAGCATTGCAATCCCCATCGACTTACATAGTACTCAACAGGAATGAGCTTTCAAGGTTTCTCATGTTTAAAATAAACCATACAAACTGAAAGCCCATATTAAAGTACTTACCTATTAACAATTGATAATAACCTTGGGCCCACAATGCACCATTAAGAAGGTATATGCCAATATGTGAAAATTGCTGAGTCAGCAGATATGCAACCTGGATTTGACTTTGACCTTTGACCTCAAGGTTATATATTATTTTATGGGACAAATTTCCCAGACCCATTGATTATCTGTACCAAATTAAGAGGCAATAGGTGAAGAGGGGACAGAAATATAAAGAAAATAAGATATGCGGCATCGGCGGCGGGGACAGCGAACGACGGGACTAAAATTCTAGACCTTTTTAATACACAAACAAAGATTTTTTTCACAGAAAGTGTACACATCAGGCACCGCCCCAGGCTAGGGCTCAGAGGCTCTCACTTAAAGGTCTTGGACCAGTAACCTAGGCCTAATGCATTTACATGTTAAAATAGCGACATTCGCGGGCTTATTTCTCCTATTTGAAACGTAAAACCACAACTTCCTTTGCATTCTTCTTCAAGTTTATACCGGTAGCAGCAAGTTAAAACCAAGAAAATGGGGGGTCATGTGACTAGATTTTTTTACAGGTGCATTTGTGTACCTTACCTCCATAATTGACTGTTCCGCGCCAAATATGTCTCCAAAAATACACAAAGTTATCAAATGATTTAAACTATTTCTAGAGTAGCAGTGCCTTTCTAAAACTCACAGTTGATAAGTATTTTCCTATCCAAAATGATGATGGGACCTAATTTGGGATGCTCTGCCCCTGTGATATTAACATCCAATAGACACAGCAACAGTATTCAGTACATGTACTCGATCAAAAGTTGTGGATCAGTTGACCCGACCTTGAGGGGTTACTGGTCCAAGACCTATAAACAGCTTTCAGTTTGACCCATCTGGCCACCAGGGGGCTCTTCCAGAACTTCTGTAATTGCCACCTGCACTGTCTTACACACGGCAGGCTAATAGGACCACATTAAGGTTTGTTACATCATCATGATCATAGTTATCACACTTTGGTCAGGTTTGCATAATCATGGACAACTGCCATGTTTTTATGCAAAGCGGCAATCTGCCTTAGAACATGGACATTTTGCTGTCTATTTCTGTGTGTGTATGTCAAATATAGAATTAGGATTGATGAGGCAAAACATTATGGTGCTGAAGCTTCAATAGTTATACTTTTTTTTACTGTTGGTCTTCTAATGATGCATAAATGCATGTTGAATATGAGTAATAATTTTGTGTAAAACATGACAGGACCCCCCACCCTACCCCCATGCCTGCCCATCACTCTTACTGGTGAAGGTGGGGATCCCTCTGTGCTGTCTTGTTCCCGCATCAGATCCTTGATTTTGCAGATCTGTTGCTCTTTGTCGTGAAGCTGTGCCTGCAGATCTGCCTTCTCTTGAATCAAGTTCGTAGCTTGTTGCTGTGTCAGTCGGTTCTTCCTTCGATAATCTGCATTCAGTTTGGCTATCCTCTCCATCTGCGACTGCATCTGAAAGAAAGAAAAAAATCATAAATGAAGGATCCCATTTAGTCTAATGGTTACCATGACAACTATTTGGCTTTGTGATATTGATATCATGGTCATCTGCCCAAAGGAGGTTGTCATTTCCTGGGCATTCAGAGCTAGAGAACAACAATCCACTATGATCTATTTTATTGTATTTGTCTTGACATTTAAATCCAGGTATCGAAAACCTGAGGAATTCTTTAATTTGGCTACAAAATATGGCAGACATCAAGAGGCCAAGCTCGCAGGTTTTACCCAATTGAAACATAACAGTATACATTCCCACAGCTGGGAGACTTTCCCACCTCCACCATACATCAGCTTAGTATCTACTGCAGTGTGAAAAGACAAATTTATTTCTGCTGGCATTCAGACTTGTGAACTAACAATGGTGGAAATCATATATTGGCTTAGTACATACTGCAGTGTGAAAAGACAAATTCATTTCTGCAGGCATTCAGACTTGTGAACTAACAATGGCGGAAATCAAACTCAAAATGCTGCAAGATTCATTTAACTCTAAAAGTACGCTATTATGCATATACAGTGACCTCTGTCTTGGGACACCACCTGCCTTGTAAGAAAATCTTTTCAAGACAGCTTGCTTATGACGAACTTTTCATCTTAATATTTTTTGCCTCCTATGAGAGACCACGGTTCATTTGGCCATCTCCAGTGTTGTTCTTACAAGCCAGGTTTCACTGTATACATGTGTACATTGGCATCTCAGTGTTAAGCATACTACACGTATAGCCATCCAATCAGCACACAGCCCATTCCAAACAATTGTCTGCATCATGCATTCATGATAGAGCTGGAGGTTCTGTGGGGAATGGAAGTGTTTTATACTGGAATTCTGTAGGACTTCATTATTCCAGAATTCACACTTCTGGATCCCTCATTTTGGACACATGTAGGGGTGAGACAAGATTTTTTTGGTTGTATTTATGTAATGCACACCAAAATCATTCACATACTTGTCCTTCAATTGTAAAAACATCAGTAAAAACCCAGTTTCTATCACATTCAAATACATGTACTCAAATTAAGAACCTGGGACTGGCAAATTTGTGTCACAGGATTAACTGACAGAATATGTAGACTTCACACCAATTTTACAAATGATGTACAAATCATATGGAACTTTGATGAAATTCTTGGTGCAGGTGTTCAGACATTCTCTAAATGAGAGCTACTTTCCGTGGGCATTGTTTGTGTTAAAAATCCCATACCTCATGTAAGTTTACAAAATATGGTTTAAACCAGTTTTAAGTAGTGTATAATATACATATATATATATATATATATATATATATATATTTTTTTTTTTTTTTTATAGTGCTTTTTAAGGTTTCCCCATGAATTCTATGAACACTTTTGCCAAACAATACCTATCAAGTATTTTATCTATATACAGGTTTCTATGTAAAGTAGTTACATGTAGTTTCTTTGTTTTTTTTTTCTTCTTTACTTTCTTTCAAAAATGAACAGTTTGAGAAATATGATTTCACTTGATTATTCTATTAACTTTATTTGACAATTAACACACAAACAGTAATAATGGTCCCCTGAACTTATGGACAGTGAAAGTGTAAACAAAACAATATAAATGCATATACATTAACAACATAACAATTGCCTCACTATCATTAGAACTCCCTCACCCCCCACCACTTTTGCCCCCTTCAAATACAAAAAAATATCAAAAACTGGTCAGTTTATTTCAATGGGTTGGTTCATAGCATTTTAAATTTTTCCTGACAAAACTGAATATTTTTACAGTTGTCACAGTCATCACATTTCAAATATATCTACATGGAACAGCAATTTGATGTCTGTATTTTCATGATCACCAGAACTGTCCCATTTCAAATATGCTTGCATTAAACAATTTGAAGTCATTATGAGCAATTTGAAGTTGGTTTTTTTTTTGCGATCACCAGAGCTGTCCCATTTCAGATATACTCACACTGAGCAATTTGAAGTCATTACGTTCACGTGAAGTGAACACTGTGACTGCTACCTGATGTTTAATTTCATTACACATCATGATTGGGTTTCGAAACAGCTTTTCAAAGCCCTTTTTGGTCAGGATGATAGTTCTCAGCAATGTAAAAAAAAAGATGAGATTTGACCCAAATACAACATAAATGTGGGTAACAAGATGCCCATTGACAAGGGTAGTCACTCATGAAGTGTATATTGTTTTCAAGAAAAAAAATCAAGTATTAGATCCAATTCAATTTGAATGAGATCAACTTCAGAGCACAAGAAATTGCCAACTTGACTGATGCAAATTTTGTGAAAAGCTGACCCGGTGATACTGTAATCAAAATAATGGCTTAATATAAATTTCAACAAAAAATCTCCTACACCTAAATGCACCTACAATCTTAAGAATTTTACAGAACAAATTCCCACACTTTCCATGCTATATGGTGTTACTCATTTCTCAAAAAAATGATGAAGTAAGCTATGCCTTTCTGGGAAATCTTGATTACTTTTCTTTTCTTTTTTCTATCGCTGTCTTTTTTTCTTTTTTTTTCACACAACAGATAATTGTTCTACATTTACATGCTCTAATATGTTGGCCACCTCCACAGACCAAAAACAATAAACTCGTTCAATACTAAGTTGCAAACTGATTCAACTGCCTTCCTGGGCCTGCTTCGGGCCCAATGCACCCACAGCATGCCGAGAAAAGTTGTTGGAGGGGACAATCTTCCTTTTCTCTGAAAATATAGGCATATTGAAGCTAAAACTAAATTCACTCTGGCAACAAATTCTGAATATAGAATCACTCTAATAATTTTGCAAAGAGTTGCTGTGATAAGCAGACAAAGGGTCAGCAAAGGTCAATGACCATGTCCCAGAATGCAACAGTCCATGCCACGCTGCTTCACCCAATTTGCAGTTTACATATACTAGTGACTGACAAGGAAATATTCACCATCGATGACTAAGACCCATAAACATCAATCATTCCACAATGAAAAAAAAAAAAGGAAGATAATTTGGATCTAACATCCTCGTTATCTTTTAACATATCTGGGAAATGGTTCTTCTCTACAAAAAACATGTGAGGCTGTTTGACAAGATGAACAGGAAATGACTAATTTTGCATCACGCACAAAATTCTTCAAATCTATTACAATTGTTACACTTACCCCCTTTATGCAGCAGAAAAGAATCAAATGATAAAAACGGCAATGTATGGACGCACAATTAACTCAATGTGTCATATGCGCAAATATATCATTCTGGGGCCCAAATTAATCTAATGAAAATGAAACTTGTAAACAAAGTAAAGGGAAGGGGTTTGTATCCAGAGCAGTCCTCAATGAAAATGCTGACATGTTCAGTATCAATATTTGAAAGTGAGCTGACACTTTAATTCAATTAACACCAGTTTCACATAAAAAAAAAAACGGAGGGGGGGGGGCTGCGCAATTGTTTAAAATACAATTTGTTGAAACTCAATAGTGAAAAATCACCAAAAACATTGTTTTTCACCTTTTATATTAATACTTCTACTGTAGTCAAAAAGGAACAAAAATTTATTCATGACCTACTGTATTTTCAGAAAGCACAATTTTCACAGAACAGTAATTCAGTTGACAGTACAGGAGTAAAAGGGTGTTATGCTGCTGCGAAGTATTTTTTTTTTTTTTGTTCCCCTTTATTTCAATACCATGATACTATGCATGTTTTCCTTTTCTTTGTCCTAAATTCAAGCGATTTTAAACTCCAGCTCTCCAGGTCATGTGATCGATCATACCAAGACAATTCAATAAACACACGACTTTCACAAGCACAACATTCTGGCCCACCACATCTGTTATCCATTTATCCAACTTACACATATGTAAAGTTGACATACAATTTAACATTATAATCTGTTGGTATGGTGATAAAAACAAAGGACAAGTAAAACATGTCCATGGATTTGCATTCAACACTTGGGCTACCTAGAAATAAAACGCCTCTGTATCCTGTCAGTCCAATGATTATGTCATCTTGGAATGCTTAAGCTAACTACCTCATCCACGAGTTCCCTGAATTAATATGTTATATTATTGTATTGTTACATGTACTTTAGGAAAACAAAACAACCAGAATCTAGTAAAAGCCAAAAGCTCTTATCACTTTAAGAACCCAGTCTAGTCATCATCAATGTTAGCCAGATCAAGTTGAGTAACAAGTATGTTAAAATGGGCCCTTTTAAGACCCCAGAGCGCAGCACTTCAGGGTGATCATTTGCATAATATTACTCATTTGCACAACAACAATTCCCTTTGAAGTTTTGGATTGGCAAAAAGCCAAATTTATGCAAATGAATACCCCCAACTGCTGCCATCTGGTGTCCCAAACTCCTCTAGTCTACCCTTAGCAAGTGACTCTTTAATAACTTTTAACATAAAAAAATAGTGGGATAGTCAGGTGGGCTTTTTGTTGTGATACCATATTACAATTTTTATAAAACTTGGAGCGCCACATATCACGCAAAACTCTGACACTGTCATAAATAATACTTTGATCATGATACAAAATCAACATAAGTAAGAGTCAAAAGGTTAACACAATAAACATTATTAGTGCTAAATATATCACACAGGTGACTTTCAACCAAATTAAATTTCTAACTGTGCACAATAAAATCAGCGTACAAAATAATGACCAATACCAGTTGAATTTCCAATAATGTGTAAGCAACCAGGCTTCTAACATAAAACACAATGTTGTTCAAAACACCAGGCCAACCTGAAACTTCACATAACAAACCAGAATGAATCACCTCCAGCTGACAGAGCCCATGGAATTAAATCCAAAAACCTTCCACCCAATCTGGGAATAAAAACATTTTTCAGGACTTAAGGGCAGAGGGGTTTGTGGGGTGGACAAGGCTTTACTGCTAGCGATTATTGGATTATTTCATGCAAATCATCCATGTTTTTATATGAACAATGATGTCAAGTAAATTATTTGTTGGTGAGTTTTTATCATTTTCCATTGACTAAAGTGCCTTCATGCAAATTTGTTTCATGCGTGCATAAAATATTCTCATTTGTGACACTCTTTGCCTGCTTAACTTGTTGCTCAGGGATACTCTTTGCCAGGCTCCAGTCTGAGTCACAACTCAGGCCTCAACGCAGCAGGCAAAAGTATTTACTTATCACTGGTTTTATTGCTTTGATAATCACCAACGCTTAATGCACTGGTATAAAGAGCTGTGGACAAATATTTCCTCCTTTTTTATATTGGCTTGGCATTATTACAATGCTGAAAACATATTAAAATATTTCTAAAGTAAATAAGCTTTTAGTAATTTTCAAAATTATATACTTGAACCTTAGTAATTTTTTAAAGTTATATACTTGAAACTTGAACACATACAAAATAAACAGTTTCAAGTTGACATAGACTATCTTTCTCCAGAACAAAGGAAAAAAAGGCCTGAACTACTGGCCACTACTTTGCATCATTAGAAGCATCTACAGAAGTAATATCATTAATGCAGCTAATTAGGGACTAGATTGTATTATCAGAACATGCAATCCAATGTGAATATACAATCACTATGGTGTATGATTGGTCATTTGCTCATTATGCTGTTTACTAGTGACACCTTGGGCTTCCCTGCTAACTAAAGTCACAAGGTCACTCTAGCCTAATTTACACATTAAATGACACTCTAACATAACTTGCACGTTGAATGCCACATAATTTACAACTTAACTTTCATTGTAATATAATTTACATATTTCATGTCACTTTAACATAATTTACATATTAGATGTCACTTTAAGATAACTTTAATATTCAATGTTATTTTAACATTATTTACATATTAAATGTCACCTTTAAATAATTTACATATTAAGTTTTACTTCACCATAATTTGCATACCAAATGTCACACCTAACCAGATACATGGACATTAAAGAGTCCTAGGGTTGTGCATTCTCATTGGATTGATGGCAACTAAATGTATTCTAATTGGACAAGAAATAAGCCTACAGATAACACCATGCACAGTGAAGAATAGGTGATAAAAATAATTACATTTTTAATTCAAAGTTTATTTTATTTTGATTTTTGTGCATGCCTTTTCTTTTCTTTTTAAGCTATAACCCTTTCAGTGCCAAATTTTGGACTGAGTCAACAGCTTTTCTTGGCGTACATTGGGCACAACGTGCCGAGAAAAGCTGTTGACCTGGGGTATTCTCTCTGGAACTATAGGCATACTGGTACTTGAATGAAAGGTCTTTTTATGAGGAATATGAATCTGGGATCCTAATGATAATTGAGACTAGTCTGACTTAAGTTGATCTACTTTAGACCTGATTGGCACTGAAAGAGTTAAACAAACATTTTTTGTCCTGCAGTGTGCAGTTCCTATAAAAACACTTAAAATGTCGTTTAAAAAAAAAAAACAAAAAAACATTGTTTATGCAGCCGAAAATTGATTTGATTCAGATACTTTTGCAGTGTAAAATTATGACCAAGGTAAAAATGTATCTCTTCACCTGTCACTCTATACGCTTGCTACAAAATAAAACAAAAAAAGAAACGAAACAAAACATAACAAAAACAAAAACAAGAAAGAGATAACACTTTCATTGATTTAACATGGAACATAATAAATATGATATATGATGGTTGATATGAGATTAGACACACCACTTCCATGTAAAACATGGAAATATTAGAAGCTGAAAGGTCAGCTGCCCCTATCAAATGGTGAAGTCTGCTTCCAGGGATCCATACATAGGGGCAAACTGGCTTCAAAGTGCATCGATAAACTGCCAGTGAGCTCGTTTCAAAGCCTCCATGAACTTCAATGCCAGACACAAAGATCACCAAATTCTGAGCTTTATGCCATTTCCAGGCAATCTTTCATACTGCACTCGATCCAGCATGAAGTAGTTTCCTTTTTCTTGACCACATTTCATAAAATTACAGTGGTGCATATCTAATTCCATACAAAACCTTGTACTTATCATACTTCCATGTTAAACCAATGGAAGCATTCTATCTTATTTTTCTTTCTCTTTTTTTTGTTCAGCAGGAGTATATTTTCCTGAGTGCAAAACCTGTCTGTGATGTTTGGCATTTCATGCGATGTTAGTGTTTAATGCAACGACAAGTGATTTATTCATTAATTGTACAAACGTGCCAAAGGACAGAGTTCCCAACTAGAGCAGAGGATTATGGGTAAGACCCCGGCTGAGGCTACAGTGATAGGGAGACTGCCCATGCTGTATATTATACCATGTTTTGGATGGATATATCAGCTGCCTCTATAAGTTCGTGTGCCTGCTCTTTGGCCAGAACGGCCCGTCGCTTCAACTCCGTATTAAATTTGGCAAGCCTCTTTACTTCTCCCTGCATCTGAAAAAGGAGGTGTCTGCATTATGTGTGTGTAGGCCACTGTCATCGTGCCATTGTGAAGGAGGTACAAGTTGCCATCTGACCATTGCTCCAGATTTGCTAATTTGCTGAACTATAAGAGTGACAACTGCATATGCTAATGTCACTGGTACCATCCCAATTCTTTTTTTTTTGTTTTTTTTTTTTTTGTTTTTTTTTTTTTGTTTTTTGTTTTTTTTTTTGTTTAGTTTGGCCTTCCTGACTACTTCATGTTTCACAAAATAGTCTAACATAAAATATAGAAAATGACAATCATTACATGATTGCTAGATACATTTTTTTAAAAAAATAAATTTATACATAGATATGTACCTTTTTAAAATCATTAAAATGTAAATATACCTGTATTTTTTTTAAAATGCATTTTTGTTGTCTTGCATCCATAATGTCCTTGCCTGGTGTTTGTTTAACCCTTCCCCCTTAAACCTTCAAACTGGCAGGTGGTCAAATATCTGCTTCAATGTTTTTGACTAATTTTAATATTACTGAAAAACAAGTTGAAGGAAAAGTTACAGATGAAACTTTTCAAGATAATATGCCCCCAGGTCAACTGCTTTCCTTGGTCTGTGTGGAAAGTTTAGCACCCAACTTATGCCACTGAAAGTTGTTGACTCAGTCTTTAATTCAAACTAAACTCAAGGAGGAAGGGTCAAATCAAAATTATAGAAAACACCTATATCAGGTATTATGGTCAAAAACCTCTCAAAGTTGCCTGCTAAACAGACTAATATCTGGGTTTTCTCAACTCCAGTGGAGCTAATCCTGAGCTTGGTCTGCTCTGGAGGCAACTTTCACAATGGCAGCCCATACTTTCCCTCCCTTTCATGTTAAGCAAAAATCAATAAATATAGTTATTTTTCTGCAGCCATGTTTAATTTTAAGTCTTTCACAGGATTTCAAGTTATGCATCAGTAAATCTTACTATGTTAGGCTTCATTGAAAATGAGGGGAACGGGGAAGAAAGTGTTGCAGATTACAACATTTATGAACTCCTTCTGACGTATGACATGCACGGTGCCAAAATGTAGTACAAGAAACACAAAAGTGGACCATGACAGCAAGGTATCGACAACAGTGCTCGTTTTAGCAGGGTGTCAACTGTTTTACGAAAGCAACCAAACAATGGAGAATAAGACGAGTACAAACCAATGCTCATGCAGCTTTATTGCACAGGCGAAGTACAAAGTCAGGTAGTCATGCATGCAAAAATACTTTCTGTTTTTGATACAACAATTGTCATATATATGTCGATTTTTACTACTCTGAATGCACAATTCCAGGGTGATGTGATTTTGACATGATGCAGTGTAATTTTGTGAAAATATCAATGACTGCGGTACCAAACAGGGAAGCCAGTAACTTATAGGGCCAAAATCACATTAAAAGTTCAGGCACAGACATCCACAACAAGAACTCATGTGCAGAGATGTGTACTTACTGCTTCCAAATCCACACTTTTCTGGGAGAGCTCTCGTTTCAAAGCTCGGACTTGGTCGCGTTGTTTGTCAACGGCTTCCTTCATCTTCAGCATGATTCTCTGCTCCTCCTCCTCAGCACCTGTGGACCAATCAACATTCAAATATGGCACTCTTAAACCAGTACAGGGCTCACCAATTCTCTGTGTGTGTATGCGTCTCTCTCTCTCTCTCTCTCTGTGTATGCGTTTCTCTCTCTGTGTGTGTATGCGTCTCTCTCTCTGTACCAGTCCACAAGAGCGCATTTTTACATTTCACTACTCCTTCCCCCATTCTACCTGACTTGTCCATCCATGTAAATCCTGTTTGCAAAAGCAAATTTTGGTGCCCCCCCCCCCCCTCACGAAGGCAATTGTTTTCATTATTTTCATTTGCCCTGGTTGGAGATTTACTGGTCCTGGGCTAACAGACATATGAATGAGTGAGACTGGAACTTCCGTAGTTTTATACTCTGGGTATCTTGTACAGTACTCAGCTGACAGCCCACAGTATGACAAGGTTTACTTTTACTCTGGGCTCATTATTCTTTGCTATATAATTACTGCACTTTGATGCAAAAACATCAGTTCTGAATGACTAAATTGCCACTATCACTGTGTTTGTCAAAGTGACTGATCTCTTAACTCAGTGCCAATTGTACACAGAGTCCTTTTCTCAGCATGTCACTTCTCAGAAGCACTGCTGTGGTCAGACACCACAGTGCCAGACACTGGCAACCCAAAGAGATACTCCAGCAACACATATACATGTATCCATCATTAATAGCCAGCGATGCTTTTGGGAGGTGAGTCTGTGGTCTTATCTTTTCTTCATTCTCTGTGGAACTATATACGCTGATACTTAAGTGAAGGGAGGAATTTGAATGGGGAATTACCAAAACAAATCAGAAGAGCACAACTTTTTGCTACTATTGCCTCAGCAGCATGGACCCCCCCCCCCCCCCCCCACCCACCACCACCACAAAAATTGGAGAGTTGGTAGGGCCTGTCATGGAAGACATTGTCAGTCAAAAACTTTCCTTGTCACCGCTACTTTTAACCCTATCCCCCTTAAACTGGCCAAAATCGGCTTGTGGTCAACTGTCATCTGCTTCAGTGTTTTCAACTAATTTCAACAGTGAGGAAAAACAATTTGATTAAGAGTTGTAGATGAGACCTACCAAGATAACATACCCCAGGTCTACAGCTTTCCTTGGCATGGGTTGGGCATGTAGTACCCAACCCATGCCAAGGAAAGCTGTTGACTCAGTCTTAATTCAACGGGGATAGGGTTAAACTGTCAAAGAGAAAATCTGCTGGCCAAAGTCCTCAGTTGATTTTGGGAAGCATGCAAATGGTTGTAATACTGTGCTATCTGTACATGTGTCAGTTACTACCTCAGGTTATAACAGTAGGAGGGGGAGGATGTACACCTTTTGGAACCGCACCCATCACTACATGGCTGTTTCCAACAAATGCTAAATGCAGGAATGGAGATGGGCAAATACTAATGCACAAAGGTTCGCCTTATACTACATTTAGAAGCACCAGGGGCAGATCCAGGGATTCATAACCTAGGAAACGGAATGCGAGTCACATGCTAACAAGTTAAAATTTGGCAGTGGTAGTGGAGGGGAGGTGGTGGGGGAAATCTGACTTGTGTTGAACAGTGTTTAGTGAACTTATATTGCAACATAAAACAGCTATGTGCTTGTATGGAGGGATTTCTCTTTCTTTTCTGAGGGAGCCAGGGAAGAGGTGCATCCATCCACCCAAGAGGGTAATACAGTGAAACCTGTTTTGAGAGACCGCCCCTAGAGCAGGCCAAAAAGTGGTCACATAAGGCAGGTCGTCTGTCAATAGAGGTGCAATAACATGGGAAAGATGGCAAAATGAACATGGTAAACATGGTCTTAAAAGGCAGGTGGTCTTTCCTCACAGTGGTCTCTCAAAACAGGTTTCACTGTATAACTATAACCATAACCTTGTTAGTACTAACTCTGACAACTATAGGGTAATATAACCATAACCTTATTACTAACTCTGCCAACTATAGGGTAATATAACCACAACCCTATTACTAACTCTGCCAACTATAGGGTGATATTACCATAACTTTCATATTGCTAACTCTGCCAACTATAGTCATTAAAATCTTGCAATATATTGTGTATTGTAAACCACAACTGAAATCTAATGGTAATATACCATGAAAGGTCCACTAAATTTACAATATAGCCTTAACCTACATTTTACTCATCACCTTAAAAAAGAGTCTACATTACTATTTTATAAAATATGACTTATTGCCCAAAAAGCTGAAAATATATATAATTTAACTCTCTTCATCCACGTCATTTTTAGTAGACACAATGAGTTACAGATACATACTGGATTAACTCTGGTTTTGAGGTAACTAGCATTCATTGGCAGACAGCACTTTCTATTTATGTACACCATACTGTTTCTCTTTGGTGTCCCTCCCCACCCCCCTGCCCCTCAATTTTTTTATAACTCAGAAAAAGTCAATTTGACACAAATATTTTAAATTACTCCCCTTTAATCATTCAAAGATAGAGTCATAATACTCAAAACATAGGTCTGAACTTGAGCCTCATATTTTGAAAATTTCAGAAGTGACCTGGATCAAATCTCTGGAGAGAACACTGCTAAGTATGATAAACTACACACTGTGGGAAAGCTTACAAAACTGAGATTTCTTTTAATAATAACATGATGATTAAAACCTTCAGTGTTGTCAAAAAGGTATCATTTTTTTTTTTTTTTGGCAAGGGTTAAATCAACTTTTACAGTTGATAGTATTTTTACACCAAGCTTGTGCCAAATACAAGAGGAAGCTGCAGCTGTAAAAACAACTTTGTTACAGTCTTTGAGCAGTTTAAGTACAAGGCAGAAGTGAGGACACATTGTAGGCTTACTTTGAGAGACTGTGATAACAAAACTGGGAAAATTATTCAAAATCCGAGACGGGGCTTTTTTTTTAACCCTTTCCCCCTTAAACCAGCTAGTGGTCAATTGTCATCTGCTTCAATGCTTTTAAGTAATTTCAACAGCAATGAAGAACAGTTTGAAGATGTTGTTATGACCTGCCAAGATATAATGACCCAAGTCAACAGCTTTCCTTGGCATGGGTTAGGTGCTCAGTGCCTAAGCCATGCCAAGGAAAGATGTTGACTTAGTCTAAATTTACAGGAAAAGGGTTAACATCTACGAAAAACTTGTGATAATCACTCGAGTTAATTGTTGTGTTAACACTATAACCCAGTCTCATTGTAACAGTGCAATAAACTACATCTAGACTTTGGAACCTTTCAGAATACGTAAAGCTCAGAGCACTTTGCCAGTGAATTAACAGCTTTATTGAACAATTAGTGAAAGTCATCAGTGACCCACTATATATCCTTCATAACACAGATCCAAATGAGATGGCCAATAAAGCAGAAAGAATGAATACACACATCGATTTCATGCACCATGTATAGTCTGGCTCTCTCCTTGTTAGCTTCTATTATATCCTCCATCAAACAACAACAACGAAAGGCCCACACTTCGGACATTATTGGATTTTAACCATCTGTGTGTTTTTCTGCCAAGTCACAATTTCTCATCATAGATTAGGTCGAGCAAAAATGATTGGGACTCTATTTTCTTGGTTCTGTTTACTATCGTTATGATTATTATTTATTTATGTTTTTATTCTATACTTCCAATCTGCACACGGCTACTGTATGTGACCTTACATATGGCTACTGTATGTGACCTTACATATTCCTCATTTAATAATGACTGAGCCTGCAACTGTCAATTCATACATCGGTCAAACCACTTATTATTTGCAAAAAGGGGCTGTAGTGGGGTATTCGCTTCAGCTTTACAGCAAATGACTTCCCAATTTTATGTTTTACAAATAAAAAAAAAGAAAGAAACAATTTTGACAGTTTCTAGCTTTGCAAACTGAAAAATGTTCATTTACATGTTTTGAGCAACTAGTCAATTCAACTCTTTCCCACTCAAATCTGGCAAAAGTGTACAGATGTAATTGTCATCTACTTAAATGTTTTTACTTCAAGTTTGTGTTATAAAAAGTATTTTTGATGAAAATTGTAGATCAGATCTATCATGACATGCCCCAGGTCTACAGCTTTCCTCACTGTGGGTTGGGTGCATTGTACCCCATACCAATGAAAGCTATTGACTCAGTCTTATTCTGACTAGGAGAGGGTTAACCATTAACCCCTTATACTGCTTGAGGTAATATGTCTGATAAAATATCTGCTTCAATGTTTTCTATGAATTTCAACAGTTATGAGCAACATTGAAAAAGAATTGCAGATGAGACCATTGAAGACAACATGCTCCAAAATCCAAGTCAGCAGCTTTCCTTGTCATTGGTTGGGTACCAGGCATGCAACCCATGCCAAGGAAAGCTGTTGACTCAGTTAAGTTTTAATTTGGAGGGGGGAGGGGGTAATTTTGATATACTTTTATACTTAACAATAAAATATTTTGCTAAATTACAGAATTACAGCAATCTTGAAATGCAAACATGTACTTGCTGTTTTTCAACAAACTACTGTAAACATTTACCCTTAATGGGTATCTTACAGCTTCATCAAAACACCCCTACACCCCTGTGAAAAAAAATGTCTGTTACAGGTGTTGGTACAAGCACTTGAATGATAACTCTCTTCATCCTTAATTTAAATATGCAATTTTCATTTAATTCCAGCCTAAATTTTACAAGAGGATTTGTCACTGGACTATAGAATACATGCACTGCAGTCCAGTCTGTGTTGTCAAAGACATATCAAATGAACAGCATGTTCAGTGTGGGGCACCTGTGCTGACTGCAAGTACATATCGGTAGCAACATGGACAAGTGTGGCAGATAAACACATGTCAAGTCTAGCACATACACATGTCCCAAGTCTAATACATACATGTGTCAAGTGTAGCACATACATGTGTCACATGTAGCACATACATCAAGTCTAGCACATACATATGTGTCAAGTCTAGCACATACATATGTGTCAAGTCTAGCCCATATACATGTCAAGCCTACCACATACACATGTCCAGTCTAGCATATACATGTGTGCCAAGTCTAGAACACATACATGTGTCAAGTCTAGCACATGCACTTGTGTTATGTCTAGCACATATACATGTGTAAAGTCTAGCACATACATGTCATGTCTGATGTATATATGTGCCTAGCCTACAAATGCTAGTGTGTGACATCTAGCACATATACATGTGCCAAGTCTGGCATATAAACACATGTCAAGTCTAGCATATGCATGTACCAAATCAGCAGACATACATATACACAGTATATACCAAATATAGAGAGCATGGAACATAGATCAGCCTTACAGGTTATACATACTGCTACTACACCATACAAATTGATAATGCATGGAATATGGGTCCACAAGAACAGAATATACAATATGTTGTGGAGAGAAACATATGGAAGTTTATGGTGTATTCAACTAAAATTGAAGGTATCTTATGGTCAGTGACATAGATACACTGAAAATAAACATGCCAAAAAAGTGGCACACTGATGCCAAAAAATGGCACTGATACGCACATTTCTATGCACATGCCACAAAAAATGTCCAGTCTAACAGATGTGGCAGACCACTGGAACAAATATAACTTTTTTTATGGGCGTCTTTATGTGCTGTAATGTTATTTTGAGAAAAAAAATGTGTTTGTGACAATAATTTTTTATGTTCTAATAAAACAAAAATAAAATGTGCTATATTCATTTGCTGCATACATAATCTCAAATGATCATCTAATGAATTTTTTTACACATGTACCAGTGTACCTTTCATCTCATCTCTTTTCTCCATACCTCTATCTATATACAGGAAGCAGCTTGTATCTATGGTAACATGTATAAATCTGTTCATGTAGTTGCTTAAGTGGTTTTACTTCAAGGCTTGCTGTTAGAATCAGATTGATGGGATCTTAAAATTTCTATATTATGAATAGCATGCCATTCAAATTAAAATTTTTGCCAAGTTTTACTCAAGAGTTTAGTGCATAGGCATCTATAAGGGTGTGGTGCCCTAAGGTACAGACCTTTCAGATTTCAGCCCATCAAGAGCCCTCCATTTCAGCCAATCAGAATTAAATGTGTAAATGCCCAGTATGCATATTAATTTCCCGCCACAAAGCACAGGTTTGATGCCTGGCGATCACGAGGGACGTGCAGTTTGCATCACTGTCACAGACAGGCCATATGCTGATTTCTTACGTAATAAGCATTTTTTTTTTTAGAAATTTAAGTTCACAAATGCCAAACCGGTTTTCTTCTAGTATTTCCCGAGCCATATATAAGAAAACTTTCCATATGCCTTTAATAAGTATTCTGTATTTCCAAAATAGTAGTAATATCCTGCTTGTTCCCACAGGTATCGACCCGTATCTCGCCATATCTCACCAAGCAAGACTGGGTAATCAGCTATGCAGTTGGGGGGGGGGGGGGGGGGGGGGGGGACTCAATACGCATATCTCCTATTGTTTTTTGATGCAAGCAGTCCAGGCAAAGCTGTGTTGTAAAATTGGCTTACAGTTTATGTAAAAGAAAAGAGAATGTAAATTGCCATAAATTAAACATACTAGTGATTGACAACTAGTTGTAATACCCTGGCTGTGAAGTTTAACAACATCAGCAATAGGTATGCAGCCTGTCCACAAGTGTAACCAGGCTCCAAATATCAGTCCCAGTGAAAAAAGTTCCAATTGACATCAATTTTGTTATATATTTTTGTCCTTAATTTTGTCCCAATAGCAAAGAAAAATACAGTTGTTTACTGGGGGGGGGGGGTATGCATACACATAGACATATGCTCTGAGAAACCTAAAGTAGCTGGGCAGCTGGAACACTATAGCCAGTCATTTTGCCTGGTGCCCACCTTATTTTGAGATTCCTACATATAATATTATGACAAGTGTTATGCTGATTGGTAGCAATAACGACTCTAAGTGTATGTAATGCTACCCCTGTACAGTAGTCCCTGTATTGAGAAGACCCTGATTTGGTTGTCATTAGGGTGGTCTTTCGAGAGAGGTTTCATGGCAGTTCCTACATGTTAATCATGAGGTTCTAAATACAAGGCAGGAAGGTTATACTATCTTATTTCCAATTTCCAGAAAAATAGCATTCAACCTACAGGTTAGCATGGTTAGTGCATACAGGTAACTACAGTGCTGAAAACATTAACTCATTCCACCCTGATAGAAGACTGAGTCCACATTCCTTGGTCCGCTCTGGGCCAGAGCAAGCCAAGGATAGCTGTTGACCATGGGTATATTATTTGAAATGATCTTCCATGCAAGTTTCATCCAAAAATTTTTTAAATAATCCCTGAATTAGTAAGACGACATTTAGATATTAGCGGGAAAAAGCGTCATTAGGGTGGAATGAGTTAAAGCAAAACAGAACCATCTGTCACATGCAGTAGATGTGATTTTTTTTTTTTCTGTTTCTTTTAATGCTGATTTGAACAAATGCCTTTGCTGCTATTCACTACAATTATCTCATAATTTTTCAAAACATAAGGATTTTGGGGGCTCTTCAAAGTCAAAGGCTTTTACTGTAAATTTGCTTAACCCTAGTACTGCTGAATTGTTTTTTTAACCTGCGTTTTGGACCGTATAAACATGTGCCCCGCAGCAATGGGGTTAATTTTGCTATTTTTTCATTTTAGCTTATTTTGTTGATGGCACAAAAGCATGAAAATAAAAAGACAATACAACATTATATTAACAAAGGTTCAATAGGATTTACATCCACAAAAGTGAAATTAAAACTTCAGATAACTGCTTGAAACTAAAAAACTATGGTTATTCATTTATTTATATGCATGAAAATAAATATATTTTCATGAATTTTGTAAACACCTGTACCATATAATTTCATGGAAACAGATCTCTACATGTGACATGTAAGTGTTTTGGCTACTTTTGGCGAGGAAAGAGTGAAAGGGTTAATTAAATATCTATCATCCCAAATTACCAACCAAACCCATTGCTTGTTAGGTGAATGTTGTTGCCATGGTTACAGTATTTTCCTGACTACACCTTTGTAGGACAGACAACCATTTTAAAGAAGATTATGAACAAACACCCATAAAATTTGTATCTTATCATAATTTTCATTTCAGTTAATTATATTTCATGTGAACATTTTTTGTTGCACCACATAATACATGTACTCTATGATAAGCTACTTTTGTGTTCCCTCACCTGAATCCCGGTGTCCACCTGCAAAAAATAACATTGGTTAGTCACAGGTACTGCACACTAAGAAAATAACAAACACAAATGATGTTGTTAAAAAAATATATATTAACACACATAGACAAATACACACATATGCTTGCATGCAGATCAGTCAACGTGGAACCTTCTGACGCCATCATGGCCGTAAGATAATAAGCCTTTCGTGAAGCACATGGGAATAAAATAATAGAACCTTACACACCCACACTATGCATACATCAAACATATTGGATGCTATCTTAGTCTTTATAATCCTAGGTGCTTTACAAATCTAACCATGATAATCATAATTGTACTTCTATCTGATGTTTTTAATCTGTTTCTGAGACACTTCATCTCATAGCTATTTACTGCATACTCTGCGTTCTACATTTTTGCAATTATAAATAATGCAAGCATTCTAGACAGCTTTTGTCACTTTTAGGTGTGTGTCAATAGACTATCTAATTTGCCTTGATGGCGGGGAACATGGAACTGATGAAGCAAACGGACAAAAAGCACAGCATTTATGCCCAGTCTCAACAAAAACGAAAACACATTTTTATAATACGTGTACGTTCATGTATCCTGACATTAACTGCCAACTGATCAGCAAAAGCCACAGGGACTTACATGTAGACAGACACTTTGACCCTACACATCTGACTGCAGTAAAGTAGTCTTCAGGTCACTAAGGTCGCTCATCACTTACATGCCTGCATTTCTTAGACGAAGCAGATATTTTGTCCTCAGAACTCATCAAAGGATAATGGCATCATCTCCCCCAAGACCTCACCTTAGGATCCCTTCATCTTGAATGGCGGAGTTTTTCAGGAAGAGGGGAGAGAGGAGATATTTTGTGAATAAAAATGAAGGGCACTGGAAATGACTCAGGTGACACACTTGTCATGATGTGATCAGGCCTAAAAAATTGTGAAATTGTACTAGATCCATATTTCCTTGTTTATCTGACTTCAAACCCATACTATTAACTATCAAATTGATATAAAATTCCTCTTCATAAAATACAACCCTAATTAAGATTCAAATATTATATTCTGTGATCAATCAATCATAACACCTGTCCGTCCCATTAGCAATACACATGAGGACAGCTTCCCCACAGTAACTCTGCACACAATATGAATTTCCCCTAGTGTAATAGTCCTTTTTTTCCCCTCAAATCAGGGCAGTTTAGTGTCACCTGGCAAATTGTGCTGCAGCTGGAGCACAACTAACACGGCAATGCAAAACCGAGTGGTCACACCTATCACAAGCCACGCGAATATTAAATTCAATGTTTTTACTGCAGCGACGACAAACATACCAAATGTAATGCCCCTAATTCAGAGCCACCCAAGTCAACCAGATGGATAGAAGCCAAAATATCCTGGCTCTCTCAACGAGACAATGGCATGAAAATATTCACCAGTAACTAAAAAGTACTCGTTCACATTCCCACAGGGCGGAAAACTGATGGCTTTATTCAGAAACGGGAACTCTGCAATGATAGATGTGAAGTCAGGACAGAACTGTATTTCTATGTGTGGGGGAAAAAAGAACAAAAAAAAAAACAAAACAAAAAAAAAAGACTCGACACATCAATATTGATGGCCACTTAGCATGTACAGACAATTTTTAGAAATTGCCTGGAGTCACTGTCTGTGTCTTCCTGGTATGCAATACTGTTACTCTACCAATGGGCCTTCTCTGCTCAAATTTTGTCTCATGGGTGACCATAACGGTCAATATATGGACCTGTAGTGTACCACTCTGGCACTACCCTGGCCTGGCTGAAATGCTGTACCCTCCAAGGTAAAGCTAGGTCCTGTCTATAATTTGCCACAGATATTTGCAGCAGAACCATCTGGATTTTACTTCCTCTACGACACACCGGATGAAAGTTGGTATGTGAATCCTGGTATGACCTGATCTCTTGAGTATCTTAGAAACAAAATTTTCTGGGGACATTTTATCTTGTATGATTTGGCTGCCAGCAAATGATAATGATGACTTATTGTTGTTGCTTCTGATATATTCCGGGTGGTTTAGATGGGCACACTTTCAGCCAGAAATTGCCCTAGAGACTTGGGTTTTGAGATCTTTAACTCATTCCATACTATGGTCACAGGCCTTGGTCAGTGGTTCTGGCACTGCCTTCAAGTCATGCTGCAGCTGCCCTTGTAGCAGCTGCAGCATGACTTGCCAGGCAGTGCCAGAACCATTGACTTAAGACTATAGGCATGTTGGTACTTGAAAGAAGGCTCTTTTCATGAAGAATTTTAATATGCAATTGTCATCTTAAATCTAGGAAAATATACAGAAAAATTAGGGACTGGTATGGAATGAGTTAACACGCCCTGTGACTTGGAGACACTGACCACTGTATGTTTTCCAATCATCACAATAACTGCTCCAGGCTCCTGTCACCAATATATAACAATATAGATATATGGCCTAAAAAATTATGAAATTGTAGAGCCATACTGCTTTGTCTTTGACTTCAAACCCATACCATTAACTATCACAATGAGGTGAAATTCCTCTCCATCAAGTATGATCCTCATTAAAATATATATTAAATATCTATGATTTAGTTGATCTCGTGATATGCGTACTTGTTCATTAAAATCATGACCAGTAATTGTAGTACCTAGCATCAGCTGGATCGCCAGTCATCCATTCCTATTGTCCTCAATCACTTCTGGGCCTTCAGCCTTGGTGGAGCACCAGAGGGGCGATAACTCGTACATGTAGGTTACCCCTCCTCACTGTTTGCTGGTGAGCCCCTTTATCTTTGCCGATCACAAGTCAAATTCTGCTTCGCTGCTGCCATTACGAAATGGCACCAGCTGCCATAACTTTAGCTGGAGGATTAAAATGTTCATTATTGAGTTATTAAAGTTTGGTTATGGAACAGGTCTGTTCTCCAATGAATTTGAAGTCTAAATTTCGACTCCTTGTGTTAATTCGACTCCTTGTGTTAATTGCAAACTAGAATGCTTCAGCCACAGGTTAAGTCTGGGTTTGCAGGTTTGGGGCATAAAGTATGATCCTACTTAAAATTCAAATACATGTAATACTATATTCTTTGAACAACATGATAGGTCTTATTATGTTTGTGTGCCAACACAGACATACTGTTTTTGTAGGAATTCTCTCTCTCTCTCTCTCTCTCTCTCTCTCTCCTCTCTCTCTCTCTCTCTCTCTCTCTCTCTCTCTCTCTCTCTCTCGTCTCTCTCTCTCTCTTCTCTCTCTCTCTCTCTCTCTCTCTCTCCTCTCTCTCTCTCTCTCTCTCTCTCTCTCTCTCTCTCTCTCTCTCTCTCTCTCTCTCTCTCTCTCTCTCTCTCTCTCTCTCTCTCTCCTCCTTCTTCCTTCCTTCCTTTTTTCTAGGAAAATTTGTCTCACATTTCATTTGAAAACTATTACATGTAGAAACTCCAAAATTGGCATGATTATACTTCCATACATGCACTCTTTAGTTTTTGTAAAGATGTTGAATGGTTTTTAAAATTATGCAAATTTGGCCAATTTAAAATTTAAGTCTTTAATATCTCCAAAACTATTATAGGTACAGTAACCAATCCAACTTCAATTAATATGTTCGTAACACTGCACATTTTTGTAACTTACATGCGACCTCTAAAGGTTAAAGGTCAAGGTCATTTGGACCTTTCAAATTTTCATCCAGCCATACCTGTCAATTTTCATCCAATTTTAAACATGTTGGACCCAAATTGTAGGTAATAAAGCACTGCATATTTTTGTAATTTACACATGACTTCTTTTAAGGTCGAAGATCAAGGTCATTTGGACCTTTCAAATTTTCATCCAGCCATAACTCTGTCACTTTTCATCCAATTTTAACCACGTTGGACCCAAATTGTACATAATAAAACACTGCAAATTTTTGTAATTTACATGTGACTCTAAAGGTCAAAAGTCAAGGTCATTTGGACCTTTGAAATGTTCATCTCGCCATAAATTCATTAATTTTATCCAATTTTGATCCTGTTGGGCTCAAATTGTAGACATAGTAACAATGCACATTTCTGTAATTTACATGTGAGCTCTAAAGGTGAAAGGTCAAGGTCATTGGGACCTTTGAAATTTTCATCTAGTTATAACGCGGCCAATTTCAATCTAATTCTAAACATGTTGGACTCAAATGGCAGGTAATGCAACACTGCAAATTTTTGTAATTAACATGTAACTTCTGAAGGTCAAGGTCATTTGGACCTTTGAAAGTTACACCAGGCCAGCTTTCCTACAGTATTTCTGCAGACAGTATGACTATTCCCTATTGTAATGGTCATTTTTCCTCAAGTCAGTGCTTTTGTATTGCGGGGCAAGTTGTACACAAACAAACAAGCTAGAGAATAAATTGCCAGGCAACACAAAATGAGTGGTCACGTCAGCTCCTGGTCTTTCACAAGCCAAGTGAACACTCAAATTCAACATTTTCACGGCCATGAAGATCAATATACCAAATATAATGTCTCAAATTCTAAGACATCCATGTTAACAGCATAGATAGAGAACAACAACAACTAGAAAAGAAAGATTTGCTTGAAAGCAAATCTGTCTGTATGTGAAAAACTTGCACAATTACAAAAATATGCAGTGAAGCTACAATTTGTGCCCAACATGATCAAAATTGGATGAAAATTGGCCGAGTTATGGCTAGATGAAAATTTCAAACGACAAAATGACCTTGACCTTTCACCTCTGGAGGTCACATATACATTACAAAAATGTGCAGTGTTACAATATCTACAATTTGTGTCCAACATGATCAAAATTGGATGGAAATAAACTGAGTTATGGCTGGATGAATATTTCAAAGGTCCAAATGACCTTCACCTTTGACCTTTAGAGGTGACATGAAAAAATGTGCAATGTTACAATATCTACAATTTGAGCCCAACATGATCAAAACTGGATTAAAAGTGACTGAGTTATGGCTAGATGAATATTTCAAAGGTCCAAATGACCTTGATCTTTGACCTCTAGAGGTCACATGTAAATTATAAAAATGTGCAGTGTTACAGTGGCTACAATTTGTGTCCAACATGATCAAAATTGGATGATATTTGACCGAGTTATAGCTACATGGATATTTCAAATGGCAAAATGACCTTGACCTTTGACCTCTAGAGGTCACATGTAAATTACAAAAATGTGCAGTGTTACAGTAGCTACAATTTGTGTCCAACATGATCAAAATTGGATGGAAATTGACTGAGTTATGGCTGGATGAATATTTCAAATGTACAAATGACCTTGACCTTTGACCTTTAGAGGTCACATGTAAATTACAAAAATGTGCAGTGTTACAATGTCTACAATTTGCGTCCAACATCACCAAAATCAGATGAATACTTTGGAGGCCAGAAATTGAATTTTTTTAATTGCCTTCCTTTGCATAATTTTCAAAATCTTGACTAGTCAGAATGATATGCAAAACTTCACTGCAGGTGCTATAGCCATGCAAAGTTTGAAGTTTCTAGCTTACACGGTGTCTGCGTTTAAGACAACACAAAAATCTGGTGGAAAGAAAGATAAGAAAGAAAGAAAGAAAGAAAGAAAGAAAGAAAGAAAGAAAGAAAGAAAGAAAGAAAGAAAGAAAAAGAAAGAAAGAAAGAAAGAAAGAAAGAAAGAAACTAGAAAAGAAAGATTTGCTTGAAAGCAAATCTGTCAGTGTGTGTAAAAAATTTGCACATTTACAAAAATTAGCAAATGTGCAGTGTAACAATATATACAATTTGAACTCAACATGATTTAAAATTGGATGAAAATTGACCGAGTTATGGCTGGATGAATATTTCAGAGGTCCTTCACCTTTGACCTCTAGAGGTCACATGTAAATTACAAAAATGTACAGTGTTACAATATTTACAATTTGTGTCCAACATGATCAAAATTGGCTAGAAATAAACTGAGTTATGGCTGGATGAATATTTCAAATGTACAAATGACCTTGACCTTTGACCTCTAGAGGTCACATGTAAATTACAAAAATGTGCAGTGTTACAATATCTACAATTTGCGTCCAACATCAAAATCGGATGAATACTTTGGAAGCCAAAAGCAACTGAATTTTTTAAATTGCCCTAATTTGCATAATTTTCAAAATCTTGACTATTCAGAACAATATGCAAAACTTCACTGCAGGTGCTATAGCCATGCAAAGTTTGAAGTTTCTAGCTTGCACGGTGTCTGAGTTTTAGACGACACAAAAATCTGGCGGAAAGAAAGAAAGAATATTGGGTAAAACAATATGTCTGTGTTCACACACAGACATAATAAATCCTGGCTTTCTGAGAGACATGGAGAGAAAATATTTATCACTGATTCTGTCAGAGTGAAAAAAAGACTGGTACCCACTCACTCACATTCCTACAGAATGGGCAACTGAAGGTTTCATTCAGAAATGTGAACTGCACCATGAAAGACATACAGTCAGGGCAGATCATTTCTTTCAATATTGATGGCCACTTATAGCCTGTATGGACAATTTTAGAAATTGCCTGGAGTCTGTCTGTGTCTTCCTGGTGGTCAATACTGTACCAATGGACCCGCTTTGTTCGAATTTTGTCTCATGGGTGACCATAATGGTCAATATATGGACCTGTAGTGTACCACTCTGGCACTACCCTGGCCTGGCTGAAATATTGTACCCTCCAAGGTAAAGCTAGGTCCTGTCTACAATTTGCCACAGCCACCTGCAGCAGAACAGTCTGGATTTACTTTCACGAAGACATTCTATATGAAAGTTGGCATCTGAATCCTGCTATGACCTGTTCCTTTGAACAGATTGGAAACTAAATTTTCTGTGGACATTTTACATCCAGTGATTTGGCTGCCAGCAAATGATAATGATGACTTACTGTTGTCGCCTCTGACATATTGCAGGTGGTTTACAAGGGCACACTTTCAGCATAAATTGCTCTGGAGACTCGGGTTTTGAGACCTTGAGCCCCCCCCCCCCCCCCCCCCCGAATTACAAGTGAGTCTACAGATTTTTCTGACATGGGTTGGGCACCTAACACCCAACCCAGGCCAAGGAAAGCTGTTGACCTTGATAGGCCTCATCTACGATTCTCATTCAAATTGTTTTTCACGATGGTAAAAATTAAGTCTAAAAGCTTGAAGCAGACGCAACCAGCCAGTTTTGGCCATTTCATCTAGGAACGGTTAATATCAGTCTACTGGTAATACATTTTTAATCTTCTTAAAAACAAAAAACAAAACAAAACAAAATGAAACGAAACGAAACACAAAACAAAACAAAACAAAAAACCCGAGGCGGATATACTTGAAATGTAACTGTAATCTCTCTGCTTTTTAATACTTTTTTAAATTAATACATGTACTGGAGAACATGTTGAATGACACTGACATATGAGATTTATCATGATGGCATGCCATCAGCATGATATGTCAACAACTATCCTCTATAGAGGCTGGATGCTCAGCTCAATACCCATCCCATAGAAAAGTGTTGACTCAGTCTTAATACAACAGGCCATGGGGGAAATGCAGTAAGAGTTACATCTAATTCATTGAAATTTTTTCCAATCAAAAGTCTTATGCCACATCAACATGGATTAGTTCCCCCGAAAGAACCATGTGAGTTTGAACCCTTTTTTTTTTGTATCACAAACTTGCACATGTTCATGGGATAATGAACACACAAATTTAGATAAGTAAAGCTACAAGTGAAAGATTTTATCATAAGGGGATGAAGAAGCATCCAAGCCAACACACACACACACACACACACACACAGACAGACACACCCACCCACCCACCCACACACACACACACACACACACACACACACACACACACAAAACAAAAAAAACAAACAAACAAACAAAACCACCCACTCATTTTTGTTCTGATATTGATGTTAAACAGATGATCTGAGTTACTTGTCCTCTATAATGGCCTGTAGTCTGCCAGGCAGTTGGTTTAAGAACTTTCAACCCTGACACACTCAACACCATTTATCAGCAAAGGTCCAGTGTCATTTCCTTGTGCCATCTCCCCCTTCCCCTCCCCATCAATGATATAATGCACATAATATGCCATTGGCCTTCCTCGGTACACTCTGTGTAATGTACCTGGGCTACACCAATATAAACTGTTGACTAAGAGATTTAAAATGTTCACAATCTTTCTGGCAGGTTGACAAAAAAATATTCTGCTGTAAGAAACTTTGAAACTGTTGTTTAACCCTTTCCCCCTTGAATTGAGACTGAGTCAACAGCTTTCCTTGGCATGGGTTGGGCACTCAGTGCCCAACCCATTTCAAGGAAAGCTATTGACCTGGGGCATGTGATCTCATTCATTTCATTCACAATTCCCAGTCAAATTATTTTTCATCACTGTTGAAATCAGTTGAAAACACTGAAGCACAGGACATTTGACCACCAGCCAGTTTTGGTTAGTTTAAGGGGGAAAGGGTTAAGGACTGATGTTATTTTACACACACAAATTATCAAGCCAATGCTTCTTACTTTAAGGAAATTATAAACATACTTTCCTTGAAAGATTCACCTTCTAAATTTATTTGATCCTTTTAGTCTCATATCACCAAATCTCTCTCAGGTAAAGTGTTGAGTGTTGAAAACTTGGCATATGTTGAATGGTCTGCTAAATTTTGCAAACTTTTTGGAACTTTGGAGTTAATACACTGATGAAAACATGAAATTGTCCCAAAAATTAGCATAGATTTTTTTACGCAGGTATGTCACAGATGGTGGAGCATATAAGGAAAAAAATGAAAATTTATTGTTTGGTGGCAAATTCTGTCAAATTTATTCACATTTTTCATGCTGATCTTGATCTATACTTTGTATTTCAGTGCTTTTTTCAGAATACATAAATTCGTAATCAAAGTGGGGGAATGTAACATGGGAGTTAATGGAGCTTTGAATTATTGGTGTGAGCCCAATGTTGACAGAAAGGTTTAGAACCATTTTTTACTTTCCCACAAATTTACATTACAGCAATGGCTTCTGTTTCAGTATCTAAAAATAGCAGATATTTATTTTTGTTTGTTTTGACAGATCTATCCTAGATTTATATCATATCTACAAATGACCTGGAATCTTACTGAGGCCTTAGCATTACAAACATGGCCCATTTACATATAGGTACCTAGCCCAGTACATGATACAGACAGCATTTTAAACAGTCAAAAATATAAAATATCCACTCCTTAAATCATGAATGCCAAAATTTGATTGATGACGTCCAGCAATATTCTCTTTTGACATTTAACAATCACAATTTTAAACCTATGATTGTCATCAAAACATCATCCAATGGGTGAACAGCTTTACCTCGGTATGCTGTTCAATCTTGAGCAACTTAATCCTGTTTCGCGGAATTAACCCTTAAAGCGCTAATCACGGCTATAGTCCTTTTTCTCATTACTCTTAAACAAACAGTGGTTAGAAGATTCAAATTCCTCATGAAGACACCTCTCATTCAAATACCAGCAATCCTAATCTAAAGCAAACAGTAGTCTTAGTAAATACCTTTCCTCAGGACCCTTTGCACGCACTGTGTGCAAAGGATCCTGAGTAAAGCTGTTGACTCAGTCATAAATCAGCACTTTCAGGGTTAATGTTGCTGTGCCGACGACAACAGTAGCTATACACTAATCAAAAGGGAAACATCGTAAAGGTCCATGCATCAAGACAGGAGCCTGTGGCCACACTCCTAACTATCCCTGGTGGCAGAAGGGTTAACAACATGAACTTGAAACAAGATACAAACTATAATCGCAACAATACCGAGCATGCCATTTTAATTGTGCTTTCTCAGTTTCCTCTTGTGCCTGCACACGCACAACGCCTAGGACATTTTGAAGTAATTTATATTGAGCAGGAAAATCACAAGCAAAGCTAACGGAATGTACAAGCTTTCACTCAAATGGTCTGGCTGAATGGCAGCTCACAAGCTACCAACAGACACTATCGATCACGTCGACGGCTGAAGACTATATGCTCCAGCAACAAATGCTAGCTGCGACAAAATACGAGATTACACAAACAGATCTCACTGCCTTTGGAGTAATTGAATGCCCGAGAAAATGCCAATGGAAACATTTCCCTTGTTTTATCTTGTTCTTGTCAGAGATCCAACTCTCTCTGAACAGGAATAAATCAGCTTTCTGAAGTAAGCAAATTTACTGAAAGTGACTTTGCTCTTACATCATCTGAAGTCTCGTAGATTTTTTTCACCAACATGAAACTGAGACATGTGCATACTGATTAAGTTTGGAAAGTAATTTTCTTCCAGCTTACTCAAAAAAAATGTAATTACTTTTCTCCAAACAATGTGTGTATGGTTTTTCAACCACCCAATGTCTGCACCATCTTTATCTTCACCCTTGCATACAATGAAAACCAAACAAGTGCCTCGTTGAACGGAAGTTGAGCTCAAAATTTTGGCACTCAATAGACTGAAAGGGGCTAAAATAAAAACCACTGCCATGTGACCATCAGGGCTGTCCAGCTGCAGCATTGAAGCAAAATTTTGCTCCGCAGTTGTATTCCATTTGTAAGGCTAGCATTTTCAGTGGATTTGGTGCAGCTGTCTTGTACATGTTTATACGTAGTGCAAGCATTTTCTCAAAATGTAAATGGGCAAATAAAATTAAAACTTATTTCAGTCTTTGGTGACAAAGACCTTCCTTCCTTGCTGTCTACCTGCCTGCCCTGTCGGCCTGCCCCTGCCTGCCTGCCCTGCCTTCCACTTTCCTTCCTTTTTAATTTGCCTTCTTTGGTAAGTCATGCAAGTTATCATTTGGTTGAAACTTCTAACAAATTTATTCATAGCACAATGTACTAATCAAGGTGATCTTTATTTTGTATGTAGCACTTATTCAGATTACATAAACCTGCAGTCAGAGTGGGAAAAATTTAACATGGGAGTTAACAGTGCTTTGGGAAGTCGAGCTGCTGCTGCCACGTGGGCACAGTAACGTCACTTGCTAGGCAGCTTAAGGCCAGTCAATAGTCTGACAGACCTGACAACCCAGTAAATTACTGTATCACCCACATCTAAATAGAGTGGGTGATACACCAACGCCTGTAGCTATGATCTGGCTGCAAAAATTGAAATCAGACCAGAGACACAGGTGCTGAGCATGGCACTACACACCTGTGACTAACGCTCCATCGTGCCATCAGCACAAACATTTGGCAGACAGGTTGGAATGCCCCATGGAAACGAGTAGTGCAACACCAGATAACATGGCTCATACAAGATTATTACCCTAGCTGACTAACTAGTCCATATTCCATCCATTTTCAAGGCAGTATGGCCTCCAGTATGGGATAAAACCTTGTATGAAGGAAGGTTACACAGAATGATCATACAAGCCTATATGGAGGTTCCACAGAATGATCATGTTGTCCTGTATGAAAGAAGTTATACCAAATAACCATGGTGAAACAGATTACAGAGATAAAATGATCAAATAACCCTGGATGGAAGACATACATGTATATATCAAAATGATCATGTATAACCTGTGTGAAGGATGCCACAGAGATAGAAACCTGTATGAAGAAGTTATATAAAATGATCAAATAATAGAAAGGCAGTTACACTGAAACTTGTATGAACATTACAGGGTGATCATATAACCTCTTATGAATGAGGTTACAGAGTGATCACATGACTTGTACAGAGGTCATACAAAATGATCATACAGTCCTGCATGAAGGAGATATGTAGTATCATCATGTCACCCTGCATAAAGTAGGTTACATAGAATAATCGTACAACCCCACATAGAAGAGGTTACACAGAATGATAATACATTGTATAGCCTGTAAGAAGGTTATATAGAATGATGAAACCTTAAAAAAAAAAAAAAAAAAAAGAATTTTTGTGAAGGGGACAACATAGCATGAACATACAATATGTATGCAGAAGATTGACACAAAATTGTCACATGACCTCCTAGGATTCAGTGAGTCTCTGACATTTTGCATGAAATAACAAGTTACAGCCTAATAGGTCCATAAGACATGAGAGTAATTTAGACAGGAGTGCAACACTTCCAAATCAATCATACAGGAATTTGAAGCTTTGCCAAACAAATGCACACTTATTCAGTAATTTATTTCCAATAAATGTTTCACACTGGCATGAAATATCAGTACCCAGTGCCACAGTGTGTGAACACTTTATACATAAATGTAATTGACTTCAAATATCTCTCTTTGCTTGGTGAATGCCAAGCAATCCATAGAATGGAAGGCAATTGCAGGGTACAGAGGGGCAGAGAGGCATTGACATTTATGCCATTTTCTCTTTCGACATTCTTGCTGCACAGTTTCTTGTTCAGTTTGATGAAAAGTTATTCTCACACACAAGATGGAGAAATCAAAATCCAACTAGGAAAGATGATTAGCTGCAAAGCAAATCAGTGTGTGTCTTCAAAGCATATTGGTATGGCAACATACAACTAATCAATAACACAGGAGTACAAGTTGGAAAGGCACCTCTATCTATTATAGCTTTGAAGTTATTCAAGATTTAAGGTTTCTAACTTGAAATTTTGAATACTGCTAAATAATTAGCAGTATTCAAAATTTTCAATCTTGAATATCTTCAACACCATAACAGATAGAGATGTGATTCCAACTTCTTCTACTAGGGGATTGTTGACCATTGCGCACCTAATGAATAAAAAACAAAAGCTGTAGCAATTTAAATTATGCTAAGTAGCACCATTAGAAATTTTAAATCTTGAATAACTTCAAAGCTATAATAGATGGAGATGCCTTTCCAACTTCTACTCCTGTGTTATGGACTAGTTGTACATTGCCATACCAATATACTTTGAAGACACACACACTGATTTGCTATGCAGCAAATCATCTTTGTTAGTATTTTTTGTTTTTTATGGGAATAAATTATGTTTAAACCAAACACTATATGCATCCTCCTATGGGGGATGCATAACTAAGATTAAGCCATAATCCTGAAATGTTAATCATATGCTTTGTGCAATAGCTACAAAAGAGATTGGTTCACACTTAAATTGTTCACATGACCCATGATTAAGGAATGTGGGATCAAAACAAGTTGATATTGATTTTGATCCTAAATTTCTTATCAGATTAAAGTTCTTTGTGAACATGGCGACAGGTGATTGGTTAACAGCTTTCCTTGGCATATTCTAGGGGTACTGGGCCCAGAGTACACCAAGACATGCTATTGACTTGATCCCCTGAGGGTTAAATGTTACTTTTATCTGTTTCTACATTCATTTTTTTTTCTGCCTGTCTGCCAGGTGTGAGTATAATATTCAAGCCTTTATATTGTGGGCATCCCAGTCATGAAACTTGTCCACAGCTCCCCTGTATTAAAAGCAAGAAAGGAATGTTTTAAGAAAAGAAAACCTGCATACAGCAATGTTTTTTGGCCAAACAAATAATTACACTGAGTTTTTCTCACTGTATTTATGCTGTGTGAAAAGACAAGAGCTTGACTGCCTAACAAATTAGACCAAGGAGGGCAGAGTCTCTACCCTCCTTGGTAAGCCACATGAATGTCTGACAGACATAAACACAGTCTGCTACACACCCAGATTCTCAGCCCTAAAATGTTTCTTTCCCAAGTCTGTGCTATGCCAGTGTGCTAATATTCATCTAGTGACCACAATGACCTTCAGCATTAGTGTTGTTTCTCTGTCATTTTTTTTTTCACTGTACATACACAGTCTGAATCGCCTGTTCTCATAGCTTTGTAGTATTGTTGTTCCACCAGTTCTAAGCCTAATAACATACACACACTGACTCAAGCAGTTAATTTACAGCAGTTTTATTTTTTAAGTCCACTGCAATTCCAAATTAATTTACGATATTTTACCATGACAATCACTGTCATGGTAAGGCCAAACATCTATGCTACGCAATCATAATTGTGTGTTTTACATAGCAACTGAGGTTACCCCATCGTATATAACAGGCATCACATCATTTTCCAAACCGCTGCTTGTGAGTGGCAGTTGTGGTACGTAACAATGAAAAGGGTCAAACAGTATTACAATAGTTATTGTGACCCTTGCTCACTCCTTGCTAATACATTTCCCTTTCAGGTAAGTGCCTTAATCAGCAGCAAAGCTGTCATGAGCACACGGTCTGTGACAAAACATTTCCATGACAGAGTGTCACCCAAGTTCCTGTGTGACCAGGGCAAAATGAGTATATTTCATACCTGTCAACATTAATTGGCAAAATATAGGAAGATTTTTTTGTTCCCAAGTGGAAGATTTTATCTTTAACAAAGAATAAATATCATATAAACGGATTTCTATGGGGAACTTTGTTAACCCAATTTTCATCGAAGAGGTCTAAAAAGCTAGGTCAATAAGTAGAAGACTCCCTGGGACTTGACAGGTACATTTCTATGAACATGATGCATGTGTGCTCTCCCTACATGACAATGGGCTATACATGAGAAACAACATGCAAGGTGTCTCTTCTGGCATGCTGAAGAACAAAAGACCCATGATTTGCTTTACGATTTTCCTGAAATCACACTACTTCGGACCAGGTACTTTGTTTAATGTACACAATTAGTTTACACAATGGTGTCTGAAGATTCCAAGTTGATGCAATCATACGCAATGACATTCATATTCTAGCAATTTCGACACATTTATGTTTTCATAAACTATATAAATCATAAAATCCCAGCAAAAATCTCGATTTTCACATGCAAACAATTTTTCTCATACATACGTTGGGACTTCTTTGTCTGTCCCTCTGTCTCCTCTAATGCGCCCTGAAGCCGACGATTGTCTTCTTGCAACTTCCCCACCATGTCCAGCAGTTCCTTGGCTTCCGTCCGCCATGACTCCTCAATCTGTTCCAATTCCTGCCAAAAAAATGTAAGTCTTATTTTACAGACACTTCACAATGATTTTACCCTTGCCTTATGCCTGAAAATTTGCATCCCTTTTTTCTTAACCTTCTACTGGTGCACAAAATATTTATCAGAAAACCCATATAATGCATATGTAGACCATAGTGTGCCAAAAATAGCATCAATTCATCTAGGACTGCATCCCATCAGAATCCATCACAAAGTTCTTGTAATTAAGCAGATGCGAAAATGATCTATTTCAGGTAAAATTTAAAATTTCATGATGCCATTTCTTGATACATGTACACCCCATTTACAAGTTTAACAGAAGGATAACTCCTTACGTCTCTCTGTTTGATAAACATAAACATGATAAATGGCAAAACATTTGCTAAACACATGCTAAAATGTGCATATAATTTGCACGAAGTGATTAATAAACAGGCAAATTAAAACTGTTGATATCAAGAATTAGTTGTTTTAAGACCAGCATGCAGCAGTCAGGAATGGAAGCCATATGTATTTTTGTATGAAACATTAACTCTTACAAACATTACTGAACGAAAATAAAAATAAGGAATAAAAAAAAAAACAACGAAAAAAATTGCTGCCCGCAATGTGTCTTACTGTGAAACTCTTCAAAGTATCAGGGTCACACACTTAGTCCACTGCTATGGCATAATGTTAATGATATTCGGTTTTGACTTGGCAATTTTATGAATTTCTATCCACTTTACAGCACACAAGTTGCAGCAGTTTGCAGTAACGACAGGGTTAATGTATTGATCTGGTTGAGTGCTCAGTCTCAATGAGATGCTTTGAGCAGGTCCCTCTCAGCCTCGGCTCTGATGAATAATGATCATCTTTTTCTCCTGGTCATAATGATACTTCCATCAAACATGGCTTCTCCTCACAGTTCTAAAATGGTGTTTGCTTGTAATAGAAGTAATATTCTGCACCAATGTCTAATGGAATTCATAAGTCCTCTGCCTTTCAGGGGTCATAATGTTAATGTTTAACATGTATTTCCCAGTATCTTATCTAACAATTTACTTGTAAGTTTCAAGGGTAACTTCCAGTTTGACACTTTTTCTTTAATTTCTAGAGAGCGTTGGAATGTTTTTGACTGCGTGGGTTTTTCTTTTCATCTTAAATCACCAGGAACAGAAAAAAGGACAAATATTATTCATGGCAAATTTAATGAATTCTGAGTTGCAAAGACCAGTATAATGAACCACGATCAACAAATGCCCTATTGTGCATGATTAAGTGTCACATCACATATGCCACTTAAACTGACCAGAGAGTAAAGAACAAAGTCACGGAATAATGGACAATAACATTATCAGGATGTAAAACAATGTCCTTAAAACAGACATAGGAAAGGACAAAAGACAAGGAATGTAAGTCAACTGAATATCAGCAAAATATTGCTAAACATCCCTAAAATAAGATTTGTGTACATGCATCTGTTTTTCTCAAAGCTTTTGGGTATGATCGTGGAACCAAGCTTCAAACAATATTAATGTCTTAATATTAGTGAGCCTACACCATCTCTGAAAGCATATTTCATCTTTTCCGTCAGCGTCACCAGGAGAGGACAGCTCAATCCATCTACCCAATTCCAACAACAAAGCAACACACTTTTCCTCCAGTGGCACAAATACCCCCTACAGAATCACGGAATTCTGCAAAAGTGCTTTTTCTCAGAAAAAGCTTGTCAACAAGGTTTGACCCTTTCCCATTCTAAATTGCCCCAAAAAGGCCCAAATGTAATATCATCTGCCTGATAGTTCTCACTTAACTCATTCCATACTATGGTGACAGGCCTTGGTCAGTGGTTCTGGCACAGCCTGGCAAGTCATGCTGTAGCTGCCCTTGTGGCAGCTGCAGCATGACTTGCCAGGCAGTGCCAGAACCACTGACTTCAGACTATAGGCATGTTGGTATTTGAACAAAAGCTCTTTCTATGAAGAATTTAAATATGCAATTGTCATCTTAAACCTAGGTAAATATACGGAAAAATCAGGGACTGGTATGGAATGAGTTAAATTTTTCATTAACATGATAAACTTTGAATAATAGATAAGACCTATCAGAACAAGGATGTTCCTAGTTAACAAGGAAGGTGCAGGTTGGGTGCATGGTGCCCAACCTACATCAAAGAAAGCTGTTGACTCAGTCTCATTCTACGTGAGACAGCTAGGGTTACAATAAATGTAGGAGTTAGCATTTACGCTTCCCCCTTAACCACACCAAACTGACTGGAAGTAAAATGTTATCTGTTTTACTGACTTTTTATTAATTGTAATTGTTGACCCATAATGTGCTAATCACAGCTATAGTCATTTTCTTATTCCGTTAAACGTATAATAGTTTTAAGATTCAAATTCCTCATGAAGATACCTTTCATTCAAATACCAGCAAGCCTAGTCTAACGCAAAAAGTAGTTTTAGTCAACAGCTTTCATCAGGGCACTTTGCCCGCACTGCGCACAAAGTGCCCCGAAGAAAGCTGTTGACTCAGTCTTAAATCAGCACTTTAAGGGTTAATGAGGAAAAATAATGACCTTGCACATATTGTAGTGTAAATCAGTCCTATCAGATTAGAAAGCTGCAGGTCAACAGCTTACATTGCGGCAGGTTGAGCACTAATAGTATGCCCAAAGAAAGCTGTTGATTCAGTCTAAATTCATGGGGAATAGCTGTCTATCAGCATGTTCAGTGTGCACACGTGTTGAATTATCAGGATTGTTGAGAAATGACGGGTCCACCCACTTGTATGAGAATTATTCACTGCATAATGTTCCACCATGATATTAATTACTCTGCCAGGGAATCAACATGATCAATGTGCATGCTTTCCATTCATGATCTGCTTTGGTTCCTTTTACTTGAAAAAAAAAAAAAATATCAATATTCCTTCCACTTGGAAAAATTATTTTAACCCTTTCTGCATTCAGATGATCTTTTTTATTCCATGTAGTTAGTGCCCAGTTTTCCACAATAACTTACCAGACTGTTGGAGTAAGCATCACAATGACTGCTGAGCCACCTCATAGTCAACTCACAGCACAAATTAAATACCGATCAATCTACAAATATGACTTATAAGTTCTCTGAAAAGCACCATCAAGATGTCAGGGGTTAATAGAATTAGCTCTTCACAATCATAACCACTTATTGATTGTTACAGATCCATGATTAACTCCACCTATACTGAGCAGTGACACACATGGACTCTCCCCGGACCTCGTATGATTGAATAATGTTAATCACATTTGCTCGAAAATTTAATTTGCAGAAACTATCCCGCCAGCTCACAGAAACACTGACAGGCTTCTGCTCACTGCCTTGTGCCAGTTTAACCCCACAGCAGATGATAGGACCCTGTAACTTTTCCAATATTTTCGGACCAACACACCACAATAAATGTTACTGTACATGGCTTTAGATGTACCATACTCTCCCTTTTAAGCGCCCTGGGCGCTATGGAAATTTACGTGAGGTGTACACCAATTGTAGACGTAAATTTGCAGCATTTTAGGTGTATTAACAGGTGAATTATCATAGAATATATACAATTTTCTAATATTTCAAACCTTTTTGCCAGAAAAATTAGGAGGGGGTGCTTAATATGGTGGGGGCACTTAAAAGGAAGAATATGGTATGTAAATCAGGAGCCCAGGTACTATTGAAACTGATCAGAGACCACAATTTCCAGGTAATCCAGACAGTGTATCAGGTTGCATGCATTAATATGAACATGATGAAAAATAAACCTGTGGTAGAGATTATCAGATTACAGCTTCTATAAGACACCAGCCAGTAGCTATAAAGTTACATATTAAGCTATTGATGCCCCCCCCCACAACAACAACAACAACAACAACAACAACAACAACAACAACAACAACAACAACAACAACAACAACAAAACTAAAATGCTAAAATTTCACATGTTGACAAACTTGATAACTTACACCCAAGAAAATTCAATGAGAATAATAAGAAACTACAATATTTTTAAGTCGGAAGATTAAAAAGAAAACAAAACAAAAACAAAAACAAAAACAAAAACAAAAAAAACAAAAAAAAAAACCAAAAAAAAAACAAAAAAAAACACAAAAAAAACCCAAACAAAAACCAAGCCCCCCCCCCCAAAAAAAAATACATACAGCATCACTGTGGTAAAAAAAGTTTATCTTCACATGCTTGAGAAGAATACAATACATTTTGAGTGTAATTATTTCTTTCCACCCAAAGCAACTAGTCATCAAAATTATGATTAAAAAAACTAATAATAAAATAAAAAATAAAAAGACATAATCAACTGCATACTTCAGTGAGATAATGGACTCTATCATCTTGACGGCAAAAATACCCTTAACACATTGGTTCTTGGCTACAACTTGAGAATCTGGCAACCAACAAGTTTCTAAGCACCACGGCGTGACCACATTACAGAACCTGGTACAATGAATTTCACAAATTCCAAGTTTTCCACACTTCTTCTCTTATGTATGTCCAATAACAATCAAAAAGTGCAAGTGTGCCTGGAAATGCCAGATTTCACACCAGCACTGTACTACATAAAGGAAATGCAAGTTGGAGCTGAGAGGCTCTGTTGTCTGGTGAGGACAGGGAGACTGAATGTCAAGTATGACACTGAATGGCTCATTGCAGGCATAGGCCATGTGCTTGTTAACATTCAAAGAAAAGTATTGCATTGATATCTTTATACATGTACCAATAAATTTGATATTCTGTGATTATTCCATCAATAAGCTTGTGGAGACAAGAGACACAGATATTTATCTCCTATCTTACCATTTTTATTAACCCCTCATCTGCCAAAACTGGTCCATGGGCACATGTCTGCTTCAGTCTTTTGGACTAATTTCAAGAGTAATGGAAAACATTTGAATGAGAATTGCAGATGAAACCCATATAGATAACATGCCCTTGGTCAACAACTTTCCTTAGTGTGGGTTGGGTGTTAAAGGCCCAACCCTGACAAAAAAAGCTGTTGACTGAGTCTTAACCTCAGTCAAGCAACAAAGGGTTAATGACCAGCCATAGCTGTTACCATGGTAACCTTTCACATCAATGCGGGATCCTTGATTACTGACCTCTGCTTTAAAATGCTGCCCAGGTGCTGGAATGTATAAATATACCATGCATACAGCAGGTATGGTAGGCAGTTACATAATGATCCCTGAACATATGTGGAGGTAGGTGGGATGCTGCCTCAGCATCACAGACAGGCTACAGCTAATAACAATGAAGCTGCATCTGTAGTAACCAGTATTGACATGCTACTATGTCATACATGTACTATCACTTACAACTTGTGCACCGGTGGACCTGGTCTCATTCATAGCCTTTATCACAGCCAGTGTCTGTTCACATCAGTACTCCATGTAAGAACAAAAGGCCTGGGGTGTCCTGTGCCAAGCTGGCCTTGTATGCTATGACTAACTCTTGCTGGCTGATGGTCAAAGGTCGTCTGCCTCATCGTTTTCAACTAATTTCAACAGTAATGAAAAACAATTTGACTGAGAATTGTACATGAAACCGTTAAGACTCACATGTCTCAGGTCAAGAGCTTTCCTTGGCATGCCCAAGCCAAGCCAAGGAAAGCTGTTGACTCAGTCTTAATTCAAGGGGGAAGGGTTAAAAGATGGTTCGGTGAGAATGTGCATGTAATGAGTCAAGACTAGTGGATACTAAGGGTCTGAAAGCAAAGCTATGACCTGTACAAGAACCAGATTGGCCCCAAACAGAACCACTAATATGTGCAATATTACGTACTAACTTTCTTTTACTGTTTTTCCATCATAAAGAGCCATTCACAGAGGCCACCACAATGTTCATATTTAAAAAAAAAACAAACTATAATATATATGTATATATATATGTATGTATGTATGTATGTATGTATGTATGTATGTATGTATGTATGTATGTATGTATGTATATATATATACTGTAGTTCTAGAAATATTCACGCGTTTAATTTCGCACAAATGCAATTTTTCTTAAATTTGAAAATTTTCGCGCATTTTAATTTTGTGCATTTAATGGCAGCGCGAAATTAAAATGCAGTGGGACCGATCCGCAGGAAAAGAGTAGACATCCTAATCATGAAACAAAGTAGCTAATCCACCTTGTACTTGCTGGCACCGAACGGCAGTCTATCACTTTGTGATTAATGAAGTACCTATTGTGTTTGGGAGGTCTCGGCTAGTACTTGACCCCAAGCAAAGGTACTTTAACCCCTACATCGCAGACTAAGAACAGTCGAGTCCTCTCTGCCTTCTAACAGTAAGATGTATCGTTTGTTACGACACTGGCACAGAGTGCCGATTCGGAAGTGAGGAAAGTGATGTCCATAAGCTTCCAGACGCCAACAAAATCAGCAGGGCCCGTTGATGAAGTTATCTCTACTCCGCCAAGTACAGGCCGTAAGAGAAAGCGCGGCAGTTACCAGCAGTATAGCCTGGAAAAGAGAGCCAAGATCGCCAGGTATGCTGTCTCCAGTGGTGTAAACAACGCAGCACGGAAATTCCAGGTGCGAGAAAGTACAGTACGTGGCTTCAAGAAAGCATTTTTGGCCATTACACAGAAAGAAAAAGTGGATTCTATTTCAGAAATACATATAAAACCAAAAGGCCATCCTCTTCATTTGGGTAAAATGATCGGGATGTCTGTGACTATACCTGCTTTCACTTCGTGACAGTGGAGGAATTGTAAACACGAAAATTGCCATTGCAGCCGCCTGAAGTATAATAAAGGCACAGGGGAAAACCCTTCTTTCTGAATTCGGCAGGCCACTTTTGCTGGAAAAGTCATGGGCTGAGTCTCTCATGAGATGCCTTGGATTTAGCGGAGGGTACACGAGCCGCTCGGAAAAACCCAGTTGATTTGGACAATATACGCAGCAAGTTTTCGGCTGATGTTGAAAACTACATTCTGGAGCATGGCATTCCTACAAATCTTATCATAAATTGGGATCAGACAGGCATGCAAATTATCTCCAGCAGTAAATGGACCATGGGTAAAACTGGTAGAAAACAAGTGGATATAATTGAGTCTTGAAGACAAGAGGGAGATCACATGTTTACTTGTCGTATGGAGGAGGCGATATATTGCCACCACAGATAATTTATGCAGGAAAAACCAACGCTTATCATCCAAAATACAAGTTTCCAGACGAATGCTCTCGTATGTCGACAACGTAATTGTTCCATACATAGAGGCACAGCGTGAAGATTTGCCATTGTCTTTGCGTGATCAAAAAGCTCTTTGTATCTTTGATGTGTTTGCTGCACATAGAGGGCAAGCTCTTTTGGACAAGCTTAACAAAAACAATATTGGTCAACTGTTTATACCAGCTTCGCGCACGGATTACTGTCAACCACTGGACTTGAAAGTGAACAAAAAATTCAAAGGGTATGAAAGACGAGTTTTTGCAATGGTATGCCGATCAAGTTCAAAGTGAGCTGGACAATAATATGCCACTGGCTGACATACGTATTGGTCTACAACTCTCCAAGGTCAAACCTCTCCATGCCCGATGGCTGGTCAAATCTTTTGACAAACTTAAAAATGAGACAGAGTTAATCAGGTCAGCTTTCCGCAAAGCAGGCATCGACATGGACGCGGAGGCTTGGTCAGCAGACTAATGTAGACAGGATTCGACTTCCAATGGCAACATGTGGACACTTCTATAACGTAACTTTTACTGAGATTTTAATAGACCAGACCCAGGAGACCACAGCAGGATGTGATTTTACTTCGACTTTTAGATGGATTTTATGATGCGCCTTCAATTTTAATCAACAATAAAATACTTTCCTGCACAAAGTCCGATTTCCACCTCCCCGTTGTGTGGGGGGGGCAACACACACTCATGCATTTTTTGCCTGTTTGTGTGGCTAACGGAAACGGTAAACTACCTTTATCTTTGCAGGTGAAAAATGCTGGAATACATCTTGAATACACCAGACTTGGTCATTATATAAACCACGGATAAGATAATGTCCAAGTGTGGTAAGTCTCATGCCATTTTACCGTCACTTTACAGATTAATTTTCGCGCATTTTAATTTCGGGCACCAATTACTAGCGCGAATAGCACAAAATTAAATCGAGCGCGAATATTTCTAGAACTACAGTATATGTATATATATATATGTGTGTGTATATGTATATATATTATAAATCCAAGTCTCAGGTCAAATTTTTCAGACTAATTACCTATCACCAATCTCAAACTTTCTTAAAGTTGACCCATGATTTTGACAATTAGGCCAAGATTCAGTGCATAAGCAATCATGACTTGCCCTTTGTACCTATAAATCAATGTACCATCCTTAAGTCTAATACACAAGTCTTAGCTGATGGCGTTTTTTTTTTTTTTTTGCTTATCGTCTGGAAGTAGATAAACCAGTAAGCTTAGCAATAAGCTCAAGGTCACTTGTATACAATTTAAACTCAGCCCTTTCAGGTGAACATCATTTGATGTAATGGGAAAGTTCTAGAAAAAGTTATCATCTGGAGATCAAGCTTTGTCAAGATCTTCTTGTGAGTTCAGTAAAGGTCACAGATTTTAATGAATTACTTTGATGTGTGCCCATAAAATTTCAAAGCAACCAGTTTAGGGGTTTTTGAGAAAGAAAATCAACATTTGGTATTGCTTACAGTTTCAATAACACAACAACAAAAAACAACAATGAGAAACCTCCTTCTGGGTAGAGCTTACAAATAGAAACCATTATGAGACTGAGACAGAGCCAGCTTAATAGCTTTTAAAATTTTGCCAAAAATATACAGAAAATTAATGAAAAATCCAAAATTTACTGAACCAAGACTACTTGAACAAACTTGGTAGAGACCCACCCCAGGTACATGACCATTAAGGTTCAAGTGAAGCCAGCTTGCATTTTTTTCATAAGAAGTCCAAAATGTGAATTGTTGACGGACGCCAATGATGATGCCAATGACAGACAAGGGACCATAAGTTCAGCTGACTGACAAGTCAGCTGAGCAAAAAACCCCCAAAAACTAAAGGTGATATCACACAAATTGTGGATCATGGTTTGAACCTACTGAACCCCAGGTCTTTACAGGCAAAACTGACACACACTCTACATGGGTCAATCTTATTTTTGAATGCCCTGAAGCTGTGGTACATTTGTGTAATCTCTATGGGTTTACATTCACAAATGGCTGCCAGGAATCCAGTTTGTATTGATCTAATACTACTGACCTAGTGGGAACACTGAACATATCAACCACAGAAGCTGCTGTCTGGTGCCCTGTCTTATCAATAGATGCAGGAATTCTCATTTTAGTCAAAAAGGAAAAATTGAAGAGGAACTGGGAGAATTGTTTCAGATTAATCTGGCATTGTGTGTGTACACTTCACTTTTCTCACTGGATCACAGCAATAGAGAATGATCTAAATGGGTACACAACATGTACATATGATGGGGGGGGGGGGCACTGGGAAGACACGGAGGGCTTTTATCTGACTGGTGCCATGTACATGCCGGAGACTGGTGCCCACTCCATGCTGTAGGAGCAAATTTACTGTCATCCCTGATCGATAGTAAATATAGCCAGCCTCCCTTACATTAACCATGTCTATGTACACATGCTCAAAAGATCAATTGACATTACACATATATTGTAGAAATAGATCACATTTCCTCCCCAGATGTCATCTCATTTCATTTCGTCGTTGTCTGTAAATAGACATGTGGGTGCTATGTGAATCTACCAGGAGGAAGCCTTTGTTGAAGATCAAACATTACTACTGGTTACACTAGAATATAATCACAGTAACATACTGTGAAACAAAATAGAGTCAGGTCCCTCACAAGCCCCTCATGAGTAGACTAAGTTAACCATTATTACACTCCACTTGGTGTGGATTGGAGAATAGAGAGAACCTTGTATGTTCAGCAGCCATTCTTTACACAGTGTTTTTTATCTCGGACAAAAAGCAGCACTCTACAAATACCACTTCCAAATCCGTCCAAGGGTGGGTTTCTGATGAATTAACAAGTCTTTCAGTTGTACATGTTCTAAGTAAATGTAATAAGGACAATACTAGCCACATTTATGAACAGTTATTAATTTGATCAATTCATGTGATCATGTAATGATACCATTATAACATGTATACTGGTGTCAACGAATATTTGGGCCCCCAAACGGATGGGCCCTGGGCCCAAACGTTCTAAAATATTTGGGCCCCTTCGGAATATTTGGGCCCCCTTTCATATTTGATTTTTGTTATACTTCATGAGACATCTTAACTATTGTCGTACCATTGATGATGTTAATAGTGCAAAATAGCAAAATTGGTCATGTTACAATAGACTAAAGGTAAAAGGTGCTGGTCACAGTGTTTTGTCAGCTCAGCATGAGAGTAGATTCAGTGCAAAATGTAAAAACGTATTCCTGAATCATGTGAATGGCATTATAATCGATGCGGAATTATGACCAGATGCCTCGATCCTAAGTTTACTCTCATAGAAAATGGGAAATTTAACTTTGATGCAAGTATGTTCGGATCTGAGTATGAAAGTTATAATTGGACCAGTAATTTAAATGAATAGCTGAGCTAACCCAAACTACATGTACATGTACATGTACTTCTGTAAAATAACTATAAATGACTTTTAATTTCCAGTTATGTAGATAGGGGCCGAGGGATGGAGGCTTTTGATTCCCAAATGCTTGGGCCACTTGACCCCTGAACAGTATCTAAGTGCCTTGAGGTGGCTATAAATGGGAAAGGGGCCCTTTGATTCCAGACTATTGGGCCCCCTTTTGGTATCTAAATGCATTGAACTGGATCTTGAATATTTTGGCCCCCTATTTGTATGCAAGTGCCTTGCAGTGGATATATATCAGGAGGGGGCCCTCTGGTTCCAGAATATTTGGGGGGCCCTTTGGTTCCATAATATTTGGGCCCCCTATTTGTTTGTGTCTTGAAGTAGATTTAAATGGGGAGGGGGGCCCTTTGGTTTCAGAATATTTGGGCCCCCCATTTGTATGTATCTTGAAGTGGATATATATCAGGTGGGGGCCCTTTGGTTCCAGACTATTGGGCCCCCTATTTGTATGCATCTTGAATTGGATATAAATTGTATATATGCAACAGTAGATTGGGGGGGGGGGTATTCTGAACAGAAAGCCCCCCCCCCCTTTTTATTTATTATGCACATTACACACACACACACATATATATAATATATATATATATATATATATATATATATATATATATATATATATATATATATATTAAATCTTTATATATCCACTTCAAGACACAAACAAATGGGGGGGGGAGGCAAATATTCTGGAACCAAAGGGCCCCCTCCCCATTTATATCCACTGCAAGGCTTTTACTTACAAATAGGGGGCCCAAATATTCTGAAACCAAAGGGCCCACTCCCCATTTACATTCACTGCAAGGCATTTACTTACAAATAGGGGGCCCAAATATTCTGAAACCAAAGGGCCCCCTCCCCATTTATATTCACTGCAAGGCATTTACTTACAAATAGGGGGCCCAAATATTCTGAAACCAAAGGGCCGCCTTCCCATTTATATCCACTGCAAGGCTTTTACTTACAAATAGGGGGCCCAAATATTCTGGAACCAAAGGGCCCCCCCCCCCTTCCCATTTATACCCACTGCAAGGCATTTACTTACAAACAGGGGGCCCAAATATTCTGAAACCAAAGGGCACCCTCCCCATTTATACCCACTGCAAGGCTTTTATTTACAAATAGGGGGGCCAAATATTCTGGAACCACAGAGCCCTCTCCCATTTATTTATCTCATGTTTGCACTTGCATGACCCAAATACTCCAAATCTCCAGAAATTCACATAACAAGGAATCAGGGGGAAATGGAGACACCTGAATCTGTACATGCGGGGTAGATTTGTGCTAAAATATGTGTTGCACAAATACGAAAAAAAAAACACTCGGTATATACTTGGAGGATTGTGAGATAATTCCTACAAGGTATATACACCCACATTACATATAAAATACACCAATAAATACATGTACATATACGTGGCAAACATTAAGCCTTGCAAATGTATTAAATTGTTTGATTTACATTTATTTTTCAAATAATAACATATTCTTTTAAAAACAGTTCTTTTAGAGTTTGCAAAATATCATACAGGATGTATATATAGGGTGTATTTGGCCAAAACTAAGTTATTCCAATTTCTATTAGGGGGGGGGGGCCCAAACGTTCGGCGAATGAAAGGGCCCCCGGGGGCCCATCCGTTCAGGGGGCCCAAATATTCTCAGACACTGGTAATCCACTGCTTGTCTGCTAGTCACAGTCTTTTCCTCACATTATATGCAGAAAGGTGGCCTACCTTTCACTTTTTCCTTGCCACGTTTCACCTTTTTCCATGAAAATGTATGATATTTTTGTAAAAATAATATGTTACAAAATTGACCAAAAACAAGACAAACTTAAATATCATCCTGAATGTTAATCACTTTTCTTTTTCTACTCTGAGGGAAATCCCTGCATCAGTTGCTTTTCTCAGACTCTGCAGTGTGCATAGCACTTTGTCTCCATGCTAAAATAGGCATTCTGTTTTTCTTTATCAGTTATTTTTCCAATACTCATAGATTGTGTCTGGAGTTCTTTTTTTTTTTTTCAACCAGGTGACACATGGAACTCCACAAAGAAATGTTACATTGCATTAAAAACTCAGCAGAATTTACATACAATGGAGGAAAGTGAAAATATTAAAAGCTGGAGCAAATTACACAGAACTGAAATTTTAAAGGTCTCACCATACTCTAATATGGATCACTAAACACACACACACAATTCAAATTATCACTGAAGGTCAAAGAGACGGGGCATCTGACTCATTCTCAAATACCTATACATCAACAAAGTTAAAAAAACCACGAACAGGGAATCTCATTTTGATGCATGATAGAATTTCCAATTAAGACCAACTGTGCAAGAAGGCCATCTCTATAAGATGGCCACCAATGCACAATCCATTTTCTTTATCCTTTATTAAAATATATCCCATTGACCCTTTCCTGCTTGAATTAAGACTGAGTCAACAGCTTGACCACCAGGCGGTTCTGGTCAGTTTAAGGAGGAAAGGGTGAACAGCACCCCCTACAAACTTTCATAGACCCTAAGTTAATCTAAATTGGGAAAGTCCACCATCCTTCAGACACCTATGAAAGTACCTGTCTGTGGGCGACACTTCAAACCCGTGAAAGTACCCATCAAGGGGTGACATTCTGTTGCAGCATAAATCACAGGCTCACATTGAAATTTGAGCAACCAGTGCTCTCTCTCTCTCTCTCTCTCTCTCTCTCTCTCTCTCTCTCTCTCTCTCTCTCTCTCTCTCTCTCTCTCTCTCTCTCTCTCTCTCTCTCTCTCTCTCTCTCTCTCTCTCTCTCTCTCTCTCTCTCTCTCTCTCTCTCTCTCTCTCTCTCTCTCTCTCTCTCTCTCTCTCCATTATTATGTGATTTTAACTTGAACTGTTTACATAGGCACAGAGATAAGAACTTAAAAACAGCTTCTTTCTGTCTTGCCCAGACAGTAATTATTAGATAGAATATGGTACTTATTATATGTATAATTTTAATACTGAAGTATCCTCAGTTTAGTAACAGCACTTAAAATAATGCATCATGCAAATTATGCATATCTATGATGGAGCTGCAGTTTTATGGTGATGATGACGACAGCCATAAACATGGTGGTCATGATCATAAAGATGACAATGATGACGGCGATGACAATGATTGTGATGACAAGAATCATAAAGCATTCTTTATATCAAAGCTCTAGGAGCAACCCAGATATAATCCCTGAATCAATTTCCATAATGAAATCAATAGCCACCTTGCGTGTGTATGACGTCAGAGAAAACACATACAAAAAGCATTAACTGTGTAAATATTTGATGTGCCATCACAAAATTAGTCACTCCTTCACATTTCCTTGGTCAATTAAGTTAATTAATTATGATTTATTGTTCATTTGAGTAAATATAAGGGTTTGGACGACATATTGCTTTATTTGGTATGTGTATATTTAGTCTGTCAATAATGTACACCAATGAAAAAAATTCAAGTGTGTCTCTCAATTGATCAAATTCAATGTTCCTCTAAAGGCATAATGCAAATTTTGTCAAAAAGCTGCATACATGTATATGAAATGGCAAATCAATTAAATTTGGCAAGAAAAAATACTGATAAATTATTTTTTTGAATATAAAATCATCATTCATATGGTCCTAACTTTTGTCATTACAATACCACCTGCTTTTATCAGACTTCCCCAAGTCAAAGGTCTTACCCAATAATACAGACACTTTCATGAAATGAAGTTGTCATACATACATCTATATATATATACATATATATTTCTATATACATATCAAAATCTTGGTACAAAAAAAAAACAAACAAACAAAAAAACCAGATAAACAATATGGTCTTTGTGACAGGTTCCACTTTACTTCCAGAAAAAGGCCCAACTTAAGTGGTCCCTTTCCCACCCCACATCCATTTCTTCAAAATGTTTTTAAAAAATAAGAAGGGATCAGTTGCCAAAGTTCCTCTCTGAAAACTACAGCCAAAGAATCCCATGTCATTACCTCTTATACTTTAACCCTTTGCCCCTGTAACTGTCCAAAAACTATCTGCTGGTCAAATGTCCTCTGCATCAGTATTTTCCACTAATTTCAACAGTAGTGAAGAACAATTTGACTGAGAATTGTAGATGAGACCTATCAAGATCACATGCCCCAAGTCAACAACTTTCCTTACAAGGGTTGGGTACTAAGCGCCCAACCCCTGCTATGGAAAGCTGTTGACTCAGTCTTAATTCAAGAGGAAAGGGTTAATGATAGAATCATTCATACTTTTTCTACACGTATCTTGATCTTGTTTTCACATGGACTGAATGCCTGATAAATTTGCTCTTTTTCCTGGGCCAGCAGTGTTACCTAGCAACCGGTTGCAACATGACTCACCATTCTGTACTTATGAAAGGTACACAGTCATCGATAGGACAGACATCGTTTTTTTTAATAAGCAGGGTCATTCAAGCTAGCATATCTATGTAGTACTGTAATTTTACACGCCAATTTAACTCTTTCTGGACTCACATACTCCATACTTCTTGATCACTCAGTTTTCATCTGCCTTGGAAAATATATTACATAAAATCACTGTTGACCCTTTTACCTTTAGCAACTTAGCACTGAAAGGGTTATGCATAATACAAGTATGTATTTCTACAATCTTTGGCAGTGTCTTTGAGGAGAATGTAACAGTAGAACCTGTAAATGTAAGACCACTCTACTTCCAGGAAATGGTGGTATCCTATTACACACATAGTCTTAAAACATATATATGTATGTAATATTTTTCAGATAAACTGACTCGTGTCATAATAGGGCAGTCTTGAAATGATGATGATGTCATTCACATGAGATGGTTCTAACAGCATGTACCAATGTGTGGGAATTTTAGCAGGCTTTCCTATTCAAACCTCATATATTTAACAGTATACCCCCCCCCCCCACACACACACACACAGGAAAGTTCAGCTTCACATGGCTAGATATTTAGACTACTGAAAATATATACATGTACAAATTTGTACTTTGTAACTTGCAATATGGGACTGCTCTTGCCTTGCCTTTTGGTTATTCTAATATCAAACATCCACCTTGATGACACATCATTTTTTTTTTCTTGACCATGTAACCTGCCCTTCAGAGAAGCATGTCAGTTGGGTTGTGATATAACAAATGGTCTGCTCCCTGTTAGGTGTGTAATGTTAATGCTGGATATTGGCTTCATTGATAGATCAATACTTATACGTGTCCCTTTACAACATAATATTGTGATTGTCACACACTGGTGTACACATATATTTGCTTATGATCAACTTTTTTTTCATGCCAATTTAAATTTGAATGCTGTGCTTTATTTGCAAATAGTTGCATGGAAACCATTTTCCATTCCATGATCTTCATGAGCTTGTTAAATGACAAGGTTAGTGATGGTTCAACATTTTCATCATTTGATAAATTTGTACTTGAATTTAACAGTATTAAACTTTGAAAATCCCCTTCCCCAAAATTAGGATTTAGAAATGATGATTATATTTAAATTCTTACCAATAATATATACCATAGAATTTGAGCAAAAAATGTCAATTATGATCCATCGGCATTAAAAAAGTACAGACCTATTATATGAACCTCCTTGCAGCCACCACGAAAATTTGTTTTGAAATTAGTCTGTAGGGCAAGTGACACAAAATTTTCACTTGCCCTCCCTCATAATATCACTTGTGCTAATGAAGTGCATCTTAAATTTTTTTTTGTTTAAAAAGCATGTTTTAATGGAAATCATTATGTCATAAAGTGAGTTTATGCGTCTATTATGCCAACAAAATTTGAAATTTAACATATTATGAATTTTGCCAATAGAAACTATTTGTTCATGGGAAAAGTCTGATTTCTCACTTGCAAATCAGACTTTTTGGTGGCAGCAGGAGTGGTCTTTAGTATTAACCCATTTCTGGGCAGAGTATATCTGAATCAATAACTTTCCTTGGCATGCGTTGGGCACAATGCGCCCAACCTGCACTGAGGAAAGCTATTGACCAAGGGTGTGCCACCATGAATGGTTTTACATACAAATCTCAGCCAAAGTGTTTTCTAGTAAAAAGAATTTAAGTCAAAATATTAAGGCAGCTAGATGACAACTTACATCCAGACACTTTTGAGGGGTTTGATCAGAAAAAGGTTAAATAACTTGCACCACTGACTTTCTCCACACAGTCAAAAAAGGGTTGGTGAGTACATCACTGTCCCTAATTAACCCTTTCCCCCTTAAACCGGCTGGTGGTCAAATGTTGTCTGCATCAGTGTTTTCAACTAATTGCAACAGTAATGAAAAGCAATTTTGACCAAATTTGTACATGAGCCCTGTTAAGACCACATGCCCCAGGTCAACAGCTTTCCTTGGCATGGGTTGGGCAGTTAGTGCCCAACCCATGCCAAGAAAAGCTGTTGACTCAGTCTTAATTCAAGGGGGAAAGGGTTAAACAATTTAACCTTTCCTGGTTACAATAAAAGTCAACAGTTTACTTTTGCTACCCAGCCCGCACCAAGGAAAGCTGTTGACCTGGAGACATGGGTCTTATGATAGGTCTTACAGGTACTTACAAATCTCAACCATAATATTTTCTATAAACTCGTTCAATATTTTATGTTCAGAATGAGGGGGACTCGAACCTGCAACCTTTGGCACCAGTCGCCTTGTTGAAATGGGAAACGCACATATCCACTTGACAAAATCCCCATTCTAAAAGAATGGTTCAATGGAGGTAGTTATGTATGAGTGCCATATCAACACGGTAATGCAGTATATTTACTGAGTCTGCATTTATTTCCAGAATCAGGGAGTTAAATCCACCAGCATTAAGGAAATGCCGAAAATATATATTTTATGTTCGGAACGAGCAGGACTCAAACCTGTCAAATATTGACTGAGTCAACAGCTTTTCTCACCATGCCAACAGAAGCTGCTAACCTGCACCACTCTTTTGTTCTCTGCACACACAGGCCTAGGCGTGCTGGTACTTGAATGAAAGGTCACTCTAATACAATGACTATTTACCTGGTATAATTACATTAATTCAAAGCATATTGGGTAATGGGTAATAAATGAGTTGAAAGGAAGTTTAGCCGAAGTGAAAGCCTTACAACAGGCATTTGCATCTGGACACTTTGGCGGGATTTGGGTGGGTAAGGGTTAAACATGATATGTCAGGATACTTATTTTCATGGTTACACCAGTGACTGTACCAAATGTAAGCCAATTGCAGTGTGCATGTTGTCATATGAAACTACAGGTTGTGATGGAATACTGTGACAGGCTCCTGTTGTTTGCGAGACAAAATCAATACATGTATTTGAAACCTCATCAACAGTTCACACTGTCTCCAAAGAGTTCCTCCATCAGATTGCTGATCTTTTGGGATTATTCCATGAGGTTGATCTTTTGGGATTCTTCCACCAGTGTTGGTGTTTCGGGATGAGTTTTGCTGGCAACTTGCACACTTTTTCCATACCAGTCTCCTATTCCTATACACCACACTTAGTGCCCAGCCGATGCCAAGGAAAGCTGTTGACTCAGTCTTAATCCAAGGGGGGAAGGGTTAATGGTAGACAGGTTTTATTGTGGACAGTATTTGTACTGTATTTTGCATTTATATTCACAACAGCCAGTAGTACATGTACCTGCTTTTAAAGGCAGGTCCCTCTGATGGCAAAAAGGGGTTTCACTTTACAGCTGGTCTGAAACAGATATGCAGAACAGGCACCACTGTAGTAACAACAGAGATGCCAACTGTCCCTCATTGTCAGGGACAGTCCCTGAAATTAGGTTCAATTTTGACCAATTTATGGTGTTTGTCCCACAGTGAAACTGAGTATTTTCTTATATATTCTTTGTTAAATATGCTCTGTCCCTGATGTCATCATTTGAATTTCCCTGAAATGGCATTTTGAATGTTGGCATCTCTCATTCTCTGTAATATGGCTATGGCTGAGCTGGAGGAATCCCGTCTGCTCAAACACCCTCTACTGCCACTAGTTTGGTGGCGGTTTATTGACGACATATTCTGCATATGGACACATTCAGAAACAGAATTAACAGACTTTGTTAATTATCTGAATTCTTGTTACCCCACTATCAAATTCACATGCAATCAATCAAAACAGGAGATCAATTTTCTTGACACCACTGTCAAAATTGACTCCCAGCGTAGAGCAAACACAACCCTCTATGTGAAGCCTACGGACACCCATACCTACTTGCACTATAGGTCAGCCCATCCCAGACATTCCAAATCTGGGGGACCCTATGGTTAATCACTGCAAATCAAAAGGATCTGCAGTAAATCTGAAGACTTTGAAAGAAATTCAAAGAGAATTCTACAATATTATGAAGAGAGGGACTACCCCCCCCCCCCCCAATATACTTTTAGAGTCTAAACAGAAGGTAGACTCTAAAGACAGAGCTGATCTTTTGGCGCCACACCAAAATGAAGCAAGTGATGAGCAAAACTTTTTCCTTATCACAACTTACAACCCAGCTCTCCCTCCAATAAGAGAAATCATCCAGAACAATTGGAGGACTCTGGAAGCTTCATGACATGCAGATGCACTCATCAACAAAAATGTCATCGTAGGCTTGAGACGCCCTCAAAACCTACGGGACATTTTGATCCGCTCCAAAATCAGACATAGTGCTAGAGAGACAAATCCTGCTGTTTCAGGAAAGAAACACCGCAATGAGTGCAACAGGGCAAACTGCAAATATTGCATTCGCCTCAACAATTCAGGACTAGTCACTAGTACAGAAACCAAGAGGATGTATTCAGTCCCCAAAGGGGGTTGCTGAGAGAGTTCCAACCTAGTCTACCTCCTTACATGCTTAATCTGTCACAAGCAATATGTGGGGCAAACCCAGCGCCCTCTGAAGGACAGATCGAGAGAACACTTTCGTTACATTAGTAACAAAGTAGTCACACAACCACTGGGCCGCCATTATGCCCAGACAGGACATGATGGACTGAACATAGAAGTCCATATTCTTGAATTCATCCCAACTCCACCGAGATTAGCATGCACTAGGGAGTTGCGACTAACTCGAGAGAAACATTGGATGCACTAGTAACGCTCAATTGAGCCATTTGGCCTCAATATCATGGGAAAATGAGCTTACTTGCTCAGTCTAATACTAAATTTTTATTGTCTGAGCTCATCTCCCCATGCTATCACCACTCCTTTAACACACATAGTGTTAAACACTGGAAAAGCTGCAAACTCTATACTTACTGAAGTGAATTCTTCATTTCTATTGTCCCTATTCAGGGCATTGGAATAATTACATTATTTATTCCAATTACCATAAGCCTGACAAACGGACCGGCTGACCTGTTCAGCCATCTAAGTAGGTTTTCCTTATTTGGAAATTCCTATATTTTCAAAAGAGTCTTTTGGAAAAAATGTCATATCCACCAAGGATATTTACGTTCTGGCACCTCGCGACGTAAACAACAGCACATGTTGTACGTAACAACAAAGGTGGCTACCACTCCATATATCAACAGGCAAACGCAGCTTTTTCAACAGTCCCTGATGAGGTGCAGAGACATTGAAACTAGTTAGACAAGCCTCTAGCTATTTTAGGCTCTAGAATCGTCTTTTAGCTCATCTCTGTAATAAATACACATGGGTTAATGTGAGCTGAACTGCAACCCCTTACAGGCTCATGTGTCCATATGATATTCACAGGTGCCACTGGAATAAGTTATGTATTCCTTCCAGTAAGTGGCCATGTTCTAGTTCATGTCTGCTAATCTTCTGTAGTACAGCAGAGGTTTAATACATAATGTTCCCCATGTCCACCCCATTTTCATGGTATCATAAATACAATGACCCAATTGTAGGTCAACAGTGGAAGTTTACATTTAATTTTCCAAGCATTTATGGTGCTCATTGAAACAAATACAGTGAGACGATACTACTGTACTTGGATATGTACATGTGCATACTGGGAAAATGGCTGCTTGTCAAAAAAAAAAAAAAAAAAAAAAAAAAATTTTGTAACAGAGTTGTAAACATGTTTGTCTTAGTCCTCTGTATGCACCAAATTCCTGCATGGACATGCTTGAGGTTTGCTGAGGCAAAAGGTATTGTCAAGGAAAAATCATCATTCTGAGGTCAGCAGAATAGTCCCTCAGTTGTCCAATATTGCTGCAACACAAGTAGCAACTGAAAAATGATGATTGTGGTACATGGAAAAAGTGCTGTGGGAAGAAAAGTGTTAATTCACGTCCACTGTACAGGCTTTGGTCAGTACTTTTGGTTGTTGAACTAGGTATGTTGGCATTTGAACGAAAATCAGTTTCATGAGTAATCTAGACATACGAGTCTCATGGGAGAGTAGCCCTGGATACGGATTAAGCCCAGGTATTCTTCCTGGCTGCTTCCTCCATCCAACCCCCCCCCCCCCCCGAATCTGATTATTTGACAGTAGTCTACCTGTCTGGTGTGGCAGACCCAAAACAAATGAGGCTGAAAAATTACACACAGTTCTATTACATGTCACTCCGGTGCACTGCCACAAAATGATTTCTCATGCAATGCCATGAGCAGGAGGAGTCAATCTGATTATTATGGACTCAGTTAATCAGGGTGACCAGGCATTAACATATCAGACTGGTTACCACCATAATTGCAACAAGATTCCATTTGTATACACTCTTCTCTGATTTGGCTAAGTATCTGACATATATCCCTCTACATTTACATCAATTCTGTGCGGAATATATTCTTTCACCAAGTCTTCAGCAAATGAGACAGAGGTTAAGAGGTCAACATGCTGACAGCCTTGCATCTTTAAACCCTTTCCCTGCTCAAATCACCAAAAATGAGCTGCACACAGATTGTATGCTTTGATGTCTTTATTTAAACTTCTTGTAAATAGGAAACTTTTTTTTCTGACAATAGCTGGTAACACCTATCATGAGGGCACACCACAGGTCACTAGCTTTCCTTGGTGTGGGGAGGGTACTCTCTCTCTCTCTCTCTCTCTCTCTCTCTCTCTCTCTCTCTCTCCCTCCCTCCCTCCCTCCCTCCCTCCCCCATTGACAGTGGTTGCATGCAGAGGGTACCACTGTATTAATTTATAGGTAGAGATGCCATTCCAAAACTATTAATAGGTAGTCAGAGATGCCATTCCAACTTCAATTCATAGTTTTGTGCTATAAGCACACCCAATGAACTACAAACTCAAGTTGTAAAATTCACATTCATGCTAATTAAGGGCACTTGAAAAGCTTACATGTTGAATATATTCAAAATTATAGGTAGAGCTTTTTGTGCTGTAGGTGCATCCAGTGAACCATGAACAAAAGTTGCAGAATGGGAATTTATACCTATTGTTGGGACTCGAAAAATTAAATGTTGAATATCTATCTTCAAGACTATATTGCAGAGATGAACCATTCTGACTTCACATCTAGGTTTCGAGAGCTGAGCTCTCAGATGTCACTAAAGCTAGGATCTCTGAACAGTGTGGCCCTTTCAGTGAAGTTGAAATATTTTAATGCAAATTCGAAGCAAAAACAGCAGATATGTACATATTTGTGATAGACCAGACATACAACAGGCCATGATCTGTTATCACCAGTCAATTACTTGATACACATATATGTACAACACAACAATTTGCTATTTACACACCTGTCAGATTTTTATGCTTTTATGCTACCACATGGTGACCACTATGTCCTTATCCCATGTTGTGGTGTCAACAGTAGATCCATAAATGAGTCAAAGTTGCAATAAAAGTTTCCTAGAGTTAGGAACAGTTTCTCACAACATGACTAAATCTGGTTTCTTTGCTAACGCTTGACAATCTGTATTTCTTAAGAATTATTTCTTTCCATCTGGCATTTCCTTTTACCTGCAAATTTTTTCTTCATGCCAAGAGTCTTCTTTTTCCTCCTATCTTTTTTTTTCTCAATTTGCCTGGTTTCTTTGATGTACCTTTTACAATTTCAATTTGAATGTACAAAGCAATAACTTTCCTTTGTAAGCACAAACAAAATTGCTTTGAAGCAAATCTTCTTTTCTAGTTACTCAGTTCTATTCTGAACAGGAAAGGCTTAAGTATTTTCATTTTGTCTCCAGACCATTTACCACATAGAATTACAGGGAGCCAGGCATGAACAGAGTTTCCACGTGATTGTATGATCTTTGTATGGTTGATTACTCATATATATAATGAGTTATACACCCAAGAGTTGATGTACCTGACGTACAGTATGTGTTCACACAGCAACCAGTTTGCAAGCACATTTAACTCTTTCAGTGCCACGTTACTGAGTCAAAAGCTTTGCTTGGCGTGCTTTGGATGCAATGTGCCCAAAGTGTAATGAGGAATGCTATTAACCTGGACTTTTAAATGCTATGTAACTACAAACGTGCTGGTATGTGAATCAAAGGTCTTTATAGGGGGAACATGAATCTGGCACCCTGATTCTGAGCTGTTTGTTTCCAGTAATTTGACTTAAGTCGCAGTTAGCACTGAAAAAGTTGATACCACATATAGAGAAACAAACAAGAGGCCCATGGGCCTGGTGCTCTGCTGAGAGGTATATGGATAAATAATAGAATGATGGGTAAATAAGAATGAGACAAGGAGAGATGTTTTTAAGTATAGTTTATTCAGCAAATTTATATGGGAAGCTATGCAGAAAGATAAATATATAGCAAATGTAATGATCTAATTAATGACCCCAGTATTCAAACTGGCCATTTGACCTTGACTTGCAACTTGGATTAAAAATTGCTACTGATCAAAATATGTGCCCCACATCCAGCTTTCCATATATGGTCTGTTTGTTCAAATCGGGTAATAACTTTTCAAGTTACTGAAGAAAAATAATAAATTTGGACAAGTGCCAAATTCCGTAATTACTCACTGGGTCACCATGACCCAAAAAGTAGGTCACCAAGTACAGTTTTAAGTACAACGTACTCAAGTACAATTTTGATCTGGAGGCTCAATTCTCTTTGCCATTGAAGTCCAAGCTACACCCTGCCATTACAAAATCACCTCTTTCAACTTTACAGGCATGGTGACCTCACAAAAATAGGTCAAGATCACTGTTATTACATAACATTCTAGCTATGGACATGGTTTATTATCACATATAAAAACCCACTGGTACTGTTGGACCTGTATCCACTATCAGGGCAACCTTCTCCCCTAAGCTCCATCTTTCCCTCAGGGGGGGGGGGGGGGGGGGGGGCTTGGCAGGTCTAACTAGTAGTGCTACTTAGTAGCCTGGGGGCAACTTCACTGTCTTATACAATATCCCAATTCTGGGGCCCATTGCCACCAACAACTGATAATTTCAAGCTGTTGTAATTACATTTTTAGGTAATGCTCACACTGGAAAAGTCCCATTTTATATTTTACATTACATTCATTCGACAAGTTAACCTTCCGTTAACATGATTCACACACATATTTTGGATACTACCTGTTCAAAATATTGAGACTGACCCATATGAGCTGCCACTTTGAAAATTGTGAATTCCGCTCCCATTGGTTTGTAACAAATGAAGATAGTATTGAGACGATCTGGGGGAGGGGGTTATAATATATATGCAACCAAAAGTAAATATTTTGCAAATGTTTCAGAGCATCAATAATGATATATATATGCTGTGGCTGCGATTCACTTTGATATCCAAATCAAATATATTTTTGTGAGCATTGCACAATGTTCAAAATGTGCTTACGCCATGTCGGTTCAAGGTCTTATCATGTCGCATTTGGATTTGTAACTAATGATGATAACTGCTTCAGACACAACCGAGCAGGCAGATTAAAGTTAAGATAGTCAGTCATGTTTTAAAAGTACTTTAATGACTGTTTGCCCTGGTAACTCAGAGAACGGGCACCTGAAACTAGCGAAATATTATGATAACGATCACGGAACAAGCGAGGCTATGGCCTATGCTGTTTTGCCGAACAACCGTGGCTTATTGAACTTTGTGTTGCTACATTGTTTCCCCAGCCCAAGTTAACCATCCAGACAAGTTAAAATAAAATGCTGTGCTTGAGTGGACTTTACTGCAAAATAATGGCACATGACGGCTGCTTTCTCAATAAAATCTTTCAACTGGGGAAATGGCTATGCTGTTTCACCGAACAACCATAGCTATGCAGCTATGCTGTTTCCCTGGCCCAAGTTAACCCTCCACTGCTGACAAGTTGAAATAAACTACTGCGTTTGATTTATCTTTACTGCAAAATAATGGAACATAATGGCCACTTTCTCGATAAAATCTTTAAGCCAGGGTCGATTTTTATTAGGATAGGGTGGCTTCAACCATATATATATATGTGTGTGTGTGTGGTTCCGATAACCCGACCACCCCACTGAAAAGGCCTGAGTCCCGACCCTAAACAATTTATGAAACATAATATAAAAAAATAAAAAATTTAATGCCACACACACACACACACACACACACACACACACACACATATATATTGTTAGGCCTTAGGTAACTTGGACATTAGTAAAAAACATGTTTAAAATGGATGTTCTTTCCCCTTTTACACATTACCTCATTAGACGTCAGTTGAATGTTACCTGGGCTGGGCAAAGCCAAAAGCAGGTGTATGTCCTATAAATTTGGGAAGTCTGATCCAATTACTTTTTTTAGGTATGGAATTCTATATCTTACAACACATTTCAGCTCATAATTTCCATCAAATTATAGGCAGCGCCACTAGTATCAGTTGCAATTAGACTTTGACCTCCCCCACAACCCCACCACATTCCGTGAAGATCCGCCAAAAAAATTAAAGATGCTAGAGTGCTCACAAGATTTTCACATTTTGACACCTACATTGCATAATATTGTAGGTGGTGCCACCAATATCAAATGGGACCTAGATTTTCAGACACCCTATCAGTCCTGAAAGTTATATCGGGCTAACTTGAAACCTGTGGACAGTATGGTGCTAACAAGCAAAAGTTTACGGAGGGATGGACGGACAGACATGAGTGGCTACATAATCAATGCGACCTATGGTCAGCAGAGCTGAAAGCCAAGACCCCTGCTGTGTGCACTGCATATTCAGTCAGTTAATTCTTCTTTTCCCAAGTTCTTGGACTCAGTCGACAGATATAAAAATACAAGTGAACTGTTGACACAAAAACTACACAATTACTGTATGTATCCTGACTGACACACAATTTCAGATACAATTTCCTTTTTATTGTGTTGATCCTTATATTACTGTTTAATTTGGGAACTTTTGACCTGAAAGACATCTACCCCACATAGGCTACCTGTAACGCTTCTGTCTTTTTATGAGGGCGTCAAGGGAGATTAGTAATAGTTAACCCCCTGAAAACCCACTTGAAATTATAGCTTTGACTTAATTACAATGTATGTACACACCCTGATATGTAGTACAGCTTTCACTTTTTTACCATGTATCTACATACCCTTTCAGAATTTCCAAAGTTGTCTTACAATTCCTTGACAAGACATGTTCCAGCTGCCACAATAATGACTTGTCAGTCACTGCAAAAACAACTGACTGACGGTTTCATCCACTTTCCCCCTTGGATTATACCAAGTAAACAGTTTTTCCTTCATGCCCAATACACCCACTCTCACCCCCAAGGAAAGCCGTTGCCAAAGGTAATTAATGGTGATGGGGGTCAGGTACCATTTTTATTCCAGTTGGTTTTTATTAACAGATTGACATTGAACTTGCTCAAAATGTTGAAGCAGATAACCTTTGACCACTGGCTGCTTTTGCCAGTTTTCAGAAGCAGGAATGCGTTATGGGTCATAGGGATATGGGGTCATATGAGAGAAACCATGAATGGATTATGTCGATAAAATTTGTCGACTTCCAGTACAGATCAACAGCTTGTTGTCATATCACAAAAAACATCACATGAAAAGTTGCCTATCCTGGGGGTTAAAGGTCAATGATTGAAGTGAGATTCCAAAAAGAGGCCATGCTTCCATCCTGCTGCTTGAAAGTCTGAAGTTGCCAAAGACAATGAAATAAATGCATAACAGAGGTTTGAAGTGGTGATTTCACCAACACATAATATCACAGACACTGCTACATTAAACAGCACAGTCCTTCTCCTGAGAGATTTCTAAGCTCTTAAGTGGTGAGTCTTACTTGATGTTTAACTCATTCCACCCTGATGACGTTTTTTCCCGCTAAAATCTAAATGTCGTCTGCTAACTGTATTTTACTAATTTAGGGATTATTTTTTCAAAATTTTGGATGAAACTTGCATGGACGATTATTCAAAATTATATGCCAATCCTAAACAGCTTTCCTTGGCAGGCCCTGGGCACAATGTGCCCAGAGCATGCCAAGGAAAGCTGTTGACTCAGTCTTCCATCAGGGTGGAATGATTTAAAAGGCATTAAACTTTTCCCTTTCCCTTGACATGCTTGAATAATAGGGTTAAAAGCTCTCCACAGCATGGTTGGGGCCTAACCCATACCAAGGAAAGCTACTGACCTGCAGCATGCTATCTTGATAGGTTTCATCAACAATTCTACAGGTGAACCTGATTACCCAGCAACTTGTCTACCAAGCCTACAGGTGAACCTGATTAACCACCTACTTGTCTACCAAGCCAACAGCTGGACAGATCTTGGCCTTCAAAATTTGAAGCCAAATCGGAAAATGAAACAGTATTAATAAGTCACTGCACAATTTGACCTAACTCTTAAATGATTCAATTCATGTTAAAATCAATTAGCCATTTGCAAATTTTTTCAGCCAAATAGATGAAACATTAGCCTTTGGCTAATTGGTTAATGGCACCACCAGTCCTCGCTACAGGTGAACCTGAGCATGCAGCTACTTGGTTGTCTGTGGCTGACATCCTCGATGTCTGCTGTATCCTGGTTTCACTGTACAGTGGTACCTCTCTTGAGAGACCCCTCTAATGAGAGACCACATATCTTTTTAAGACCGCTCTCTCAGAACACTGGGCTATCTTTTCCATGTTGTTATACCTCTAATGAAAGACCACCTGTTTTGAGAGACCACATTTTGACCCGCCGTAGGGGGGGTCTCTCAAAAGAGGTACCACTGTACATGTTAATTGATTAGTTGATCTGTGGTCTACCAACACAGATAATTGGGTGGGTTATTAGAATAATCAAATCCGCCAGTCAAATTTCTGGTTGAATGACTTGGATTACAAATGCTACCTGTATATTCCAGTGAGCCAAACAATGCATAGACAGGTATCGCGGCATACCCATTTCTGAATTTTCGCATGCATCAACTTTTTGGGAGATCACAAGATAATCATGTGTTCTAAAAAAATCTTTATATCTTTGGTTTCACTCTCTTACATGTCTATACCAAAAAGTGACAATATATAGCATGTTAATCAGTGGTTGAAGAAATGTCATGGAAAAACATTCAACTTTTAACAATCTTGTCTGGTATCGTCAGATTGTCCTGACGCTATGGTGACTTGCCAGACACTGATGAATAATTCCACGAGTAACACCCCAATCATCTTCCACATGGAGACAGATTTATCCTTTGTGTACAATACATGTACATGTATAATCTACTTTATTAATCACCTACAGGTTCCAATATCAGGGGCTCTGTGCATACAATTACATTGTCATTTACAACAATTGAATAGCCTCGTGGTCAAATATTTTTCTGGCAAACCGACCAATCTCTGTTTTCCTCACTCCACTTGTGTGCTGCAGAGATAATGCGGAACTGAGTCGGCTGCAAACGTGAGTCATATACAATAACGGCACCAAATCATAATATTATGTTCCTGACACACAGATATTGGCATGCAACTTTTTGCCATCAAGAATTGTCAGAAATGATCTAGTACCATGAATATATTTATATTCTCTCTCTCTCTCTCTCTCTCTCTCTCTCTCTCTCTCTCTCTCTCTCTCTCTCTCTCTCTCTCTCTCTCTCTCTCTCTCTCTCTCTCTCTCTCTCTCTCTCTCTCTCTCTCTCTCTCTCTCTCTCTCTCTCTCTCTCTCTCTCTCTCTCTCTCTCTCTCTCTCTCTCTCTCTCTCTCTCTCTCTCGGTGCACTTTGCATGCAATGTGCCGACAGTACACCCAGGAAAGCTGTTGATTTAGTGTAACAGTAGCAATAATACAGAGCTTGGTGTGCTTTCTGAGCAATCTGAATGCAAAAATATTTTTCCTCATGCCTTAACAGAAAGTGAAAACATGGTCTAATATATCATGTGCTGATAATATTTGCAAGTTAGAAAGTTTCAAATAATCTGTGACAGTGTCATATCCAAAAGGCAATTACAGTTGAAGTCATTCATATTATGCATCACACAGACCTTGGTATGGTTGATAATCAATCATTGATGAACGATGACTTCCTGAACAGAGACGCATTAAAGTGCTTAAGAGTGCAATGCAAAACAACTACAGGCACAGTGCTCTGTCTTTGTAAAACCGCTTATGTGCCGTATGGTTTGTTTCATATGTCGGCAGCGTTGTTCCCACTTCCAATAGTTTCCCCGATTACAACATAAAGACAGTTCTACATATCTGGTACTGTACACTAATGTACTTATTTCCACATCTTTGCATTTCAAGCATTCAACAGAAGTTGTGATTTCACAATTTTGGATGTAATTCCTGTTAAACCTATGTTAAAGTGCTTTACCATTGCCTTTTTATCTTCAAACCGTTGTGAAACCAGTGAAATAAATACTAAAAATATTATGAAAGAAGGCAAAATTTCAGAACCAAAAATTGTGACTACACCCCCAATAACTTGCACACATTGAGTATAAAATAATGCTTCTTATCAGAATGCCATTTTACCATGCTGCTGATCCTACAAATTTAATTTGTCTGATGGGCATAATTTTAATATTGCCTTTCGGGAGATAGCTGCCCTGGCACTATATCCCCCCCCCCCCCCCCCCGTAGTAACCCAGAGTGGTCACTAATTCACGTGACGTGCCAGAGATTTCTAAACATCACAGCAACACCGCCATCTGGACGGTTGGACTGGTAGTTCTGTCACGGGTTGATCTGTGACCCTCTTATGACGTTGACCTAACGTACGTTAGCAAAGTCACCCTCTGCTATATAAGCAGCGTACAGTATTCCCTAACCGCCTCTGATGAGATTCTTTCGAATCGAAACCGGTCAGGCTTGCTCCACAGCTTTTAGGTTCCAGGCCACTGGCTTTGCTGGGTCTTATACTGGACATAATTTTACATGTCGAAAAGCAATCATGTCCATAATGTATGAATTTTGACCGCAAAAATGTTCTGGTCACTCATCACTTTACAACTAACCAATCAGAATACAAAGCAGTTTTCCTTGAGGAGTGTACGGTACACTGCCATCAGTATCTCCTCTTTTACAGTAACCATGGTAACACACCTATTTTGTAGACCCAACCACCGTCACAATGCAGGAGAAGTGGTTGCTGTATTATTTTTTCTTTTTTACCAGACCAATGCTTGAGATCTTTGGGATATTTGGGGAGCAGCTCTCACAGTGTGGAACAGTCACATACACAGCAGTCCTTGTGGCCAAATTTCATCTATAAAGCCAACTCATATATTGCAGTTTCCCTGCAGTAGGTATATAACCTGTACTGCAGAAAATACTACACCCAATATAGCCCATTGCTCGGTAGTTTTGATAATCAAGAGGGCTGTGTGAACAGGGCATGCTCAGCAGACCTAAAAATTCATCTCACTTGGGGTTGTGTGAACTTGAAATGGGATCAAGGTCACCCATGTACTGAGTAAGTCTGACGTATATGGAAGAACACTAAGTTGTACATGGTCCCAGTTCAAGTAGTTCTCAAGTTAAAGCGAAGCGTTAAATCCACAGCAGTGCCATCTAGCGAACAACTTTGTTTGACTCTTTTAAAAGGAACCTATCCACCAAGTTTCAGCTTAATCTGAATGATGGTCCTGGAGAAATCAAATATGGCGAGAACACACAAAATATCATTGAAAAATAGAATAAAATTGCAGCATCACCTGGCGTACAAATTACAAACACAGAATCTCGAGGAGTGTCCCTGTGTGATATCAACGAAATCGGGTGAGTGGTTTCGGAGAAGTTTTTTTTTAAAGATTTGACCCAAAAAAGAACAAAAAAGTTCATTAAAAATCCAAAAATCATTGAAGCAAGACCATTTGAACAAACTCTATAGAGATCCATCCAAGGTACATCTACACCAAGTTTGAAGTGAATCTGGTAGAAAGTTTTGGAGAAGTCGAAAATATGAATTGTGGACAGCAGGGCGACGGACTAACCTATAAGCATAGCTGACTGACAAGCCAGCTGAGGTCAGAGCTAATAAAAGTGGATATCTTGATGCATGTGCTGTACACATTGACCAGTTTCTACAAATTTAGCAATAGTTTAGCCAGGTGGATGTGAACTTTTTTGCTTTCTTTTTTTTTTTTTTTTTGTGGATGTGAATTTCTCTTTCAAAATAAACAACACAAGGTAAAAGTGTGACACGGTACATAAATTCATACAAATGTGACTTTCACTTTCCAGGTTTTCATATTGGTTTGATCCATTTCAGCCATAAACATGATAAATTTCATGTACAAATGTTAACAAAATCAGACACTCACTCTGTTTGTCACAGACAGCTTTAAGTCAACATATGGCTACATAATCCTGATGACAGAAACAACTCTCTTTCTTCTGTGTAATTTTGCACCAAAATGAAAATGTTCTCACTTTCAATCTGATATTTTTTCCTAAAAATTTTAGTTTCTCTCGTCAAAAGTTAAGTAATCTTTGGTGCTTTTCCTCTGGGAACTTTTCCCAAATCTCCAACACATACATGTGGAGTCCCCCATAGGTTACGCCAGTAAGTACATGTACTGAAATGGAATACCCACCAAGTCAATTAGCTACAACTTTGAAAACAGAAGACAACATTTAACATGTAAAATGAATTTTGACCAGCATTTTACATAATGCTATATTGGTGGTGGTAGAGTAGCACCTGCTGCAGAGACCAACAGCCATTAGAGACCTCTTGTCTTTTATGATCATTCTTTGAAGATACCTGACTTTATTATTTTAAGTTACTCTGAAATACTGGTACATGTACTTAAAACATTGTCTGCTTTGCCAAATCAGTGGCTTACACTGGTGCTGGCAGCTATCCCCCAGCCCTCCATGGACATTGAAGGCATTTAAAGGACTGGCTGAGCAAGGTAGGTCATTTGATAAGCTACCTATGCACTTCATCCAACCTGCAAAAATCACAAAGTGTAACCATGGTAAAGTTGGGCCATACTATGCCGGATTTAAGACTTTGAGCTATAGCAGTCCTTGTACAGGTAGTGGACAGTTTTTCATCATCTCAAATCATTCATCAGGTCTGTTAGATGAGTTAACAAGATATGTTTGTAAAACATAGATGCCCCCTGCCCTCATTACCCTTGCCCTCGCTACCCTATTGATAGTGGTAGATGGGGCACTCGTGACCTTACAAAATTAGTGAAGGTTGATCATACATCAATGTCACATATCTTTAAATTTTAACCTAGCCCTTAAAAACACAACTAAAAAACCTGGACAATATAAAAGTTATAGCTGAAAAATTAGTCATCATTTAGAAACGATATTCAGCAAAGTGGCTTTATGACCTTGGAAATTAGGGCAAGGTCACTCATTTTCATTTGACCTTCTTCAGTTGTTGTGCAAAAAACCACAGGAAGTCTACTGTCTGTGTGTGACCCTCAAAACTGGGTCAAGGTCACCCATCTACAAACTCAAACTAGCCCTTATAGGCAACCATAAAGCTGTGCAATATAAAAGTGCTACCTCTAAAATGCAAGTTATCATGCAGAAACAGTATTCAACCAAATGGCTCTGTGACCTTTGAAATTAGGTCAAGGTCACGCATCTTCAAACTTGACCTAGCCCCGAATACGGACAATTATCCATTACAATATAAAAGTCCTAGTTTAAAAACCTCTTCAGTTATCATGTGGAAACCAAAATTAACTCAGGTACCAACATGACCTTGGAAATTAAATCAAGGTCACAAACTTTAAACTTCTTCTAGCCCTTAGCAAGAAATATAGACGTGTATAGTATCCCAGTCCTAACTTAAAAACTTCTTGAGTTAATGTGCAGAAACCACCAGAATTCTACAATCTCTCTGTGACCATGAAAACTGGGTCAAGGTCACCCATCTTCAAACTCAACCCAGCCCTTACAGAGAACCATAAAGCTGTGCAAAAAAAAAAAAAATTAAATATCTTAACTGTGTAAATGTTATCACTTTTCGAAATGCTATTACTCGCTTTAGATGCTCAAGTCATGGTCTGCACATTGAGAAAGGAAGATATACTGGTACAGTGAGGGCAGAGAGAATTTGTTTATTATGTAATACTAACAAGATTAAGTGTGTTGAAAATGAATTTCATTTCTTGATGGTTTGTCCATTTTACTCAGACTTACGTGAGAAGTACTTGAATAAGAACTATTATTTATATCCTTCTACTGAGAAAATGATTAATCTATTAAAAAGTGACAAACCAGAAATATTATGTTCATTAGGAAATTATTTGTATCAAGCTTTTAAGAAGAGAGAGTTTCTTTTGTTAAATATGTAAAAATATAAACCTGGTGTCTTTTTCCATTATTTCAAAATACTATTTTAATGTACATATTATGTATTGACAGGCCGGAGGCCTTTTATTACCAAATAAATGATCTATTCTTACTAATGCTAAAGCTGTCCAATATAAAAGTTCTAGCTCCAAGGTATCAGTTATCATGCAGAACATGTGAAACCATATTCAGTAAAGTGGTTCTGTGACCTTTAAAATGAGGTCAAGGTCACCCATCTTCGAACTTCATCTAGCCCCAAATATGGACTATAATCCTGGGCAACATAAAAGTCCTAGCTTAAAAACCTCTTCAGTTATTGTGCGGAAACCAAAGTTGACTCAGTTACCACTGTGACCTTGGAAATTAGGTCAAGGTCACCCATCTTTAAACTTTGCCTAGCTTTTGACTAGAATGATACACCTGTGTGGAAACCACCGGAATTCTACAATCTCTCTGTGACCCTGAAAACTGGGTCAAGGTCATCCATCTTCAAACTCAACCTAGCCCTTACAGAGAACCATAAAGCTATGCAATATTACAGTTCTAGCTCCAAGGTATCAGTTATTATGCAGAATGCATGGAACCATATTCAGTAAAGTGGCCCTGTGACCTTTAAAATGAGGTCAAGGTCACCCATCTTCGAACTTCGGCTAGCTCCAAATATGGACTATAATCCTGTGCAACATAAAAGTCCTAGCTTAAAAACCTCTCCAGTTATTGTGCGGAAACCAAAGTTGACTCAGGGTACCACTGTGACCTTGAAAATTAGGTCAAGGTCACCCATCTTTAAACTTTGTCTACCTTTTGACTAGAGTAATACATCTGTACAGTATCAAAGTCCTAGCTAAAAACCTTCTTGAGTTATTGTGCGGAAACCACAGTCTACCGAGCGACAGACCGACCGACCGACATGTGCAACGCTATATGCCCCGCCTTCTTCGAAGGGGGGCATAAAAAACAAACATAGAGAAAAGAAAAGAGTTACTGCAATCAGTACTTATCAATCCATATTTAGTCTGTCTTTCACCACACAGTATACAGAGCCAGAATGTATTTTAATACAGAATACATGAACTTTACGTTGTGTTCGTGCCCAGTATAGGACAAATCATTTTTATTGTACATACATGTACATTAATTTGTTTTTACTGTCTAATTTTTCGTTCCGACATTCATAATTGATTCCTTCAAATAAAGTCTTCCCCTCATGTTGGTATTGGGGGCACAAATATCAGAAAGTGGAGCTCATCTTCAGTCAGTTTCATATGTGCCTTTTTGCCCAATTTGCAATATCTTTCTTCTCTTGGTGCTACTGGTCTTTGGTACTGGCCTTTCTTGACAGCCAAACTGTGGATGCTTACACCGTAAATTTTGTTAGACATATTCTGTGACTTCTATTATTCTCTGTATCCAAGCAGTCTTCATACACAAAATTACTCTTTAAGACTTGGTATGTGCATAATATATGCAGTTTTAATAGATCTGATTAGCTAAAATATCAATTTATATTTTTGGTGTAAAATTTCTGTTTAAATGTAATCGCAAAATTTGCCTGCTGGACCGATGAGGTTCCATGTTTTCTCCACTCTACATTAAAGATCTAATAAAGTGATAGAAGAGGAAATGAGAGCTCAGCCTGCTTATTGTAGATACAGTGAAATCTGATTATAATGACACTTAAATATCTGACATATTAACATCTCAGGAATTTAATCACATTCATTCGCTATATCATACTGAATCATCTGACATATATTTCAACCACCTATCATTTTTTTTTCAGGAGTACACAGTGTCATTAGTACAAGGAGGTATCACTACAGTAAAAACTGGCATGGAATTTAACCTATGCCTCAACTCCCTCAGGAAGACCTTCAGGTGTAAGTCTTAAGATTATCAATAGTGAAGTCCTTGGGTCTAGTAAAGTGCCAATTAACAGCATTATGGAATCTCCTGATTGAGACTAAATAAAGGACTAAAAAATGTGGTCTTAATAGGGGAGTGGTCTCAATGGAGATATAATTTAACAAAGGATAAACAGAAATGGGTCTGTAAATTGATGGTCTTCATATAGAAATGGTATCTTTATGAAGATGGTCTTAATTGGAGATTCCACTGTATAATATTGGACCTGTTCTCATTGATCTACTGCGGTGATACACTGCAGCATAAATGGATGTCCAGCCTTTTTCATTTTATTAATTAAGAAGCTAAGTGATTCGGCCATCATATTGACAAGGTCTGTGGACTTGTCCTTTGAACCAGGCATTATGTATTTGTATGCAGAGTACATGGGTCCCAGTTGATGACATCAACTAAATGTTCATTTGTCAGCCATCAGGTGTGATTTTCAGGGGGCCATAGACAAATGATGCATAAATTTTTTACTGGAGTCTAATGACAGAAATAAAAATAATCTTCAAGTCTCTATTTACAAAACAATTTACACATTTAACAAAAAATGTGTCACAGAATTTTTAATTATCAGCTGAATGGTAGAAGACAAACAAAATGCAGTTCTAAGCTTATCAATTTTGAAATGTGCCCTCAACATTCTCACATCAGATAGCACATGCGCTGGTGCTGCAAATGACGACACACACACAGATGTCACTGTCAATGAAAAACAGTACATCCATGAGTCTATTCATTTCCCGACATATTTAGCCACCCACTTGTACCAAGAACTCTATTATGGATATTAATAATTTTAGACAGTCTGGGGTGACATGCCTCATCAATGATCACATCTTTGGGACCCTACCATCTGCCAAGCTGACAAAATGTCTTGCTAAGTTGGGAATGTATCACCCATATAAATGCCTGGCAACCATCCACAGCACCTCAAAAGGGATTAACAGCCACTAATAATAACCAAATTTTTCATCTACTTTAAATAAATCTTGTGCTATTAAGGTCAATTTTCTAAGTGATTGATCGCAGATATTGCATTTGGGTTCTAAATGACCCAGGTCAACTTTCCCTTTCCTTATGTCTATGGGCAAGATGGTGTGCCACACATTTAATACTATTTGGCATTATTGATTAGTTTTAGTGACTTCTCATGTCTTGTGATCAATTTAATCTTCTGAATTTAAGAAGAAATAATGGTATGAGATCATCCTACTTTATCATTTGTCCTACACAAAATTCAAATCATCTGTGCTTTCTGCTTACTTACCCTTACCTTGCAAAACTGAGAATCATTTTTCCCCGGCACAACCACGACTTTGTTATCCCACTCAAAGACAATTAACCAGGGAGGATAATCAGCAGAGGTACCCATGTACATGATCAGGCACCAAGCTATGGCTCCTGTTTCCCACATACAATCATTTTACATGTACAAAGCTTAATATGGAATGACACAAGTGAAATTACTTATTACTGTTTTGAGTAGGAAGGTGAGAATGACGTCAAGATGGATTCTATTTTATTGTATCCCAGGGGATTAGTGTCATGAAACATTCTGCACACTGCCCTTCTGTTCACTAACAGGGAAGGTGGACCCAAAAAGGCTTGCTGCTTCTCTAAATTTAGTAATAATATACACTTCCTGTTCTGACACATGTGCGAAATGGGAAAAATGAAAAAGCCATTTCCTTTAAGCAAAAATAGCTGTGTAGGTATCTTTTCAGGATTTGGACAGGTATCTTACATAAATCATTAAGAATATATACTCTTGGCAGATTGGTATGGCATGTATACACCTATCCTCAAATAAACCTGAGGCAATTGCAACACATGGGGCAGACTTGTATCTTACTAAATTCTAAAGACCATATCTGTTTCAGCACTTTTATGTTAAACATGTCAACAGTATGCCTGAAATTAATACAGCCAAAATGTGTTACATGTATAAACTTTCTTCAGTGCTCGACTAAGGGTTCCTGCAGCCTACTTAACCTTTCTTTGCTCTGAGCAATCACTGAATAAGTAATACATCTTGGTTATGGGGGTGGGAGCAGGGGCAAACTTCTTTGTACACACTCAGGCCTGAAGGAACAGACTACGGCGCACGGTTGGCTTTCACCTCTGCGACCCAGGTTCGATTCTCGTACTGGACAGCATGTGGAAAAAGTTCCTACCAATTTAACCGTGCACGGTGGTTTTCTCTGAGTTCTTCGGTTTCCTACACCACAGACAAGGTAGGAAGTATACGCCAACATCTGTGCCATGGAGAGTGACTCGATAAGTTCCTACCATTTTAACCGTGCACAGTGGTTTTCTCCAAGTTCTTCGGATTCCTCCACCACAGACACGGTAAAAAGTATACACCAACATCTGTGCCATGGAGAGTGACTCTATAAGTCAATGTTTGACTTCTTTCATAAGCAATGTAAAACAAATGTGTCTCAACCTTTTTTTACTTTCACTTTTTTATACACAAAATGCTGTTTAATATTCAATTCTAAACTTCATATTTTCATCACCCTTGTACTTCTTTGTAAAATTGAAGCAAAAGGTTAAAGGATCTTAAAAAACCACTGCTGTGTCCCCTGCATATTCAGTCAGTTAATTCTCCATTTCCCAAGTTCTTGAACTCAGTCAGCAGATATGAAAATATAAGTGAGCTGTTGACACAAAGACTACACAATTGTTTGTTTGCTGTATGTACCATGACTGACACACCGTTTTTAGAAACAATTTCTTTTTTATTGTGTTCATCCCTATATTACTGTTTAATTTGGGAACTTTTGACATGAAAGACACCCATCCCACATAGCATACCTGCCAAACAACTTGAATTGTGCTGATCGAGCAACCTGTCTATCTTTTAGGGGTGACCTAAACATGACCCAGTCACGTAGTTCGGTTGTCTCTTTCTGGTCAGGTCATGTCTCATCATAAAAGACATTATTATATGGGCAACAGATCATCCACTTTACTTTTACTGAGTACACTATTTCAGGCAGTGTGCTTTTACAGACAAACAAGTGGACTAGCATGTATTTCAATACACCCCCACCCCCTGCAAAAATTTTTGTATATAATCTTTTTAAACATATGGCCCAGCTATATTCGCTGGAATACTTCACTGCTAGCTACTGACACGACATACATCATACAAGTAGCAATTAAACAATAATTAGATGTGCATAAATTGTGGTTAAAAAAAACACAAGATGCATAGTTTGAAGCACAGGTATCACCAATATCCAGACATTTACTGAAATGTCATGTTCATTAGTTATATATGAAATATAACAACTTATGTCACTGTAGTATATGAGGCCATAATTACCACTTGATGTTTATGGACCTTTTGCACCCAGACTAATTGTGCCAACCAAGACAAGAAAAGCTGTTTACTCATGCTGTGCTCACTTTTACAGTACCATCCATTTACTTATTATGGGTTAATGTCAACAGGTCCGCAAAACCTCACCAAATGCTAACTGGTTGCACCATCAACTTGATGGTGTAATTGGTTGATGTGTCAAGTGGCAGTCAAGTCAATTTGGCAAATCACCAATTTGTTGAAGGTACAAATTGTTGAGCAAAGGATTTAAAACACAAGATTACCAGGTCACGAAACCATCTCACTTCAACATGATTGACAAATTCCCTACACGTCAACTGACACATTTTGTCACATTACCAGAATACCTTTTGTTTGCACTTATATCTGACATTTCAGGGGTCATCCTGAATAAATTAAAAGTTCTCCTTCATTCAAACAAAAGTGTCATCAAATATGACCACTGCCCATTCACTGATTTCCTGATCGTGTCAACCTGTCAAACCCTATCATGCCATCTGTCTGCTCAATGCCCAATTATTTCAACCAGTTGTACCTTCTACAAACAGTCATTTCAAGTAATTTTGCTTTTACCTATATGGCAAGACCAGTCATCACTTCACCAAAATATATTTTTGGCAAAATGGGATTCAAAGAGTTGGCGTCCACCGATATGAACCAAGCTGTTTACTAGTCATTAACTTTTCTTTTCATCCAATTGGCCTAACAAAATTGCATCCTTGCTTTGCTTAATACAACTCATGGATACTGACATTTTGCCCTTCTCTGATATACAGTGATTTATTATAATGACACTCAGATATCCAACATATTCATCATAATTACAGAAGTTTTTAATGGCAAAAGTTTATTTTCTCTGTTGTTTGATTTATTAATCTGACATATTCAGTAATCTGAAACATTTCTAAGGGAACAAATAGTGTCACAATGACAAGTTTTCACTGTACAATACTACATGTTTGAGCTGAGGATCACAGGGTGCAAAAGGAGAGTTGATAGAGTTTATCAAAAAAAAAAAAAAAAAAAAACTGAAAAGGCTGCTCAAGAGACTAGTTTTGCATGATTTTGGTTGTCAGGAGAACAAATAAATGTGAAACTTCTTCAACTTTATATTATGTTCTGTTCATTTCTTATTTGCTTTGATTGCAGTGATTTCCAAAACAGATTGTATTTCATCAGTGTGGGCAAGGTCAATGATCGCTGTCATTGAAATTTTAATAAAGACTTTCTGATACCAATTATCATTCTTTTAGAAATTTTGTGATTTTTTTCTAGTATTAAACCATAAAATTAAATATCACCATGAATCTGCATAAAACAATAGGGTGGTCTATTATTTCATATTGATTTTGATTTGATTTGACTTTATTTGGTGCTAGTCATAAAATACAGTAGACAATACATAAAATCAATACAATAAACAGAAATTAAGACATTGACAAATATACGACTTAAGTAAAAACATAATACAGACAATATCACAGAACTCAAATCACGTGTTACAAAATAACATAATGATGAAATTAAAGTAAATACAATCACAGAACTCAAGACATACATGTGACACAGTATATCCTAAACATGATTTATGGACAGGCAAGCCAAATTACTCATGTGCAATGAACCAGAGACAGTGTCCACACACCATCAAGCTGACTTAATCATGTTAATTGCCTCTTGTTCCGTCAATGAGACCTCGCCCAGGGCCCGGGCCCTTGCTTGACATTTTGACATTTGTAATTTCATGTCTGTTGCCGACTTGACAGACAACAGTTTAACATACATTATCACTTACCTGTTCGTATTTTATTTTTTCTTCTGCTCTTGCTGTTTTCTCTGCTGTCAATCGCTCAATGGTATACCTTAATTCGGCTATTTCGGCATTTTCTTTCTGATTTTTGTTGGCCAGCACTTCCAAATGTTCCAATACACATATCACTTTGGGCATCAGTTCGGTGACGGCTTCTGCGCCATAATTGTCTATTATTGTTTCAAATTCTTTTCCAATCGAAGCCGCTATGTCGTATACATCTACAACTGATAGACTAGAGGCCTCCTCTGCCATTTTCTAACACAAGACGACGGGCTATTTAAACAGAATTCCACATCTCTCTCATGATCACGAGTTGGATTGCTTCTCGTCCAGATTGGGTCAGAAGTCAAACCCAAACCTTTCACTTCCTGTTGTCAAAGTACATCTCGCTGCGGAATATGAAAATTTTATCCCTCATATTTAACCCAACTGAAAAAAGGATATTTGTATATCAGTAAAATCTTTACAGATTTGGAATATTTTGAATAAGCAAAAGGTCCAATTAATGGGTAAATTGTAAAATTGAGTTTTTATTCTAATATATTTTTCATCCAATCAGCAAAGAGATTACTAACTCTTCCTGCAAATCCATGCCTTGTCTAGCTTCCTGTCCGAGTACGTGGCATCGAGGTTGGTTGATATCGGCACTTTCTTCTGTGGATATTCAACCCTGACATTTTCACGCCATGGACACATTGCACAGTTTATTGGTATTTATAGGGACTATTCTCTGTCTTGGTACAGTTGATTGTTATTTCATCAACATAGATGCACACGCAGAGGAGTGCTTCTTTGACAAAGTGACCTCGGGAACGAAAATGAGTTTGATGTTTGAAGTCGCCGAGGGTGGTTTTCTCGACATTGATGTCAAGGTGAGATTGGTGAAGGACAGCTTCAATTTAGACCTTGAAAAGATTAATATAGTGAAAAAACATTATGCGGGATCGCGATTATGGAATGTTTGGCATATGTTTGCGTAAATAAACCCGGGTGAATGAGTTGTGAGGGAAGAAACTAAAACCGGTGTCACAGTGTTATTGTCCTAGATTTGCATGGGCACAAGGGGGCAACAGTTGTGATGTGGCATGCTGTCACAAGTGTCAGATTAACGAGACTCGCTATTTTGCACAGCCAAACCCTTCAAAACATTTACAAGATGATGTGTACACAATTTTTTATTTCATTAAGTTAAATGTGTGGCTGCAAATTTAAATTACAGTGCACAAGGCCCACGTGTATTTGCAACATATGTCTGGACACGTACTACCAATAACGATGATTGGCATATTCACAATTGCAGTGACAATGGACAGGCAGATTGACCAAAAAAATATTTCAGTGTTTTTAGTTTTAAAACTTTTAATTATGTCACTGGATAGGTGTGAATTTCTATTGCAGGTAGCTGAACACAGAATCATCTTAAACCACCTGTGTACTTGTGACTAAGAATGACAGAATATTTATATATTTATTTCACAGTGATGGTGCAGAAGGGTACCTGATTTTACCCTTATGCACAAATACTTGACAGATGTTCAGAAAGGATATTTTAAGATCACTGTTATGATAAGACACAAGAAAACCCATCTGTATGCAGTTTTCCATTTGAACATAATGTATATACAATAGATTAAAATTAAATATGATATGTGATTACCTGCAACTTCAAAACTTGAAACATGCAGGCTATGTGACACCAGGGATGCATGCAGGACTATCCTTTAGGCCAACAACCACAGACAAAAAATATGCTATCTAGCTTTTTAATTACTGTGATAAAGTAAATTTATGAGTTTAGTCATCTTTGCAGCATTTCTGGCAGAGGGTAGTGAATATAAATTAAAAAAACATACCCATACAAATTTTGAGGGTAGGTTCTCCTGCGGTGAACATTTTGAGAAACACCAAATAGGGTGATGTTTACAGTCATAATGTATCCCTGGACAGCAGCAATACTATATTTCACTGATGAACAACACAAAGGTAACCCAGTCTTTGGGTAGTCGTAGTTTCATATTCTTACCCTCCACCACCAACATCCCCATCTCCCCTCCCAAAAAATGGGTACACTACTTTTACTTGGATATTACAGTAGTACCTGCAATTTAAGACCACTGGCACAGACCCAATAATTTTCTGTGTCAAAAAAGAAGGAATTCTGTTTCATCAGCAAAGCAAAAATTTGCACACAAATTCTGTTTCACTGCGATATAATTCATATAAGGGATAGTTCAACATTATCATCATTTTTGAATTAGTACTTAGGGTACTAAATTTCATGACCCCCCTCCCTCCCCCCAAATTAGTACTTTAAAAATGATGATTTCCCCCCCAAATCATAGCAAAATTGCACAAAACAGGCCAAAAATTGACCATCATTTTCCATATCCTGTAAAAGTGTACAGACCCATTTAACCCCCTCCCCCCTTGCGTACTGTAAGTACTAATTCAAAAATGATGAAAATGTTGAACCATCCCTAAGAAAAAGCATCATTCTGTTTCACTGGCGGAACAAATGCACAATTCTAGTTCGGTTTTGGAAAAAAAAAGGGGGGGGGGGTCATGGGCCCGACTGGCATGAAACACCTCCTGGTTTCTGTGGGTGCATTCTGAAAGCATCATAGTTTTGTCTTTGTAATTTTTACCTGCAAATTAAAGACCATCAGTCATATGTGTTCTGTAAAAGAAGACTATGTTTGAAAAAGTACAGCTGTTGTCACTAGTTTTAAGTTGTCTGTTACTGAAATGGGTTACCTCAATCACAACTGTGAATATGAACTTGTTGAAAATGAATTATGTGTTTCTTTTCCAGATTCTTGGTCCAGATGGGAAGCAGATATATTCTGGTGACAGAGAATCAAATGGCAAATACACGTTTGCAGCACACATGGATGGTGTTTACAAGTATTGTTTCAGCAACAAAATGTCTACAATGACACCAAAGATTGTCATGTTTAGCATGGACATTGGAGAGAAACCGAAAGAGGATAAAAACATGGATAGTGATGGTCAGTGTCATAAGCTGCTAAATAATTATTATACTGTGTTGCTGTATCCATGAATGGATGCCTCTGGTTTTTCGATCTTTTCAGTTATTTGTATGCACTGATGTATTGATTCATTGCATGGTCATTTCATCAGTGCTCACTGTTTTTCTTTTTCTTTTTCTAAGTAAAATACTTATGTGACTGGCTACAGTCACTTAATATTAGCTGCATGTCTACGACCTAAATAAATAAGACTTATTTTCCAAAGAGTTTTTTTTTTCACAGAAAATTGCCCACAGAAATGAAATGTTGGAGGGAGGAGGTCATAACTTTATTGTGGAGCAATTTTGTGTTGAAAAAAAGAACATATATACATTTTGATTTAATACCAATATTACTAATATGAGTGCAATTAATGCACAGGGAATTCACTATACATGTAAAACTATTGTCGCCAAAAGCAACACTTCTGATGCCAGGGCTCTGCAATTCTTTTTATGAGCTTTAATCCTCAGGGCTAGTGGTTTTGGCAGTTTACAAGCCCTCTATTCTAACTTGCTTGTCTAACTGTTCAGATGTCGTTTAGAAAACCAAAATTTCTGGTTGCCCCTGAGGCTGGTTCTTTGAGATTTTAAGTTGCGCAGATTGGAATTTGACCCTTCCTGGGCATAGTGGACATACAAATTGTAGAGCTCTGCGATGCTTTATACATATAATTTAAAGTCAGGGGCATTTCCTGAACAGTTAAATAGAATAACATGTTTCCTTATCATTTCTGCTGTTTGAGAACTACAAAGAATAAAAAGCAAATTGAAGGTCATGGGCCTGTACCAAATTGTTCCCTGCTCTCTGCAAAAACATTGGAAAGTCTTTGTCAAGGGTGCTGGAATACATTGATTCTTTATTCGGTTATATTCCGTAAAAAAAATCAGTCTCATGCTACATTTGAAGAAAGACAATATAATGGAATCAAGACAGTATACATGGACCAAAGAAATTAATTACTTGTACTGCTGTGGATGTAGAGTTGTCCCTCTCTTGAGAGACCATCTGCTTTTGAAGCCACACTTGTTAAATTCCTGGCTGAATCTTTTTCATATAACTTTGGCAATTCTGAGAGCACCTGCTTTATATGACCACTTTTGTACCAGGCCTAAGGGTTGCCACTCAAAAGAGAGACCTCTTTAATACTGTATAGTTATTTTGAGTGTTTACACAAGTCATGAATTGACAACATTTTATATAATTTTAGTAATGTGATGGAATAGTGGAAAGGAATCTTCATTTCAAAGACAAATGACTACAAGTTGTTTACATCAAGGAGCATGTAATGGAAGGGATAACTTCATTCAGCCAAGATATTTATGATAATTACCATTCAATTCCTGTATGTGTAATCCATTCACTTAAAAATATAAACAATTTTGAGGCCAGACACCTCAGCCTTTTCATTTTACAAGGCATTGTGGTTGTATGTACTTTTGTCTCCAATCAATAGGTATGTCCAATTATGTATATTAAGTCCCACTGTTTTGAAGTAAACTCATTCAGTCTGGTGAAATTTTGAATTTAGGCATGCATATACCGTAAATGCAAACATATAGATTAAATTGGGTGTGTATGGGGGGTGCTCAAGCACCCAAAGCACACGCCCAACCAACCACCTCTGGATCCACCCCTGGGTTACCTTAATGCAAGATTAAATAATGTAACCAATTATTGGGCAGTTGAGTGAAAAAGTAAGTTTTATTTCATAGCCCAATATTTTACTTTACCAGCATTCCTCATGCTAAAGCCAGTCCTGTGTCATAATGTGGCAATCAAAGTGTACTAAGCCAATGTCTATAAATATTGTTGGGGCTATCATGCAGCAGATATGCACAAGAAGTGTTTTTGTGGACATGATTAATATGATCAACAAGTTTATAAAAGGCTGAGTTAGTTTTTTTATGTCTCCCGGTGGAAGCCGGGTGACATATTGGTTTAGTGCCCGTTTCTTCCGCTTCTTCTTCTTCTTCTTGTTTTTGTTGTTGTTGTTCAGGTTCTTCAACACTTGGTTTCCGTGCGATAAGTCTTGAAGGACTTGACAGAATTTGATGAAACTTGGTAGGATTATGTATCTAGGAAAGACCTAGGTTGGGATTGTATTTGGGTGACCTTGACCTAATTTTCAGGGTCACAGGGTCACTTATGTGAAATTGGTTTCCGTTCGATAAGTCATGAAGAACTTGATGGAATTTGATGAAACTTGGTAGGATCATGTATCTAGGCAAGACCTAGGTTGGGATTGTACTTGGGTGACCTTGACCAAATTTTCAAGGTCACAGGGTCACTTATGTGAAATTGGTTTCAGTTTAATAAGTCATGAAGAACTTGATGGAATTTGATGAAACTTGGTAGGATCATGTATCTAGGCAAGACCTAGGTTGGAATTGTGTTTGGATGACCTTGAGCGAATTCTCAAGGTCACAGGGTCACTTATGTGAAATTGGTTTCCGTGCGATAAGTCTTGAGGAAAGTGATGAAATTTGATGAAACCTGGTAGGATTATGTACCTAGGCAAGACCTAGGTTGGGATTGTATTTGGGTGACCTTGACCTAATTTTCAAGGTCACAGGGTCACTTATGGGTAATTTGGTTTCCGTGCGATGTCTTGAAGAACTTGATGGAATTTGATGAAACTTGGTAGGATTATGTATCTAGGCAAGACCTAGGTTGGGATTGTATTTGGGTGACCTTGACTTAATTTTCAAGGTCACAGGGTCACTTATGTGAAACTGGTTTCCGTGCGATAAGTCATGAAGAACTTGATGGAATATGATGAAACTTGGTAGGCTTATGTAACTAGGCAAGACCTAGGTTGGGATTGTATTTGGGTGACCTTGACCTAATTTTCAAGGTCACAGGGTCACTTATGGGAAATTGGTTTCCGTGCAATAAGTCATGAAGAACTTGATGGAATTTGACGAAACGTGGCAGGATTATGTATCTTGGCAAGACCTAGGTTGGGATTGTATTTGGATGACCTTGAGCGAATTCTCAAGGTCACAGGATCACTCATGTGAAATTGGTTTCCGTTCGATAAGTCATGAAGAACTTGATGGAATATGATGAAACTTGGTAGGATTATGTATCTTGGCGAGACCTAGGTTGGGATTGTATTTGGATGACCTGGAGCGAATTCTCAAGGTCACAGGGTCACTTATGTGAAATTGGTTTCCATGCGATAAGTCATGAAGAACTTGATGGAATTTGATGAAACTTGGTAGGCTTATGTATCTTGGCAAGACCTAGGTTGGGATTGTATTTGGATGACCTGGAGCGAATTCTCAAGGTCACAGGGTCACTTATGTGAAATTGGTTTCCGTGCGATAAATCATGAAGAACTTGATGGAATTTGATGAAACTTGGTAGGATTATGTATCAAGGTTAGACCAAGGTTGGGATTGTATTTGGGTGACCTTGACCTAATTTTCAAGGTCACAGGGTCATTTATGTGAGATTGGTTTCTCTGCAATAAGTCTTGAAGAACTTGATGAAAATTGCTAGAGTAATGTATCTAGGTGAGAGCTAAAATAGGATTGTAATTTTCAAGCAAACTTGGTCATTTGTAATTTGTTATCACCTGTAGCTTATTCAGAGACGCAAGTGTTCCACCGGGAGACATGTGATTTTCTGTTGGAAAATCAGTCTGTTCTAGTTTTTTTTTTTTTTTACAAACATTACAAAGACTTGTGTGCAGATTAGATACATTTAGGTTCAGCACAAATTACGTATTGTCCTTCCTTTATATGCTCCTTATTTATTTTTAATTGCCTTATTTTCACTGTTTAAATTTTCACGGTTTTTGCATTTTTAACATTTCACTGAAGTTTCAATTTCACTATTTTGGACATACTTCCTATTAAAACAATGTTAGAATACTATTTTAATGTGTTTTTATTTTTAACTACAGTTTTATCTGTACCATGAACTTTCACTTTCATTTTGTGTGCATATGTTAACCAATTTATAGTTGTGCATCAGCTGAATTCTGACTACACGAGCCATCTATTAACAACTGGCCACCCCATTCTGAAGTAGTGAACATCAATGTAAGATGCACCTCATGTTTGATATTCCAGCATAAAGATTATACACTCCTGTCCCCTGAGAAAGGCCCAGGCATGCTGGAATGTGTAATTGGTGCTCCTTATTAAAATTTACTTGTATCTCATTTGTTGGGGGGGGGGTTATCTTTTTTCTTTCATGTGGGTTTGTTTTGTTTTCATCAACTAGTCTTGTTATGTGTATTGCAAATTTTAAAAGAATACTTTTCTTTCATTTGTAGCGCACCACAACAAATTAGAGGAAATGATCAATGAGTTGTCCACAGCATTGACAGGAGTAAAGCATGAGCAGGAATACATGGAAGTAAGGGAAAGAATCCACAGAGCAAGTGAGTAGCCATCAGAGACAAAATGTGTGACATCCTGCTTTATCCCTTTTCTTTGTTGATAATACCTATCAAGATAACTTAATCCTGGTCAACAGATTTCCTTGGCGTGGTTTGGTGCTTGGCACCCAACCACGCCACATGTGGGAAGACTGTTGACTCAGTCTTGACTCAAGAGTTAAAGGATTTAGTGGATATGTAAGTGGTCTTGGAGATTCTTCACTTATGTGACAAAATACGTTTATATTGTAACAAATTTAAGGATAATGTTCTTTAACAAAGAGGGTGTCAGAATGCTCCAACATAAGATTACAATGTCATATTTGATCAACTTCAAAAACTTGTGTGTAAGAGCATGTGTCATGTTAAAGTTGTATTTTCAGATTAATAATTCTAATTAACAAATTTTATTCCTTGCTTGGAAACAAAAGTGAAAATCAGCATTGCCATGATAATTTGAATTACTGTGTATTAATGTATCATTAACTGACATGATACAGAACAAATACAATCAAATTAATTTGCAAGGTTTAAAAAGCTCTGTCCTCTTTTTCTCAAAGTTCAAGCTTTGTTGGTTACCTTATAAACCTAAATTTGTATACATGTGTAGCAAATATTACAACCAAATGAAACAAATCAGATCAGCAAATTGATTTTTGAATGCTATGCTGATTTGAATTGAGAGAAGAAAGAGAAGTAATGTACAACTACAGTTCTGAACTCATCAACATACAAAAAAATATCACTTTTTAATTCCAAAAACATGGATGTGCAGGGTGAAAGCATGCTGGAAACACCGAATACTTATGTCCTATTCCTTACCATTTCAGTCAACGACAACACAAATTCCAGGGTTGTGCTGTGGTCCTTCTTCGAAGCTCTTGTCTTGGTTGCTATGACATTAGGGCAGATCTACTATCTCAAGCGATTCTTTGAAGTCAGACGAGTGGTTTAACAGTAAAAAAAAAAAACTATGTATAGGATTTTCAAATTCTGCATTTCATCAGTGTTGGTCACCGAGAAAAGATAAAAGATGTGATTTTCCAATGTGTCAAGAACCCCTGGGGACTACTTAATTTATTCTTAAAAGCTAACATCCAGGATTGCTTGCAAGTGTGACTGTACAATATAATGGTTTGTATGGTTAGGTTTGTCTGATATTGTTGGTTGTCACTTTAGTAGGCGAATAAGCACAGGTTTGGTTTAAGCTTAGCAAGATAATTTTAGTTCAGTGATGCTCAGAGAAGCTTCTAAGTATGTAAATTTTTCTTTTCATGTGTAGTCAATGACTTACTGGCTAGTTTCATTTTGTCCTAAAAAAAATAAAATGTAGATTAGATTGTGGAACAAATTGATAGTTTCTCTTATTTTATATAAAAGTAAAGCTGACCAACTGATGAAATGCAAACTACATACTATAAAGAGAGATACACATTTTGAAAAAAAAATGTGTCTCTATTGTAAATATGAGGCCAATTTGGTGTATTTGCAGAATGCATACTTGAAATTAAGACTTATTTTCAGAGCACTAACATGTTTTAAAAATTGTGGTTTACATGGTATGACATGAGTGGAAAAAAGGGGCATGTATGTTTCCTTTGTGTTTGGTAGAAGGTTTAATTCAAAGAGGTTCAACACTTGCTCTGTCCAAGGTAAAGATTCAGCTGAAGTCCTTTTGTTTAAGAAAGGAACAGGATTAAGACTTACATTTCGCTTTCCATCATTTAGATCTGTACTAGAATCAGCAGTCAGTGGCATACATGTATCGATATGAACTGGAAAACTCTTTAAGAGTATGCATTCTGCAAATTTGAGGCTGTCTTTCTTGCAAGGGAGACAAAAAGTTTTATGTAGGCCTGTTCAATATGATACAGCTAATTTTGTACAGATATCTACAGACCCTAATATTCCGGTGTAATGATCAGCTTGTAAACCATACATTTTTTTCTCATCAGAGTTTTGTTGAAAGGGTAACAAGGGTCTTTGATTCCCTTCCATTCTATTGTATTGTGTGGGAGTTGATCCCATTGGCTATTGTACACATGTTAAACATGGGATAAGGGAGGTACATCTGTCACATTTCATAGGTACTAGTTTATCATTCATCATCTTCATCCACCAAAGTAGTATTGGAGGTAAAACTTGCATGTCAAGACCACTATGGGAAATGAGCAAACTTATCCAATGAACGATATGTACAGGGGGGTTTCTGCAACCACCTCAGATGTTAATATATATATACATGTATATATGATGGAATCTGTACATGGATTCAAGTTGGAAGGAAACATTGTCAGCCATTCAAATTACAGAATATTATATATGGGTAAAAATTCTGTAAATTTGTCACAAATATACTTCAAACTTGACCAGTATCCATGTATGTTTATGACTTTGTTTTGATAAAGTGACCTTAAAAGTAAGAAAGTGGTATTGCAAGGTGACAAGGTCTGTTTTGTAACTCCATATCTGTCTGCGAAGTTTTACTGTACATATTACTCATTACCATTCATTGAAAAAAAATTCTCGCTCACCAAGTTGTAAAAGGACACTTTGAAAATTAAATGTTCTGTACTGTAGGGTCTGTATTTGGAGAGAATTGTTGATAAAACAATGGAATAAATTGAATTAGACTTGGTTTTGTGCTTTTGTCTCCATTGTACCTTGGTTTTCAGTTTAACCCTTAAAGCGCTGATTAAAGATTGAGTCAACAGCTTTCCTCAGGACACATTGCATAGTGTCCTGAGGAAAGCTGTTGACTAAGACTACTTTTTGCTTTGGACTGGGCTTGCTGGTATTTGAGTGAAAGTTATCTTCATGAGGAATTTGAATCTTTTAACCATTACATGTTTAACGGTAATGAAAAAACAACTATGGCAGTGATTAACACTTTAAAACAAAACAAAACACGCACACTTTGTTCTATTTTTATATTTTCTGTTCCAGTGATTACAGATGACCTTGTTCAAAAATAGCATGGGGCTTGGCTTTTTTTTTTTTTTTTTTTTTTTTTTTTTTTTTTTTTTTTTGTAAATGTGTGTTTTTCAAATTGCTCTTGATGGAACACCAGCCTTATTGATTGCTGCAATTTTGTTGGCAAATTTAATTCCAAGACCCTGTGAAGAGCTTGGGTTCAATCCATAGTATGCAGATCTAGGACTGAATATCATGGCAAACCAAATCATTGTCCTTGTATTAAGCCTGGTATATCCTACTAAATTCTGAACAGTGCTGAACCTTGACTGATGTGTTCCCATACTGTACCATGTGGAGGAAAGCAGAAGCTGGTTGCATGTACTTTGATCTGTTTAACACATATGCGTCTTTTTCTTTTTTCTTTTTTTTTTCTCTTTTTTTATTTTGTAAGTCTGTCCAGGTGTCTGTCTTTTTGTAAGGGGTGGCTGATTGCATGATGTAAATAAAGTCATCTGAAACTAGGTTTACGTTGAAGCTTTCTTTTTTTAGCTTTGCTGACCACAGGTCCCAAAGCTTATTCAGTCACTCATGTCTGTCCATCTATCCATCCGTCTGTAACTTTTGCTTGTACGTGATACAGTTTTCATGTTAGCCCTAAATGACTTTCAGGACCCCGGTGTATGAAAAGCGAGGTCGAGTTAGATATAGGTGGCACCAGCTACAGTATGTAATATTTGGGCCAAAATAGGACAATTTTGAGCATCCTGATATTTTTTTTAAGCTCTGCTAACCAAAGGTCGCAGAGCTTATGCGACCGCTCATGTCTGTTCGTAAGTAAACTTGCTCGTTTAATGATATCGGTAACAGTTTTCAAGTTAGTCCAATAAACTTTCAGGACTTGTGTGGGGTATAAAAATCTAGGCCTCTTTCTATATTGGTTGTGCCATCTACATTATGTGATATAGAGGTTAAAATGTGAAAATCTGGTGAACACTCTGGCATCTTTAATTTTTGGAGGATCTTCACCAAATTAAGTGGAATTGTGGGGAAAATGAAAATCTAAATTGCTAATGATACTAGTGGCACCACCTATAATTTGATGGAAATTATGAGCCAAAATATGTTTTAAGATGTTAAATTCCATACTTGGAAAAGTAATTGGATTAGAGTTGCCAAATTAATAGGATATATAGACCATGGCCAAAGGTAGAATGTTATATAATACATGTATCCGTGACGTTGACCAATTTTTGTGAGGTCATCATGCCTGTTAACCCTTAAACGGTCAGACTGGTCATTAACAACTGGTAATCACGTGATTTTATGTTGGGCTCACACTAGCTTATCCTTACTTGTGTAAACAACTCGTAAATCATCACCAAACTGTACACAGACAGCTGTTGTATTTCCCCCAAGAGGCACATCGATCTATTTATGTATACCACTGCCTCTAGCGTCTTTGCTTGTCATTTAGGGGTTCCCCGGTGATTCCCTTGAGGTGCGTAACATCACAAAGAGGGCATCATCCAGCACCAGTTCAGCTGCAGGTGTCCGTCAATTATATAAAAGTGCCAACGCTATTAACCTTATTCAGAAGTGGGCAGGGAGGGATTATGTAGAGGAGGGGGACAGTGAAGTCGATGTTGGGTGTGAGGATGTAAGTATTTTGTTTACAATGAGGCTTGAGCCCACAGAATTCAAGCGTATCAACGGACCAAGTGGTTCCACAGTGGATCCCATAGCCAGTCATTCAATTTGTTGATCACTCACTCAATCACTGAATTATGCAATGCCTTCTCTTCCGAAGTATCCCCAAAATTATGTTTCCCTGTAGAAACTGTGTTTATCAATAAACTTTATGAAGGGGAAAGGGGGGCAGAAGGGGGGCGCAGGAGCATGGTTGCAGATACATGATAAATATTATTGTCTGTGTCAAAGACTGATAAGCAGCCAATAGGGAGGGCCTACTTTGCCTTTTGCACTGGAATTGATGACTATTATTGCATGTACACTGTATGCATGCACAAAGTCATTCAGGTTTGCAAGCTACATATCAGTATAAGGCCTTGCATATATGATCGTGGATCCAATCGCGCTTTGTGTCCGTGGCAACATATTAAAATTGGGGAAAAACACAAATTTTCCATAAAAATACTGCAGTGTTATTTTATTTCAGTCATTTTCTTACATAATATTTAACCTTGAACATAATCTATGAATAGTTATGGTGACCAATTTTGTCATGCAAATTAGCTGCCTGTTCCCGGTTCTGCAGAGTTATGTAAAAATGCAGTTTTTCCGGTTTTTAGCCAAGTACAAGCAATATTTAAACAGTTGCTATGGAACAGGTCATGTGATCTATGTTTTATTTTCAAAGTTTACTGAAAGTTTATTTTTCTAGTTATCCAAATCCCATGCATATGAGGAGAAAAGGGTGCTTCACATAAAATGAGGAGATCCTTTGTTCTCTTATTTAGCAGATTTTTCATTATTTTTTGCCATTTATTAGTGAATAAAGTGGTTGCCATGGAAAGCAGTCACGTGACTTTTAGTGATTTATTGCACATAATGAAACTTGGCATTCCAGCCATCACAATGATATATATTTTTGACATGCTACAAAGAAAACTGTTCCTAACTGCACCGTGTTCAATGAAAATTGTTACTTTTATTTCCACTGGTGCAAAAAATAACCTGACCCTTTAAGGGTTAAAGTGAAAAAGGTGATTTTGTATTGGCAGGGTGCAGCTTACACATCAATGGCAAAAAGAATTGAGCCTCCAGATCAAAATTGCACTTGATTACAGCATACATGAAACTACTTTCTGATCTACTTTTTGGGTCACTGTGACCCAGTAATTATAGAGTTTTGCGCTTGACCAAGTTTTTTGTTTTTCGTCAATAACTTGAAATTATTACCCGATTTGAACAAACAGGCTATATGGATAACTGGATGTGGAGTGCATATTTTGAACAGTAACAATTTTTTAATCCAAGTTGGTCAAGGTTAAATGGTGAGTTGAAATATTGGGATCATCTCGTGAATGCTCTGCACCCCACAATTTTTGAGATAGGCCCATATAATGTTTATGAGTTATAAATTGTATAAAATATTTGTTGACATCAATGTTGGTGGGGCCACGTATAGTATGTAATATACAGGTCAAAATGTGATAATCTTGTGACCCCAATACAGTGTTGCCAACCCTCCCGGATTTCCCAGGAGACTCGGAATTTTATGCTGAAAATTCCTGAAAAAGTGTGGATTTTTGACAATTTTGAGTCACCTCCCGGAATTACATCAATATTTCCCTTCTATAGTTCATGTTAATTTATCAATCTCCTGCAATTTTACTTTCATATCCTGGATTTTTAGTTTGGCAGGTTGGCATCACTGCCAATATTACTTTCAGGACTTTTAGGGTGTATAAAAATCTAGGTTCATTTCAATATTGGTGGCGCCACCACCAATATGCAATATAGGGGTCAAAATATGAAAATCTTGTGAACACTCTAGCATCTTTAATTTTTGGCAGATCTTCACCAAATTTGGTGGGATAGTGGGGGGGGGGGGTCAAAGTCTAAGTAGCTAATGATACTAGTGGGGTCACCTATCATTTGACGGAAGTTATGAGCCAAAACTAGTTTTCGGACATATGGACAATGTCCAAAGCTCGAGTTTTATGTAATATCAGTGACCCGGACATATTTTTGTGAGGTCACTATGCCTGTACAGTTGAAAGATGTGATTTTGTAATGGCTTGGACATCAACGGCAATGTCAGCACAACACCAGGCCTGTTGGCCTCTTTCATTACCGGTACGTAACCTGGGTGACCTTGATCTTCTGTCCCAAGGTCGCTGATGATATAAAGTTAAGGACTCGCTCATTGTTGTCTTGGCACATGCAACAATATTTATCACTGGAATTGCACAAATAAGCTATGATTACATGTGGAGTGAAGTGCTATCTGGCGGACAGTTCATACACAAAATTTACATAAGCTTTGTATGTTCAGAAGGCAGTTGAGGACTCGCAACTTTGAAATGAAGATGGTGCAATATAAACACGGTGCCAGCAGAGCATTAGGGCCATGAGCCTATTGTTTAGTGTCTGTCATGAATCATCTTGAAACTTGGTAAGAATGTCGAGCAGGCAAAAAGACAAAAACACTCCTACAGTTTTCTGAAAAATGGGGGAAAAAATAAACTAGAAAATAAAATTTGCTTCACAGCAAATCTGTCTGGGTGCCTTCAAAATGAGAACAGTTTGAAATGATACATTTTGCAATTGTTCAACATAATCTAAATTTTGTGTATTTGCCTAATTTTTATAAATTAAAATGCTCAGCTTTGGTTCTTGGTTCAAGGGATGTGGCCTTGTCGCAAACTTATAAAGTGATGTTTGAATGAAACTACTATCTATAATAGTTTTGAGGCTATTCAACATTTTAATTTTGTGTATTTGCCTAATTTGCATGAATTATAAGCCTAGAAGAACTTTGGTTTATTGTTCATTGGGTGGGGCTATGCCGCAAACCCATAAATTGAAGTATGAATGGCACCTCTATAATAGCTTTGAAGCTATTCAAGATTTACATTTTGCATATTCACCTAATTTGCATAAATTAAATTCCTACAACTTTGGTTCATGGTTCATTGGATGCGGCTTTGCCACAAACCTACAAATTGAAGTTGGAATGGCATCTCTATGTACAATAGTTTTGGAGATATTAAACTTTTAGATTTTTCAATGCCCCTTATTAGCATAATTTGGAATTCTACAACTATACTGTCCATTATAGTGGCAAGTGTCACAAAGGTATATATGCACATTGAAATTTTGAGTCCATCTGCAATAGTTTAGAAGATATGGCACTTCACATTTTTGTTGCCTCTAAAAATCTGCATAATTTTAAACATCATGACTGTTCCAAATGAGATGCATAATTTCACTGGTTATGTCAGTCACCAATGCAAGTTTAGTGGTTCTTGGAAAAATAGTGTCTGAAAAAAAAATATATATATAAAAAACCAGGCAAGACCAGTGGCGAGGGATACCTATAGCAGCGGAGTCCCGACCGGTTTCGTTCTCTGTGAACTCATCAGGGGACATTTGAAAACACTTTTACGTCGCTCGCTTATATAGTGAGGAGGCAACGTTGCTACGGGCCATGAGGCAACGTCACAAATACAGCGCCTTGGCGTCGAACTGATCTACCGGTCTAACTGCTGTCTTGGCAGGTTAGAGTGACGTGCATTAGCTATGGCACGTCCTGCAAGGTTTGACGTATCCATTCTGAATGACGACTGGTTTGACCCTATGCCTCAATATCAGCAGCACTGCTGTCAGATAGAGGATTATGTCCATCAATTGTGGCTATTAATAATTAATAGCAAGGAAAAGCTTCAAAGTGTTTTCTGTGCAAACAGGTCAGTTGTGCACTATGTCGTGTGGGTAGATGTGGGTAGAACTACAAATTTGGCATAAGACCAGCAAGAGACCCTATCTACCCATGACATTGAGGCCAAACGGTTCTGTGGTGCATAGTTGATGGATCCAGTGATTTTCGCTCTCTAGTCTGAGTGTCTCTGTTCGAGACATGTCAGGTGGTGTTCTAATATGTTCCAGTATTTGGATCCTTACATGGATGCCACTGTGATCAGGTGGACTGAAGTGTCTGCCCAATGGTTGAGTTACATCTTTGTTCTTGATGTAATAAAAATGTTCTCTCACCCTGTCCATCAGGGGGTGCTTCATTTGCCCTACATACTGCTTGTTGCAAAGCAAACAAGTGATGAGATAGACTAGGTTGTTGTGCTTGCAGGTACCTCCTCTTGGTGTACTATATGTACGACCTGTTACTGTACTCTTGACTGAAAAAAAAAACTCTGGACCAACTTGGTCATAAAGAAAGAAAGAAAAAGAAAGAAAGAGAGAGAAAGAAATTGGCCTTTTATTTCTTTGTTAATTTATCTGAGATGAAAGACAACCTGTCTTATATGACCACTTTTGTCTGGCATTCATTGATTAGGGGTAGTCTTAAATGGCAAGTACCACTGTACAGTGAAACCTCTCTACAGTGAGCACCCTCGCGACCAGAGAAAAGTGCCCACTCCTGAGACGGTCAGCCCTTCTCGGCAGTATTGATGAATATATGTGCATGTACAGTGTACACATATTATAATTTAGAAGGATGCATATCCATGCAATACAAAACTGTCTTTTTTCCTTCATTACATAGACAAATTTTAACAGAAGCTGTCAAGAAACTACATAAACATGTACCTGTGAACCAAGACAAAACTATACTGTCTCAGTATTGGCTATGAAGAACAGGCTTCATCTCACTGGTTACAAGAAAACAAAGACAAGAAAGTGTCCACTGAGATGACACAAATATTTGCACTTCCCTGATCTGGCTGACTCAGCTCTGCATGTCTATTTTTAACAGAGAGTACACTCAGGCTTGTTCTGCCTAGAAGTCTAGAGCTGTGAGTTCCCATGGGACTGAGCTCGGCAGACTGACATTGCCTTAGGGAAAAACAGGCCAGCTAGGACACCAGTGGAAACATGAACAGAAAGAGATACTCTGTATTTTACTGAGAGCCTCATTACACAGTTGTTGGGAGTCACCCCACCCCACCCCACCCCACACCGCAATTTGCTACAAGACCCAAACCTTTCAAAGTGTACACTCAGCATGCATGGACAGAAAGCTGTGAGACAGGTTAAGCTAATTGATTATGAATGCACAATGGTTTCCTGGTACCATAGAGGTCAAGCAATAGGTCATACAGTAGGCATCTGAAAGCCTCCATGTGGATTGGGGAGAAATTTGGTGAATTTAGAATGCATTAAAATTCCCAAAGTTTTGTTTGTGTGCTATTGGATTTGCCAGTTGTCTCAAACCTGTATGTGTAAGTTAGAACTTTGTGTCTATCTGCAATAGTTTGGAAGATATAGAGCTTTTAAAATTGTAAGTGCCCCTAATTTGCATAATTTTAAACATCATGACTATTCCAAGTCAGGTGCCTAATTTCACTGGTAGGTCAGTCACCATGGCAAGTTTGGTGGTTTTTGGAATAGTAGGGTCCGAGAAAAACTCCGGACAAATCTGGTCGTAAAGAAGAAAGAAAGAAAGAAGCAAAGAAAAAAAGAATTCTGGGAAAAACAAAATGTCTGGGTTGGCACCCAGATATAATTCATCATGAATATAGAAGTTCTATATTGTATAATGTGTATGACCTTGACCCACTTTCTCAAGGTCACAGAGGGAACATATTTCAGGATTTTTTTTTTTGTCTCCCAGTGCAACGGGGGGGGGGGGGGATATTGTTTTTGTGTCCGTTTCTTCTTCTTCTTCTTCTTCAACACGTGTGCGTTGAGGTTGCGATAACTCGAGAAAGATTTAACTTGGGAAGTTGAAATTTTTTATGAATATGTTCCTATATAAACCCTTGCTTGGGATTGTAGATGGGTGACCGTGACCTATTTTCAAGGTCACATGGGCATGTCATCTAAAATTGACACGCATGCAGCAACTCTGCAAGGATTTGACTTAGGAGGTTGGAATTTTGCATGTTTATCTACCATAATACCGACTAGGTTGGGATTGTAGATGGGTGACCTTGACCTATTTTCAACATCACATGGCCACTTTTTAAAAATCATTGCAGATGCACTCGAGAAAGATTTGTCTTAAAGAGGTTGACATTTCGTTTGATTATGTTTCTATGTAAGACTTTTGTAAGACCTTGCTTGTAGCTGCAAGCGTATGACCTTGACCTATTTTTCAAGGTCACATGGGCATTTCGTCAAAAATCAACGTTTGAAATGTCAATAAAGAGTGTACCTTCACCATATATGTAGATCATTGGAATTGGTATGCCTATTCAAAAAATAAGGGTGACAATAGTAAGGGCGCATGGGGAGACATTTGATTTTCTGTTGGAAAATCAGCCTGTTCTAGTTTTTTTTTATTCAGTAGCTACATCAGAACTTGTGCACATGTGTCAATATACCATTACAGAAACCTTGCACAGGCAAATAGTAATGATATGTGGACTTATGGTGGTGCCATAACATGGAACTGCATTACAGGCTTAAAAAGTACATGAAATTCATCATTTTCATTATGCATGAAGACTGAATTTACAAGGAATATGCAATTGGCCAATCTTGTCAAACTTTTAATGACCTAATTTTCAAAGTCTGTATTAAAGGACACTAAAATCTGCATTTTGAAAAATAAGCAGGTTAGCAATACCAAATGTACCACAACTGTGTATCATATATAGAATTTCAGTAATGCATAATATGGGTGATATTGACCTAGTTTGTCAAGGTCACGGAGGCAACACATATCAGGAAATTATTTTTTTGCTATGGTTATTACTTCTGAAAGTGTGCACATGTACATACCAGGAGTATTATAATGACAGAAGTTAATGTTGGGGGGGGGGGGGGGGGGGGGCGCACCACCGGTGATATTGAGGGGAACTACCATCACAGGTATTAAAAGTATGTTAACTTGATTATTAATTGAGATGTAACTTGTAGATTTACACCAATTATGCATTAGGCCAATGATCAGATTTTGAAGGATGTTTGATGACCTTGACCTATTTTTCAAGGTCATTCAGGATGTAATAAAGGACACCAAATTTTACATGTTGACAAAAATATGAAGGCTTACAATCCCAAATGTACCACAAATGTGTATCATTTTGAGAAGTTCAATATTGCATAAGATGGGGTGACTGACCTACATATATATACTTTCTGAAGGTCACAGACAGAATGCATTTCAAAAAATATTTTATTGTGATGCCCATGACATAAATAAATTGTGATGGAACTGCAATTACTTCAAATATGCATTTGGCCAATGGTCAAATTTTGTAATATGTTGTGAGACCTTGACCTACCTTTCAAGATGATTAAGAAGATGACGCTGTATGGATAAAGGATAAGGGTAACAATATCAAATGTACCACAAATGTGTGTTCAGGTGGAAGTTTGGTGTTGCATCATGTGGATGACTGTGACTAATTTCTCAGGGTCATGGAGAGATTGCATTTCAGGAAATAAATTTTAGGCGATGGTCATCAAATTATATGTCCGCAAATCATTAGGCCCATGGGCCTCTTTCAACCCTCCCCCCCCCCCCCAATTTAATCCTGAGTCAATAGCTTGGGTTGGAATGAGTGCATAGGCATGTTATGAACTCACTTCTATTATAACCAGGGATAGGTTCAGCTTAAATTGCAGAGAAATGTGTTCCTTGTGTGCCCTCAAATTTTGTATAAGATGGGGGTGGGGGGGTAAACTATGTCTGTTCCAAAGAGAATGGTCAGAATTGCAAACAAATATATACAGCTCTCTCTCTCTCTCTCTCTCTCTCTCTCCACTCTCTCTCTCTCTCTCTCTCTCTCTCTCTCTCTCTCTCTCTCTCTCTCTCTCTCTCTCACTCTCTCTCTCTCTCTCTCTCTCTCTCTCTCTCTCTCTCTCTCTCTCTCTCTCTCTCTCTCTCTCTCTCTCTCTTTCACGCGCATTCTCTCAGTATTACAAGTCAGCACCAGGGAGTGTATATGACATTACTTGTTCCTTCATTTTGTATTTTGTTGGTGGATGTGGGATGATGAAGATCAATGTGCATGATACATACATGTACATAGTAATCTGTGCTACTGACATTTGAATGTCATCTTGGATTTTGAAAATTGGCAGGGGATGATTTTTTAGGCGATGGTCATCAATTATTTGACTTGTCAGTCAGCAGAGCTTATAGAATCCGTTTGCGTCCGTTGTCCGGCTGTCCGTCCGTCTGTCGTTAGACTTTTTATATTTTCGACTTCTTCTCAAAAACCGCTACATAGAATGTTTTGATTTTGCACATGGATGATCCCCAGGTGGACCTCTAACAAGTTTGTGAAGGAGATGATGATGCAATAATATGTCTATTTTTCATGATTGTTTAATTTATTTTTTTGAAAAAAATTAAAATTTCTTCATCTTAAGAACTACAAAGCCAATTGCTTTGATATTGCACATAGGGTCATCTGGGGTCAACTAGTTCTTATATTGGCCACCAGGCAGCGCTGTGATTTTTTCCTATTAATGAATTATTGCCTGTTAAGGCTATTTTCGACTTCTTCTCCAGAACGGCTGAACAGAATTGCTTAAAATTTTATCAGAATATAGTTGGACATGAGACAATGAAAGTTTGCGAAAATAATATGGATGTGTTAATTTTAGGCAAAGTTATGGGATATCAAACTTCGCAACTGTAAGGAAGTGCTGCAGCTGTATATATATATATATGTGGCAATACAGTGCATATATTACACTATTGTATTTACCCTTTTGACTTCTTCTCAAAAACCGCTGTATGGAATGTTTTAATTTTGCACATGGATGTTGCCCAGGTGAACCTCTACCAAGTTTGCGAAGGAGATGATGATGCAACAATTTTGCTATTTTTAATGAATTTTTTAATTTATTCTTTGAAGAAAAAAAATTCTTCATCTCAAGAACATCTGTTCCAACTTTACATATTTTTTTCTCAACTGCAGATTACTTTTTAAAGGGCAGATGGCTTATTATCACCAGATAATGTAAACATGTTGATCCTCATCAAGAAGAGCATTAATCAACATTTCACTACTGGTAAGTGTAACTCCAGAAAGCCTTTACAGGAACTCAAGATACTGTTATAACTTCTTCAACATGCGTGTTACAGGACAAAGGATATTATATCAAGATTTTTTTTCTTGTTATATATTTTTCTTTTCAGTAGTGCATAGTTTATGGTACCTGCAACAAGACAGAGTAAGTAAACATAGAATAATTTATAATGTTACTATTCAAGAACAATTAGTAATGCATCTGGACTTCATGGTCTTGTATGTTACTATTCAAGAACATTTAGTTATACACCTACACTTTCCTAGTCTTTTTATTGAATAATATCTTATTAAACATTGATACCAGAGTGCTGTGGAGTTTGTTAAGATATTAACAATTTTGACCTTAAGATCAAATCTGCATGTTGACTTGTATCTTCATTGGTAATGGAAGATCCTACGCCCATGATCACTAGAAAGATAGAGAAAAAACTCCTATGCAATATCTATTGGTAGTGTTGATTTTAAACTTAGGCGCCTTCAAAATTTATTTTAAGGACAAACTTTGCTACCACTCTACATACATGTATATAGCTGTACAAATCTAGACTGCAGTCCATGTGTTCCAATACTTTAAAAGCAGATCCCAGTCAGCAGAGCACAGGATCATCATGATCCTCTTGTTTTTGTTTTTTTTTTCAGCTGGTATTCCCTTATAATCTGCTGTACCAACCGACCTACCTACCTACCTACCCACTTATTCTCTTATCTGGACACAACAAACCAACAATTAACTGTTGGTACCCTCAGATATAAAGTTAAAATTAACAAGTCATTCAGAATTTATCTGAATTTCACTTGAAGCAATTGTTTATACAAATGTTTAATATTCAGAGATTAGGAGGGACAGCATATACCAAGTTTGCTGGTCTCCAATGTGTGTTGTCAGCTTTGTGTCATTCCATTTCCCATTCCATGTCATACTTACACATAAAATTCATGCAGTAACCAAATATTTCACCAAAAATGCTCATAAATTCGGACTTGTCCATACAAATGTCTGCAAAATCAACCTTGTATGCAAAATCACTTTGCCATTTGTTGGCTTTAAGAAGGGCAAATGAATTCTTGTTCATGCAGTAGAACATTCTGTGCTGCTCTGTATCCATCTTGCCTGACCATTCCTGGGTTAAAAAAAAAAAAAAAAAGGGACGGGGGAGGAGCAGTGGAGGAGGGATGCCATATTGTGCTGCCATCTGGAGGTGTAATAACAACAGCAAACTTTCATTTTTGTCTTTTTTTGTTTTGTTTGTTTTTGTTTTTTGTTTTTGTTTTTGTTTTCTTTGTTTTCTCACCCTTTATAATTTTATGAGGTGGTGAGGGCAATATTGACATTCAAAGACCAATTGATCTAGGTAATTGTGTGTTTTCCTGTACTCAATTGATTCACAGATTCATTTTTGGTAGGCCTAGTCATGCAAGTTAGGTGTTTACTTCTGTTTTGTAGAAGTATTTTGTGTTTAATTAGGCTCATGTTAGGTGGGCTACATTTATAAGTAGGCCTATTAATAAAGGAACATCATATTCATAAACTTCTTAATATATTGGCTCAGGATGTAAATACAAACATGGTGCCACTAGCTACCAGAATGACTTGTCCAGTGATTAACTGCACTGAAACAAGTCTTGCGCTGGTTCCCCACTGATGACCTGATTTTATATGAGGACTAATAAGCCATAAATCTTTGTTCTAAATTAAAAATTTTATGAATATGATTTGTTCCTTATACAAAATAAATTATGATTTAGAACTCTAATACAGTTTTCCAGTGAGTGGTATGGAATAGGACTTTGCTCTGTGATTGTCGGACTTGATAGTGTTCAAACTACTTAAGCTTGCAGATTTGGGCGTTTTCAGTTTTTTCTTTATATTAAATTGAAAATAGTGTGTTTTTTTTAGTGTTACTTTTTTTGAAAATGATTGCACCCTGATGAAAGGCCATCGCCTCTACACAAACCACCTATCCATGCTACAAGTACGTGTATGGTTTTGTCATTTCATTTCCTTCTCATGAGGCTATCCCTCTCATAAGGACACATTTCTGGTGCACTAAGGGTGGCCTTACAAGACGGGGACCACTGTAACAGCATAGTTCTACATATATTTTAAGGTTAATCATCTAACTTGGTGCCACGGACACCAAGAAACAAAATATATATGTAAGTTTGTGCAGGAAATCTCCCTGGCATTACCAAATAAAATGCAACATACAACATGATACAAGGCACGTTTTTTTTATTTCCAAAATTAGGCACAGGTATGGACTATTTTACATTTCCCAAAGAGCATAGCATGGTAGGAACTACTAGTATCCTTGGTGAATGACAATGCATGTACAAACAGAAAGATCATATAACTGATATTGCAAATTAATAATTTCAGGCTGATCACAAAAATACCTGAGATATCCCCATCAGAAGTAATCTGGTTATACGTATACATGTGCATGGACAAGTCACTAAGGACTAAGAGTTGACATCTACATGGGTCAATACATTCACCTATTGATATCTGAGAAATTTCTACAGTAGGGCCTCTTTTAAAGGACTCCTATTCTGGGAGACCACCTGCAGCAGATGACCAGTGACCACACAAAATGACCCCAAAAGAGCACTTATCCATCTAGAAGTTCCCCATTTCAGGTAAACGAAACCCACATGTGCTGTTCAAAATTTGTAAAACAATTTGTCAAAACCAGCTTACAAATCCAAAAAATATGTTTGATAATGCCAAAAATTTAGTATACATGACTGCCAGATAGATTAAGGTCTAATAAGTGTATATCATTTCTGTTTGAATCTAAATTATTGATGTGAATTGAAAGTAATAGTTAGTTGTTGAGCAGGTGGTGCAAGAGTTAAACCTCCTTTTGGAGACCACCTGCTTTATGTGACCACTTCTCGGATGGCACTCGGGGTGTTCTGTCAAAAGAGGGATCACCACTGTATATGTAAACAGTTGCTCTTTTGTTTTGCACCAAGAACTTTTCATGAAGAAATATAAGAGACCAAGAAGTTGAGTTGCTGATAGTTTGAAGAATTAGCATTTTGTTCAAGCTGACTTTTAAATACATTGTTGCTATCAACCCTTCACATCCATTATGCACCACATAGTAAGGTCTACAGTATGTTTGCCCAGGAGCTCTTCTTTCAGTAGCAGAGAAAACCGTACCAGGAGAATATAAGAAACAGCTCTGAACATATGGATGTTACTTCCATGATTAGAGGAAAGAACCCAAGTCCAAGAGGACATAAAAAATGAGCTACATGTATGATGTTTCACAACACAGCAGATTTTGACAGCTGTTATTGCAGGGTAAGTTTGATAATTTGTCTTGATAAAGTTACAATGCAATGCTACCAGTGCTGCCCTGTAAGTCTATATGCTTTTTCTCATGTGGGCCCGGCCCCAGTTCTCTGGCACCTACAAATTTACAATTTACCTCAAAGTTTGGCCACATATTTTCTGTTGCACTAGAGCAGTCTTTGTCCTTGCTGCTGACACTGTAGATGTTGTCACATAAACTGCCATTTGCACTGGGAAACAAACTGCAAAATTGTTCAAAGAACCGATTTTAAACACTTCAAGTTCCAAATTCAAGACTGAGTCAGAGCTGTGGACATTGACCACTTTTTTGCTAAAGCTACTAGCTTTCATCAGACCTTCCATGTTAGCATTTGATTGAAGGACCTTTTCATAAGGAACTTGAATATGGTACCAGCATACACTACACTGAATGTGTCTTGCTTCATTTTGACCTGTAATAATATACAATTATGGACTTTTCAGTGTATAGACATGCTATGATATCGACCAGAAAAACCAATGTCAACCGAGGCAAAGCCGAGCTCAACATTGCCCACAGCATGCCTATCCACTGAAAAGTCCATAATTATTTTATTTAATAATAAGAACATGATTTTCCATATTTACATTTAAAAAGTGAGGAATTCTTAAATAGTGATTACAATTAAAAAAAAACAATAGACATGCAGTGGATATCCACCAGAAAAGCAAATGTCGACCTCTGCCTCTGCCATTTTCCTTGAACAGTGGCATGCGTTGGTGACGCATGCACACACACAACTTGAGTTAACGTCAACTGGCCAGCAACATCACATAATAACAAAGCCTCACATGATGGGAATTATCCAATCATAAACTGCTTATATTTACATTATTCAATATCTATTTTCTCAAGAGGGATTGATGAAGGGCATTGCCCTTCTTCCCAACTGAATAATAATATATGTTTAAACCAATATGAAACCAGTAAAAATTATTCATGTAAGAGCAAGTAAATTTATGCAGGTTCCACAGGGTTAGAGTAAATCCTTAAAGTGCTAATCACAGCTACATTTGTTTTTTTTCATTACCATTTAACATATAATGGTTAACAGATTTAAATTCCTCATGAAGAAACCTTTCATTCAAATACCAGCAAGCCTAGTCTATCAGGAAGAAGTAGTCTTAGTCAAAAGCTTTCCTTGGTGCACCTTTTTTTCACAAGTACATCAAACCTATATATTTGCTGATTACTACATATCCATAGATTTGTATCCATTGGGTTTTTTTTTTTTTTTTGAAGGATTGGAATTTTTTGACATTTTATAGTATTCTTTCTGACTTGGTAGGATTTTCACATTTTCATGCACAGAAGTCATACCATTTTTTTTTTTCAAGTTGAAATCAGAAGAAATTTAAAATATATATCCAAGTCCAGGATCGAATTCAATGATGAGTCGTGAAATAGCATAAATAAAAAGTTATAAAATTTTTAATTTAGTCCTGACAGGTTATTCATTTTCTTTCTATGAATTGCTCCAAAAGTCACAAAAGGGGTTGTCAAAACAACAAAAAAATCCTAGGAACCGCTCCTGGATATGGTATTTTCCTTTTGATGTCCGTCAATTTTAATGTGATAGGGCAATTTATATGTTTGTGAGGCGAGATACAATTTGCAGAGGTTGAGCAAAAAACAGTTCCGAGAAAATCGCATTGAAAGAAAAAGTTGCCAATTCTTACGCATTTATGACGGTAATAATACACATACTCATTTCTTCTGTCCTGTGTTTTAATTATTGTGGGAAGTAAACTTGTAGCTTTACCTCAGTGATGTTGTCATTAAAAGAAAAGTGTATTGTGTGGCTTAAATCTAGACTTTTTTTCAACTTGGGAACATCACATTTGGCTTGTTTGGGTGTGGGTTCACATGTGGCTTTCCATATTTGGGCCCAGTAAGTGGATTGTACTAATTTGTTTTTACATCAATAGATAATTTCAAAGTTATCAGAAAAATGGTAGTGATTAGTCTGAACTGGCCCATTCTTCTCTCTACAGCTAATGGTTTCCTGTTCCCTATGAGTGACCCTTGTCAATTGGTTTCCAGGGGTCATAGACTAATGACTGTGCAAAAAACGGCATGCCCATGCAAACAAACCCCATGTGCTCGGCACTGCTTTAACTTTTCAGTGTAAACAAAAGTTTTGAGATCAATTTTCTCATATAAATTTTATGTTCACACTTCTAAGTTTTTGGGAGCATGTATCAAACTATATAAAAGTATGAAAAAGTTATTAGAAGTTATCCAAAGGTGCTGACTTCAGATCTTCCACCTTAAGGGTAAAAATACATTGTAAGTTCTCATACCAGTAACAACAAACAAAAAGTGGTATGCATCAGCATTCAAATACCCCTGTGTTCTGTCACATGGATTTGTTTTTGCTGCTGTCACAGTTTATTATTAAGCTTGCTGCATCTGGGGATTCAAAATAGCACTAAATCATACCACATACATTTTATAAAAGTGGAAATATGAAAAATGTACTATCTTCTTCAAAATTAGTTTCGCTCACAAATGTATTTTCTATCTATGGAACATTATAAATCTCTTTGGTAAGTGAAAAATGTTCATATATATATATACATGTAAATTTGTAGGTATATATCGTGTACATAAACATGCATACATATATAGTAGAATCTCTAATTAAGACCACTTCCATAACGGGACCATTTCCTTATTAAGACCACACCAACTTACATGTTCATTTTCTTTATCCTTAATTAAATCATATCACATAGTAAGGTCAGACTGCATGTTATCATCCACTATTTTGCTGGTATAGGTCAAGCACCAAGAAAACAAAATACAACGTACTACTTGGTCAACAATCTTGCAAGTGTCAGTTTATCATGTGCTTTGTTGCACATGTACATCTGAATGCATATTACTGTAGTACCCCTCTCTGACTCCCCTTCCTCCTTAAAGGTCAACAAGCAAGATACCATGAAGAGGTCAAGGTCAAAGTCATCAAGGAGCAACTCATACTTCACAAAATGAAGGTCTGATCATACATGTATCATTTCTTGATTTGGCGAGAAGTAATGGCAGCTTACATTGGTCCTTCGCTTGAGATATCTGTCATTTCAATAAGAGACTCTCTACCTTTTAAGACTAAATTTATCAGGTCTCTTAATTAATTATACTATGTTGTCCATGTTAGTTAACCGGTCTCTCTCGAGGGACCACATACTTTATGTGACCACTGTTGGACCTACCTTAAGGGTGGTCTCTCAACGGAGGGGCTATTGCACAATGTGCACAGATATGATAATACCCAAGGTTCTGTTTAGTGGACTAAGGGGTAATTAGATTGTATTGGGGGTAGAACTTGGCAAACTTGGATGTGGCATGTGGGAGACAATTTAACATATATATGTATGAAGATATTTCAAAATATCAAAATTAACTAAATTATTCCAGACCAGTTGGATTTTACCTTAAGGCTAAAATGGAATATTATTTTAATGACGCTTGTATATAACACATATTATTTTTAAATACCATTTACAAATCAGAGATATCTATTTCAAAAAAAGTAAAAATGTAAGGTAAAATTATCACAATCATGATCACATAATTGCTGCTACAAATATACATTTTGTAATGTTTGGCACATAATACTCTTCCTGTTAAAACACAAGACAATCACTCAGATGCTGCTGATACAGCTTGCACAATCTGTGTGCCTCCAAAACAAACCGAGCTCTGTATTATCTCTCCAGTTGAGAAAACTTGGGAGATTGGTTAACAGGAAAACAATCTCTTAGAAAATACTGAGTTTTCTCTGATCTCAGGAAGCCTTGCTTTCATTGATGAAAATAATTAGGCACAAATTTTCTTTCTCTCATTCTCTCCTATCAATTAACAAGGAACAAAACAAACACATCCAATCCAGACCAATTGTAAATGGAGATTGATTATTTGAGAAAGCAGCCTGTCTATCTCAAAGGCCTGGATCCAGGCCTGCAAACTGGGTTGTTCGAAAAGTTTGCGCCCGAGAGGAGAAACTACAAATATCAGATCATAAAGTGTTTAGAAAACATTTTTTAAACTTCTGCGTGAATATGAGAAGCCAAGAAAAGATAATTTCCCATAGGTAAAAAATTGGATCAGTTGTCCATTTTAACTCATTCCACCCTGATAGAAGACTGAGTCAACAGCTTTCCTTGGCGCGCTCTGGGCGCATTGCGCCCAGAGCGCGCCAAGGAAAGCTGTTGACTATGGGCATATAATTTGGAATGATCTTCCATGCAAGTTTCATCCAAAATATTGAAAAATAATCCCTAAATTAGTGAAATACAATTAGCAGACGACATGTAGATATTAGCGGGAAAAAGCGTCATCAGGGTGGAATGAGTTAAAAGGCTATGATGAAGCTCAGGGTAGTCCTATCTGTGCAACCACTTCTTTGCTACTTCCCAGAATTATTTCATAAAAATCACATATATAACAACTATCCACATTTATCTGATTTTGGCATAAAATGTTTTTCTTCGTGTAAAATTTGATTTTGATAACAAGGACAACAAATATTGTATCCGTATGTACATAAAAATGTACATGTACAATAAGCAATATATATCTCTAATACTGTAATGCTGATATCAGGATATCTTATACATCTCTAATACTGTAATGCTGATATCAGGACATCTTAATGTCATTTGGGGAAGCCCGCCACTGTGTGGCCTTTGCTTTCGGCCCACTGTTGTAACAACAAATCCTGCTGTACCAGTTGTTTCTCAAATTTGGCACATAAGGCCTTCAGTTCGTTGATAGTTAGGTCTTTATCTGTCATGGCCTTCTGGAATTGGTTCACTTTGTTTGTCATGGCCTGACAATTGTTGCAGCTTCCCTGAAAAACACAAAATATTACTTTCTTTCTTTCTTTAAAGATGAATTTGTGTCAATTTTGGTCTATCAATAGCTTCAAAAATATAATTCATATGTAACTTCCTACCTAGTTTAATAGTTATGTCTTGACAAGTAGAAGTAGAATTGCTGCAATTAACATTAATTTTAAATCTAAACCAATAAACTTGGTATTCACATTTACTGTCACATTTTGAAGGATACGTCAGTAGTATGATATATATATACACTTTATTATATAATTACACAAGTTATAAGACACTCAATTTAAATACTGTACCAAATGGGAGAGGTCACAATTGTCAATTTCATACACAACCCGATTCTGTGAGTTAGAGTTAGGTATTCCTGTTGGATTGTTAAATA
>OZ026620.1:22476624-22497624 GCA_964020975.1 Hermodice carunculata
AACTGGTAACTAGTTAAGCAAATGGAGTACAATTTTCAAAATCATAGAAGTAATACACGTAGACTGACCATGAAATTTCTACATACATTATAGTGTAAGTTGTTAAGTTGCAAATTACAATGGAAAGTAATGCAAAAACAGAACTCTTGCCCTCCTGACTGAAGTGCCCTCTACACAAGGGATACAAGAACCGTCTATTCTTCCTTTACCCTATTGATCATTGTTTCATGACCTACAATAATTTGACTGTTTACATTTGCTATTTCTGTCCTATTGACTGTGACACCCCCCACTTGAAAGTAATAAATTACTGAAGTTATCCTTTGTTCATATTTTTGTTTGCACATAAATTAAAAAGATTGGGGTTTCTTATTTGATGGTATTTAGGAGATAACTTGTCATATACTCTTAACATGCTCTAACTGAACCTGAAGACAATGCCATACAAACGATGACATGTATGCACTGTAAGATACGACAATGAGGGCAAACATGGCTAAAACTCTGAAAATTCAATTCTTCAAGTCACATCCATAGGATCCCCCTAGACATAGTGCTATCGTTTCTGATGTGTTCCTGATGAGCGCCCACAACAGAAAGCAATGGCCAATCTGGGAGGCAGCTATTTTCCCTACAAAAAAATTTGTTTTAAGTGATGCCTCTCCAGACAGTCAAGGATGAACTGTGAATGAGATCAAAACACCGTCAGACTGGATGGACTTACTCCTTTTCCTTTTTGCTGTGATCTCATCTTCATCCGCAACATTTCATTTTCCTCTTGAACACGGCTCAGTTCCTTGGTAAGCTCATCAAGCTGCTGCTGTCTCTCCCTTTGAGTAAATCAAAAGTAAAATAATTGTGAGTCAGATGTAAACACACACACACACACACACACACACACACACACACACAGAGGACTGAATCACAAAGCTTCATCACCCTCATTATATAAAGCTTACAACATTTAAGGGTGCACTAAAGAATTAATGCGCGAAGTCTTAGGGTCCGAGTAAGTGCCACTGAAAAGTTAGCATGGTACATGCATTCAGTGATCTCCAGCAGATGTTGTTTGAGAGGAAGACCAATATTGTGTGTGTAATTGAGACCCACAGTATTTTTGCTGTCAGATACATAAGTTTTTTTAACTGAACCTTGCATCAGGTGAAATGTATTAATACATAAAATATATGGTTCTGTGTTGTCAATTTGTCTTTAGTTTGTCTGGTGACCACTAGGTGTCATCTTTGAACAGCTGTAAAAAAAATTCCGCCTAAAGCTTTTTTGAAATTTGATCAAAATTGACTGCTTCAATCCTGTACTTTTATTGGAATATTTTGGTTTTCCTGTAAAAGTTACTGAAAAAATGTTATGGGCCTGTAAATACAGCAAGATTAACAAAGAAATGTATAGGCTTTCTGATTCTTTAGTGCAACCTTAAGGTTACCAGATGGGTATTCAATATTTTAGTTTGTCTTTCTGTTACTAGATGGCAGCACCAGACCAATCTTACTGGACGTACCATGAATTTCCTTTCAAAGCCTCTGCCATCTGTTTCTTAAGATTAGTCAGCTTTTTATCTCTTGTTTCAATTTCTCCATCTTTTTCTTTTGTCAGTTCCTGTAGTTTTGTATCCATCTACAAATATAAGAAAGAAAAGTTACTTTCGGAGCGCACAACAGAAGGGAAGACCTGGGAAGATGATAGTCCACAGGTTTGAGCCTTCAGTGAAGTAATATGTGCCTTGAAAATGTGAGCAAACAAATTTGATGGCAAGAAAACATTATTCCTCTTACATCAATGGACCCCAATTTTTACAGAATGTCTCATACACACAAGAACCAACAAAACTAATATAAATCAAAGTGAAAACAAAAATAATAATTAACTGCCAAATGAAACTTTTTTAAATGAAGTTGTGTTAGTTGTAACATCTTATGACACCTGTCTTTCACTCCTAAGGAGCTATGACTATTAAAGATCAAATGGTAAGATCATTGTGGTATCTCTGTCATATAATATAGCCAAACAAATGTGTCTTTCTTTCTTTTCTAATTCAAGTGGCAAGTGTATGGCAGCACAAATTATAGAAAACTGATCGGCCCCGCAGCCCATCAAATCAGCAAGCAGGCCAGGTGTTGTTTGTGTTGATGCAGTGACAACAAATTTTAAAAAAAAAGAAGACTGTTCAGTGCTAAAGTGTGTAAGTTGCTATCTTATGAAGTCAGAACCAATGGACAGTTAGGACAATTATCATAGTCACAACAAAAGGAATTTACTTAACCTGAAAGCTTAACTCTCAGCATTGTCACAGCATTGTCAAACAGCCATCTAATTCATCACATGTATAATCAGGTACTGTATAATCATTTATATTCCTGAGCATTTAATTTCATGGGTGATTTGATCTCAAAACAGAAGTTTCCAACTGCAGAAAAGGTTACTCTCTGTCAAAGTGTATTTATTGTTTTATTTTTAGCCGCAACCATAAATGAGAAATTTTTAACCAAGAGTTTTTCAAGTTTTACTTTGCTGAATTGGACTCAATACTTACATATTTATTTAGCCAAATTGATCCTGAACTCCACATCTATACACAGAAAATAATTCCTGAGTCAAATATTCCCAAATGTACCTTCTTGCAAAATATTGGGACCATTTGTCCCTGCACCAAATTTACGATTCTGCAGTAGATCTGTGAGAACATGTCACATGTGCACTTACTAAAGTAGTTAAGTCCTGTATCCTCTGTTCATAACCTGTTTTAAGCTCCTCCATGGCTTTTTCTCGTCCTTCCAGTGATACCTTTGTATTGTTCAGGTCAGCTTTTGTCTCGGCATGCCTGGCTTCTTCCTTCTTCAGTAGATCTGTATATTTTTCTTCCTGGTGGACAGAAAGGATCTTCACAATAATGTGACTTCTATATACATGCTCATCATAGTATTCTACTGAGACCATGGTTTACCTGCCACAGAGGTACCTGCCCTAAGGCCACCTCCAGTGTGAGACCATGCAGATATCTATTAACTCTTTCTGTGCCAACTGTAACTGAAGTCAAACTACTTAATAATGAATTGCAGTGAGTTATAACAAGGGTGCTGGATGCATATTCTTTGTAAAGAGACCTTTCATTCAAGTACCAGCATGCCTGGTGTTACAGAGACTATAATAGTCAAGGTCAAAAGACTGTTGACTAAGTCCAAGATGTGGCACTTAAAGGGTTAAGACCACTTTCTAAAGCTTATTTAGCATATATGTATTTACTTTGTGAATATACCTGTTCTTTATGACCACCTACTGTGTATGACCACTTTGTGATGGCATTAGGGATGGTCTGAAACTGTCTAAAATGAATGGCTTTCCTGCTGTACCAATGTCACCTGAAAACATGAATACTTCAGGAAGCGATTATTCCCACCATGTATGTGTGTGCAAATTCACAATGTAATTTACAGTATGCGAAGATGCATGTGCAGGATGTATGCTTCAGAGTGTCAAGCTATATGTTAATTTCCCATCAGAACTCATTAAAAAGGGAATCTGATTGGTTCAAACACCTTTCAGGAAGCCATGCTTTGCACAGTAGTTAGCCACAGACTCCATGGGGCACAATGATTGTTATGCCTGGGTGCAAACATTTTGTTTTTCCAAGAATTCTTTCTTCCTTCTTTACCACCAAATTTGTCCAAAGTTTTTGTCTGACACTATTATTCCAAAAAACACCAAACTTGCCATGGTGACTGACCTGCCAGTGAAACTGTGCAAATGAAATTTGTAGAATAAATTATGCTAATTAGAAGCATTGAAATTTAAATGTTGAATATCTCAAAAACTATTATACATAGAGATGCCATTAAAACTTCAATTTATGAGTTAGTGGCAAAGCCACAACCAATGAACCATGAACCAAAGTTGTAGGATTTCAATTTATGCAAATAAGGTTGATAGCTATCATAGAAAGAGGTGCCATTCCAACTTCAATTTCTGGGTGTGACATAGCCACATCCAATAAAACATGATCCAAATTGTGCAATTTTAATTTGAGCAAATAAAATGAATACAAAAAATTTAGATCTTGAATAACTATAAAAGTATTGTACATGGTCGTGCCATTCCAACTTCAATTTGTAGGTATGTGACATAGCCACATCCAATGAACCATAAGCCAAAGTTGCAGGCTTTTGATTTATGCAAATACACAAAATTAGATCTTAAATAGGTTCAAAACTTTTATAGATAGTGGTGTAATTCAAAACTTCAGTTTATGCATGTAGATTTGTAATAAGGCCACATCTAATGAACCACGAACCAAAGTTATAGCATTTTAATTTATGCAAATTCGGTTAATACACAATATTTAGATTGTGTTGAACAATGGCAAAGCGTAGCATTTCAAACTGTTCCCATTTTGAAGGCAATGGAATAGCCACAATGTTTCAAATTATGCAAATTTGGGGCAATCAAAATTTGAAAGCTCCATATCTCCCAAACTACTGCAGATAGGTGCAAAATTTCAATGTGCATATATTGGTTTACAACGCCTGTCAATATGATGAATAGTAAATGAAAGTTGTAGAATTTTAACTAATTAGGGGCATTGAAAAATTCAAATGTTCAGAATCTCCAAAACTATTATTCATTGACATGCCATTCCAACTTCAATTTATGGGTTAATGGAAAAGCCACATCAAACAAACCATGAAACAAAAATGTAGAATTTTCATTTATGCAAATTAGGTGAATCAGCAAAATTTAAATCTTGAATGGCTTCAAAACTATCATAGATAGAGATGTCATTTCAACTTTAATTTGTAGGATTGTGACAAAGCCACATCCAATAAACCGAAATTGTGGAATTTTAATTTATGCAAATTTGAGGAATACACAAAACTTAAATCTTGAATAACTTCAAAACTATTATACACAGAGGTTGCATTCCAACTTCAATTTCTAGGTTTGTAACACAGACCCATCTAATGAACCATGAACCAAAGTTGCAGAATTTTAATTTGCCAAATTAGGCAAATAAACAAAATCTAAATCTTGAATAACTTCAAAATTATTATACATACAGGTACCATTCCAACTCTAATTTGTAGGTTTGTGACATAACCACACCCATTGAACCATGAAATAAAGTTGTCGGCTTTTAATTTAAGTTTGTGACATGGCCACATCTAATGTATCAAGAACCAAAGTTGTAGCATTTTAATTTATACAAATTAGGCTAATACACAAAATTTAGATTATGTTGAACAATGGCAAAGTGTAGCATTTTGAACTGTTGTCACTTTGAAGGCACCCAGACAGATTTGCTGTAAAGCAAATCTTCTTTTCTAGTTTCAATTGCTACAGATCTGAAAACATCTCCATTAGATAGCCCATCCTCATAAACTTAAAGCTAGCTTTTAAAATCATGTTTCTATCTAAAATAGTTTTCAAGATATAAAAGATTTATTGGTTTAAATGCCCCTAATTTGCATAATTGTGAACATCTTGAGTACACAACACAACGTGCACAAGTTAACTGAGCAAGAGGTCAATCATCAGGGCAAACTTGGTATTTCTAGGTATCGCGGTGTCTGAAAAAAGTTCTGGACAAAATGAATGAACAGACAGACAAACAAACAAACAACACAGACAGACAGACAGACAGACAGACAGACAGACAGACAGACAGACAGACAGACAGACAGATAGATAGATAGATAGATAGATAGATAGATAGATAGATAGATAGATAGATAGATAGATAGATAGATAGATAGATAGACAGATAATTAAATCCAGGAAAAACAAAATGTCTGTGTGCCAACACAGACATATTCAAGAAAGAATTCCAGGAAAAAAAAATGTTTTGGCACACGGACATAACTACCGACAAACCTCAACATTTGGCAGGAAGAACTAAGGAAAATGTGTCTTTCTACCTCCTTATTGTAATCCCTTCTGTGTAAGGACAGATGAATACTTTTTTTAATATTGTAGTCTGCCAATTTGTATCATACATGTATCTTATTGGTACACTGGCAGATCATTTTGTATCAGTACATGGTGCCAAATGAAGAAGTCATATTTTCTTAGTCAGGTCACAGTATAGGAGTGTGCATAGTTAAAGCTATCCTTACAAACAGTATAAATTAATAAACCAAAAATATGCAAAAAAGAACATGAACGAAAAAAATAAACAAAACAAGCAAAAAAAATCCACTTGCCTGTTGTTTAAACTGTTCAATTAGACCTGCTATGTTGGCATCTTTTTTTTGTATTTGCATCTTTAAGGAATCAATCAGTTTCTGCAGGGACATAATCTCCTTCTTCAGCTGAATTTCTCGAGACTGCAACAGGTCACAAACAATAGCGTTTACATAATTATATCAGATTTCTGTATTACAATCTTTGCACAGCTTACCCCATTCAATGTGTCCTCTTACCCCCCCCCCCCCCCACCCCAAATTACTTGCAGTGTTCGCAAACATATATCAGGGCAATGTGTTTAACAGCAGAGAAATCATTGCCTGCTATGACTGCAGATATCCACAAACCTAACATTTGACATTTACAAATAATTAAAAATGAAACACAATTTGCAAATTGACCCCTTTAGTATCAAATTGAGCAATGCGCCCATTGCGGGCCGAGAGAAACTGTTGACCGGTGGTATTCTCTCTGGAACTATAGGCATACTGGTACTTGAATGAAAGGTCTTTCTACGAGGAATACAAATCTGAGATTCTTATGATAATTAAGATTAGTTTGACTTAAGTACATTGACTTTAGTCGTGATTGGCACTGAAAGAGTTGAATAAATATACATGTTCTTGATAGCATAACAAATGTATACAGCCAAAACTATATATTCAAATGGTTGTTAAAGCACAGCAGAAAAATTCCAATCTGTGAAATTTTGAATCAGATCTATGTACAATATCAATTGTTGGCTTAATACACTGGTAACTTTAAGCAACATACAACACAACATTTGAATGTTACACACAGTCAGACAGGAGGGGCCATTAACTATTTCAGTGACAATCACATCTAAAGTCGATCTACTAAAGTCAAACTAGTCTGAATTATCATTAGGATTTCAGATTTGCATTCCTCATAAAAATACCTTTCAATCAAGTACCTGCATGCCTATAGTTCCAGAGAAAATATCCCAAGTCAACAGCTTTTCTCTGTGTTCACTGGGCACAATGCACCCAATGCATGCCAAAAAAGCTGTTGACTCAGTCCCAAGTTTGGCACCTATAGAGATAAAAGTTTTCATAAATAGTGGAATTTAGGACTCCAGGTGGCAGCACTTGATGCTCTTCATTTGCATAAATTTGGCTATTTGCATAACTGTTATAACAAAAGCTTCAAAGGGATTTATCATTATGCAAATAAGTAAAGCTATGCAAAGAAATACCCTCAAATGCTGCCCTCTGGGGTCCTAAAAAGGTCTATTTCACAAATGTACACAGTATGTATACTCTTTTACATACTGACATTCCTCCCACTACAGCGTACTTTCATGATTTTTCCCCAAATAGTGGTCATCAGTACATTTGTGAAAAATAGCACACCTCTTGTAACCCCATCCTATGACTCCCTTCACATTCTGTGCACACATGTGATAACCAGAACAAGTGTTGCAGACAGACTGGATACCCACCAGTACATTTGTGAAAAATAGCACACCTCTTGTAACCCCATCCTATGACTCCCTTCACATTCTGTGCACACATGTGATAACCAGAACAAGTGTTGCAGACAGACTGGATACCCACCAGTTTGCACACACATGGGTCCTGTAACCTTGAAAAAGGAGATCAAGGTCACTGAAATATAATCAAGTCAAGAAAAAGGGTCAAGGTACAATTGAAGTAAATTTGAGTTTGATATGGCCTGTGAATCATGGGATACTTTACTCACAAGGATCATGTAATTGGATGGACAGTAGGACAAGTTGAAAACAATAAACAGTGGTTCCCCTCTAATAAGGCCACCCCAAATGCAACCAAAAAGTGACCACACTAGAAGGGTGGTCTCTCTCCAGGGGGACAATACAACAGAAATACCACTTTTGTGGCATGGAGAAGTGGCATTTGTAGAGAAGATGGCCTTTGTTGGTGGGGGGGGGGGCTTATTAGAGGGGGACCACTGTACTCCCCAAACTTTGTTTGTGAGGGTATAAGGATGACTGATCCTTAATTCAAGCCTCCGTTTATACTAACCAATGCTTCTTTTAGTTCTTTTCTATCAGCATTCTCCTCTGTGGATTTGACACTGGAATCAGACTTGGTGGTGATGGGACGAGTACTTCTTGGGGTCTTTGATTTGACTTCTGCTTCTCTGTCCATTCTTTCTGGACTATTTCGAGGTGGTGGTACATTCATGGCGTTACCATGGACACCTTGATAGTTTCTGTCCAGTTTCTCTACAGCGACCTCACGGGACACCCGTAATGGTGGGAACTTTGGCACACTGTCTGATACTGTATGACGCACCAGCCCCAAAGGCCGTGTACGTGTTCTACCGTGCGACATTTTTGGACTTGACAGAGATATCAGAGGGTTTTTTCTCTCTCTCCCTACCATTACTGGATACTCATCTTATCAAAAATGAAACATATAGAACCAGTTCACAGCTCTACAGAAATCCCTGTGAGAGCTTGCTGCTGCATTCAGTTGGGTGTCCAAGTGCTCTGTGGTTGTATGGTTATGAATATTTTGCCATGGAAACTTGTCAGTTGACTTCCTCGAAACCCTGCAAAGTAATAAAACAAAAAATACTAGCGATTAGCTCATAGTCATAATAGAAAAAAAAGAAGAGAAAACAAAACAAAACAAACAAACAAACAAATGCACAGCCATGCAGCTAAGATACATTCCACCCAAGTTTGAAGTGAATCTGGTTGATGGTTTTGGAGATGAAGTCTGAAATGTAAATTTCCATTGCAATCCGCACTGACTTGTATAGTAATCAATAGGAATGCATGCATTAAGTGACACATAACCAAGCTGAACGATATGTTACAAATCAGGAATCCATAGTATCATGACCTTATAGCATTTGTTTACCCTTTCCACACGCTACATTTCCACCAAGTTTCAGCATAATCTGAGAGACCATTTTGGAGAAACTGAAAATAACTTTAACACACAAATTCATGATAAAATGGAAAAAAAATTGCAGTGGCTCCTCTTAACAAATTAAGGTCTGGGGGTGCCCAGAAGTGTACCTATGTAATTGCACAGTAATTACGGTGAAATCTCCCTTTACCAAACACCCTTGGGACCAGAAAAAAGTGTTCAGTATGGTGAGGTGTTCGGTATAGGGAGGTTTGATAACATTGAAAATAGATATTAGATATTAGGGACCAAGAAATGGTGTTCAGTATAGAGAGGTGTTCAATATACGGAGGTGTTCAGTTATAGAGGTTTTACTGTAATTGGCTTGGCTTTTTTTGGAGATGAAGATCCTTTAAGATTTGGTGAAGAAATGAACAAAGAAAAAAAAAATCATACAAATTCCAAAAAATCACTGAAGCAGACCATTTGAACAAGCTTGATAGAGATCCAACTAAGGTGCATCCCAACCAAGTTGGAAGTGAATCTGGCCAGTAGTTTAGGAGAAGAAATTGAAAATGTGCATTGTTGACGGATCGACGCCACCGTACCAGACGAGGGACCATAAGATAAGCTCAGCTGACAGAAAAGTCAGATGAGCTAAAAATACCTGAACATATGCATGTGTGTTATACATCTCTCTCTCTCTCTCTCTCCTCTCTCTCTCTCTCATCTCTCTCTCTCTCTCTCTCTCTCTCTCTCTCTCTCTCTCTCTCTCTCTCTCTCTCTCTCTCTCTCTCTCTCTCTCTCTCTCTCTCTCTCTCTCTCTCTCTCTCTCTCTCTCTCTCTCTCTCTCTCTCTTGGTGCACTTGGGCTGCTACTCACTCAGAGTGTACTATGGAAAGCTGTTGATTGACCTCGCTGTCAAAGGGTTAAAAAAAAGGTTAATCTTAACTTTGTGAAATAATTAAGGCTTTTTATAAGAAATGTTGAACACTGAGAAATTGAAGCAAGAAACACTGAACTTCCATTACACTGACAATAAATTTTTAATATTTCCACACTTGATGAGTTGGTTTTCTGCCTAAAATTTCTGCACAGTCATGGTGGGAAGACCACTTTAAGAAGACCATTGTAACTTGAGCATATTTAGTCCATATGTGTACCTCACATAAATTTCTAAGCACTTTCCATCCCTTGTTCAAACATCTCTAAGTAAATTGTTCAATGCTTTGCTTACTGCCCCATTGGCTTAGGTATCAAAGCCTGTGTAACTACACAAGAAACATTTACACATACACAGTTCTCTAACTTAAGTACCCCAATTTGAGTGACTAGACAGATTTGATCTCCATTAGACCCTGTGTTCCTGGTTCAGATGTTATCTTCAAAATTCCACTCCACACATTCATGTATCACCTCATATAAATAAGTTACTTGCGTACAGTGATTTTGAATTTGATGAACATATTTTACACTGTATTTTCTGAAGGAAATATTCTGCCTTCAGAACATTAATTTGTCCCCCAAAACAAACTTAAACTTGTCTCATTCACTCTGCACCAAAAATAGATTGTACAACGACAGAATTTGGTTCACATGTTGGTGACTCGAAGGAAAGAAAATGGTAAATGTTGTGTAAGTCTGTTGCCTGATTGCAAGCACAAAACATATTTTTCCCCAACAATTCTAGTTCCAAAACTTACATGTAGTTGAAAACTGACATTTAAAGTTATATTATGAATATGGTTTCCTTGGACAATGCGCCCAACCCGTGCCAAGGAAGGCTACTGACTCAATTGTACTCTGGCCTGGAGTGAGTCAAGCAGGCAAATGCAGACTGTCCAATGACAAACTTTAACTTGGGGGAAGCATTCATGTTGCAAAACCCCATGCATTGTACTCTTAACATTAAATAATTTCTGAAATACAATGACCCAAAGGTGTCGATACCGCCTCAACCACTCCAAATACCTATGAAGACTCTTTAAAACAATCTATAAATGCACACAGAAATCCACTTGTGAATTAGCCAACATGTGTTTTATCATTTCAGCAGGATCAGGGAGGTGTAGTGGTGAGGTTAAAAGTGGACAATTTACAACCCTCCAGACTGTAGATGTATTTTAACAGTGACTCATACAGACTGATAAATTCTTTTTCACAAACATGCCAAGAACAATTGACAAATGTTTGTTTGCTCTCTGCTGAAGGCACTGATCATACACAAGATCCTCTGCGTGTGATAGTAAACAGTCCATTCTTCAGTGTGCCAACTGCAACTGAAGTCAAACTGCTCAAAACGAATTGCTGACTTATAATACAAGTGCTAGATTCAAGTTCCTTGTACAAAGACCTTTCATTCAAGTACCATCATGTCTGTAGTTACATACAATATACAGTAAAACCTCTCTAACCGAACACCTCCGTATACCGAACACCTCTCTATACTCAACACCATTTCTTGGTCCCAAGTATATTCTTTCAATGCTATCAAACCTCCCTATAGCGAACACCTCACTATACTGAACACTTTTTTCCGGTCCCAAGGGTGTTCGGTATAGAGAGGTTTCACTGTAATAGTCCAGATCAACAGCTTTCCTCGGCATGCTTTGGGCACATAGTGCCCAAAATGTGCTGAGAAAAGCTGTTGACTTGGTAAAAAATGTGGCACTGAAAGAGTTAAAAGTTCATGTTGAGGTGTTCAAATCTAGATTTCATTCACTATTTTAACGTCCCCTCCTTTTATAATATATTTTACCTTGTATGCCATGTGGAACGGTGTATGGCAGGTTGCTGAACCTTTAACTGGAAGTATGTACAGCCCCCAGTTTAAGAATCACAATGACAGGATCCATGTTTCTTTCAAAAGTCAAAATCAGCAAGAATAACCTCATTTTAAATTTGCTGCCACCCATCCATAACCCTACTCCTCAAACTGGCTGAAACCAGCTGGACATAAATGTCGTCTGCTTCAATGACTTTTGATTACTAATTTTAATCTACAGGAAAAACGGTTTGAATGACACTTGTAGGAAAGCCCTGTCAGAAAAGCAAGCTCCAGGTCAACATCTTTCCTTGGGGCAGCTTGGGCACAAGCACCTAACTCCACTCATAAGAAAGCTGTTGACTTTAGTCTTCATCCAAGGGGACAGAGTACAAGTGAATCAAAAGTATCAAACATACACACATAGGTGGAGAACATAAAAAAAAAAAGAATCTATATGATTTTGCCATACAAGTATGTTGCAAAAATATTGAATTTCTGTCAGTTTTGGGTTAGTCTCAGCCCTATTGCATCATATCCTGGCACAAAGAGTGGAGTTTTCATAACTGTTTGTTCAAACAAAAAATTGGAAAATGGTTGTTTTTTGGTGAAATCAAGGAGCGCAAAATGTCCCAAAATTTAAAAATGCACAAAACTATCCAACATTGGTTGAACATTGCCTTAACATAGTGATTTGAAGGTCAAAGTTAACCCATGACCTCCTCGTCTGGAAATATCTTTGCTTAAAATACTGTCTGCTTACCTTAAAGATCAATACTTCACGTTTAAATGGAAGTTGAAAAGTTAATCCCAATACACCATGCATGTCATGTACTAGTAGTTTGAAACTCTCCTTCTGTTGCTTTTAATGTATTGAGTAACCAATATAATATACACGTAGTGAAACCTCATTATAACAACATTCAGATTCTGATATGTTTGGTTATCTGACACATTTCTTGGGGAACAGATGGTGTCATTGTAATGACTTTTCAATGTATATATATATATATAGGTCCCTTACTTGAGAGGCCACTCCAATGAGAGGCCACCTGGCTTGAAAGACCACTTTTGGCAGGTCTCTGCTGCTATTTTTTTCCATGTTATTGTACCTCTAATAAGAGGCAACTTTGGGGCCTGCCTTTGGGGTGGCCTGTCAAGACAGGGACCACTGTATATGTATGTGCATGCATACATACATATATGTGTGTGTGTGTGTACATGTATATACATACATATTCATTCTGAACAGATGAGGGTTATACTGTAAATCAAAAGTCATTTTGCCCAATATGTACAGACATGTTGGACAAACCCTGAAACTCAGCACCAAACATGTGCAAGATGTGATGTTGCATATGTTTCCTGCCTTGACATGGCTATTGAATATGAAAGCTATTATCTGCCACCAGACTGGAAAATCAAATGAGAAGTTACATGTATGTATAATATAGAGGTCACCCTACATTTTCAACTCAATGTTTGGTCATATTCAACCTGTTAACAATTAAATTATCCACCATGCATTTGGTACATAAAAATGTAAATAATATATTATTATTATGTATTAAGGTTCACTAGGGAGAAGTTACCAACTCATTTTGAACATACTTTAGTTGCAAAGGCTTTTGTAAGGCCAAACAAAATAACATCTATTCTTCCAGTTACCTGACCTACCTGCCAAAAACCTCCAAGCTCATTTTTTAAGTCATTGTCTTGTCAGGAGAGCTGAAGCATTGTATGGAGGGAACGAAATAAAAAATCTAAAATTGTCTTGTTTAACACATATGAAAATTAGGCAATTCACAATAAAAAGCCATTGAAATTCCAGTGAAATCCAAAAATAATGTTCACAGACTCTGCAATTTTTGTTTTTCTTTGTTGTTGATGATCGCTTTAAATACAATTTCCATATTGTTGTCTATCAAATGAAATGATGAAGATGTGATGATTCCTTTTCGAGATATCACGGTAACATTTTCCACTTCTGCTCCACTTAGATGGCCTTCAAATAAACACTTCAAAACTTTCATACTAAGTTTAAAAACAAGTTCAAAGATAACAAAAGGAAGCTGGTTTTCAATAGGAACGTGGTCCATTATGATGTGCATCTCTGATCAAAATTTGGTGAAGCTGCGATGGATCCTTGTTGCCACTCAGACGGCCTTGACATAAATACTTTGAAGTTTCGTAAAAAGTTTACAAATACAAAAAGGAAGCTGGTTTTAAAGAGGAACCTGGTCCATCATAAGGTTCTTCTGTGACGAACATTTGGTAAAGCTATGTGAATATTTTTGGAGATATTATGTTAACGTCATCCTCTTGTGTGCCACTCAGACGGCCTTGAAATTAATACTTTAGAAATTTCAAAATAATAAGAGGAAGCTGGTCTTCCCTAGGAACCTGGTCCATTATAAGGTGCATCACTGACAAAAATATAGTACATCTATCATGAATATTTTTCGAGATATCATAGTAAACGTCAACAAGAAAGACAGACAGACAGACATACAGACGGACAATGCAGGGGACAACAATACCGTCTGGCACTTTATGTGCTGAGGGTAATAAAATTGAGAACCAAAAAAGCGCTAACCTACATACCTGGAACTTTTTAGGCATATACAACAGGAAATATAGCTATTTTTTGTTTGGCCTTAGTACTCTGACCATGTACTGCCTTGTACATGTAAGTCGTGCTTCCGCCAGGACAGCTGGAGCACGACGTACCCAGCAATATAAAACCCAATATGGCTTTCTTGAACATGTTGCTACTGGAAGAAAGGAAACCTACCACAGAGTTAAACTAAAGTTCTGTTTGATTGAGGCCTCATAAAGCCTCTATATATAGGTTGAATGAATATATTTTCTGAAGCATGTAGAATTCTATTAATATTTTGTTGTGGCTGGATTATATTTTGATGGTTGAAGTAATCACAGGTATATACTCAATGAGCTTAAAACACTGTGTCTTTAAGCAGCACTGAACCCTGTAAATTATAAATGTCTGATTAAACATATACTGGCAATGCCAACACCAATATAGGTATATTGAACTGCGATCAAATTCAAATCAATTTTATAGTTTACAAATGCTGAACAGTCATTTAAGGTTGTAGTAATGTAGAAAAATGGCTGTGACATTGTCATATCATTGTAAGTGCAAAATCAGGCTCCAAGCCATTTGTGCCTCCCCCTACCCCCCCCCCCAGCAAGTCCTGCTCCAGATGCTACTGAAGCAGTGCACAGTGCCGCTCTACTGACCACACCCATCTTCACCTTAACCCTTTCCCCCTTAAACCAGCCAAAACCGGCTGGTGGTCAAATGTTGTCTGCTTCAGTGTTTTCAACTAATTCCAATAGTAATGAAAAGCAATTTTGACTGAGAATTGTAGATGAGCCCTGTTAAGACCACATGCCCCAGGTCAACAACTTTCCTTGGCATGGGTTGGGCACTAAGTGCCCAACCCATGCCAAGGAAAGTTGTTGACTCAGTCTTAATTCAAGGGAGAAATGGTTAATGTGGAATGAGTTAACATCAGTAGAATTCATTATGTGGGTCTCTCTGACCAAATGTAAACTTCTATTATCACAAACAAGGCCCAACATCAACATTTAATACCTTGAGCTGGCATGTTACGTAAGTATATTAACAGCTTTATTTCTGTCTTTGTCCAGTGCCCCTTAACATAACCAATCCTGCCTGGTGGTGAAATATCTGCTTTTATGTTTTTGACTAATTCCAAAAGTAATGAAAAACCACTTGAATGGGAATCATACATCAGACATATCAAGATACCACGCCAAAGGTCAACAGCTTTCCTTGATGTGGGTTGGGCACTTAGCAGCAAACCCATGTCATCGAAAGCTGTTGATTCAGTCTTATTTCAGGAGGGAAGGGTTAAACGTCTAAACCATGCAGAGATTGAGCCCTAGCAGTGTTAAGTAACATTTATGTTATGTACATGATTAGTCACTTGTTATTATTATATACATTTGTATTATGGAGACAAACACACAAAGTCCTTGTGAGAGACTAAATTGTGCTTCCGCCTTTCTGGTGTGCCCCTTAAAAAGAATGACACTTGTATTAATACCACTACAACAGGTTTTGTTGTAAATCATAAATACAAAAAAAAAAAGAAAAGAAAAAAAAAAAACAAAAAAACAAAAACAAAAAACAAAAAAAACAAAAAAAAAACAAACAAACCAACCTTTACATGAAAGGATGTCAAATTCTATCATACTGTTCCAGTATATGAACATGACAGCTTTTGAGTTGATAACAAAGCTGGGATAGAATTATCCATTACAAACTGACCAAATATATAGCACACATGTCCAATCTTTTGACACATAAATTCATGGTTACTTACTTCTTTACTTAGTTTTATTTAGCATTATTAATACATGTAAAATCTTAATCATGGTACTGACCAATATAATCAGTATTTTAAGACTTAAATACTGTTTTCCCTAAACTGACGACAGGGATATAATTTCAAGTGCCAGCCCAGCTCATTGTCTGCAAGAAATGACACATTGTGATACAACCAGGTGTGATGCAGCAAGATGTTTTTTCTCTTTGCCTGGTGGACAAATATAGAGTCAAACACTAGCTGCATATTTTTTCAGCCTTAAATCGTGGCAGCCTTTTTTTACAGGCCTTTCAAGGGCATGAAAGGTCTGGCTGGGTTGCTCCAACAGGGGACATGAAGGCAAGTGGGTGTTGTCTTGTCAATTATACATTTCCATTTGGTGTAGAATATGATAATGAAGTTTTTTTTTTTATTTAATAACACATAACAGTTAACAGCTTTTTTAAAGTTTAATGTTGAGGTACAAACTGGCTTGATTGAATCCTGTCTTATCACAGTTAGATTTTTTTTTTTTTTTTAATGCTTTTATACCTCATTTATATGCAGTCTACCCTCTTCCACAAACCAAGCTGAACACACCAATATCTGTGCATGAAAAGACCACAGGTCAAGTTAAGAAAATATCTTCTGGTGCAAAGTAATTTGTTTTACCATTCTTTGCACAGTGCATGCCTTGGTTACTGTAGTTTTTCAAGTTTTCCAGTGCTTAGCACAGTGCATTCCTTTGTTACCTTTTCAACCACGCATTTCAACGTGCTGCTATTATGACTAGCAACAAGTAACTACTTTTCTATCCTGATTTTGATCCACAGAGGCAGTGCTAAGGGGTATGAAATTATAAAGAGAGAGAGAGAGAGAGAGAGAGAGAGAGAGAGAGGAGAGAGAGAGAGAGAGAGAGAGAGAGAGAGAGAGAGAGAGAGAGAGAGAGAGAGAGAGAGAGAGAGAGAGAGAGAGAGAGAGAGAGAGAGAGAGAGAGAGAGAGAGAGAGAGAGAGAATAGGTGCGCATGACTGGACCAGAAAAACAGGACTGAAACTACCAAGATTTGAATTTTGGTTCGGGTTTAGCTCCAGTTAATTCCTCCCTAGCTAGATGTCCAGTTATTCAAAGACAGCTAGCCACAAACTTAACTGCTCAACGTTTTTCTAATACAGGTCTAAGTGGTAAGCCAATCAGATGTAAGAACAAAGTCATGTGACCAGTCTCTACTCAGTGATACAGAACCAGCCTTGATTTGATTCTGAGCAGACAATTTGTGCACATACCATTTACTTTCATGGTATATGGTGTTTTACTGCAATCCAGTGCAGAGAATTTTGACCTGTCCACATTTGGAGACATTAAGTGAGTTTTAATATGGGAATTAGATGGAACCTGTATCATAAATGTATACAAACACAACTGAGCTTGACAGAGGGAACTGTACCAGCAAATAGAGCCCCTCCAGTCCTAATGGACTCTCAGACTTATATCTGCTGATATATACTCCTCTCTGTCAAATTGTACCATGGTTTAGGGGTCGTGAACAAAAACAACCTTTCCAACTATCCAATAAAACCGTGAATGGAAATTGACCCCCTCCCCTATCCAATATCACCAATTTCTTGGAATAGGTTCTTACACAAAATTACAATAGAGCGACCCTCATCTTTTAAGGCTGCCCCAAAATGCACCAGAAAATGTGGCATTATAAAAGGGTTGGCCACTTAGGAGGGGAAATATATATTGCAAATGCCACATTTACTGCACGGAGAGGTGTCCTGTGTAAAGAGGGCCTACCATCATACAAGATAGGAATGACAATACATTAATGGTATGAAAATATTTTGTGCCCTTTGCACTTGTTTTATGTATATCTAAATTTATAATTGTACTCTATCAAATTTTTGATTGAAAAAAAATCAGTGCTCATTTTTTCACAATGCAAGTACCTGGCATAGTACTACTAAAAAAAAAAAAAAGCCTGTGCTGTTATGTCTTCAAAATAAGTAACTATTTTAAATCTGCTGTCTATTTTACAAAAGTTCCGAAAAGAGTTTGTTGGAGCAATTTTAATGCTTCCCAGTGCTGGTGGACGCTGCCATGTTTGCTATTGAACTATGAACTGCATGCTGACAGTTAGTTTACCTACATTACCCCTGGCTTGATTTTTACTTGCTATAAGTAACAGTGCTAACATATTTCTGATGTATATTTTTATCCCTTTTCCACAGAATTTTTTGAAAAATGCAATTTTGGCATTAACCCATTCCCCCCTTCCATGGTTTTTTTGTACACAACCCTTTAATTTTTTGCAAGTAAAATGCAAGTTTGCATTGGATCATATATTGTATAAAAACTTTGCTATTGTGTAAACCTGTTGTATTTCATTTTAGCATGTACCTAATCAGCAGTCTCTATTATAGCTGGTAATAAGATTGCAGTGTCTTTTTTGTTGTATCAGTGTTCTCACCAAAATAAATCATGCCGAGTCTGTTTTTGTCTTATGTATTAATCAAGAATATATGAGAGGATGAATGTGTGTATGGGTGAAATATATATATATATATTTTGCTATGGTCCTTATAAAAGTGCACTGAGCATTGCTACAATCAAGACATCGATGTGTGAACTTGGGTTCGAACATTGCATATAATGTTCTGTGATGTATAGGTAAACAACAACATATTGTTTTGGTTGTGACCATCCTCTTTCAGCTGTCAAACAGAACATCATTAACCCTTTAGTTCACCAGTCTTCATACTTTTGACTAGTAGCATAATGGACGGCAAAATCTTCACAATGGTAAGTTAATGCTATATACCAAAATAGAACAAATGGTGATCCAGGGTCATGTTTTAACATACATGTACACCTACACATTTAATTCATATTTATGTTGACATAGTTATGTTTTAACATACATGTACACCTACACATTTAATTCATATTTATGTTGACATAGTTTCTTTTTAAACTATTTTCAATGAAATTTGGCATATTGCATTATTTTCTTGTCGAAACATGTTCCTTGCTGTATATCAACGATTTATATTGTTGTTACAAGCAGTGACCAGCATTTACAATTGAAAGAGTACATTTTCTGTCTTACAAAAAATACCCTAATGACCTCGATGCTTTATGTTGGTGTTAAAATGAACAATGTTGTTAGACACGTATAACTGAGATCAAAGTAACACAGCAAAAAAAAATCCATTTGAAATTATACATTTTGCATTTCTTATGTACATGTATGTTAACACACAAAACACGGATAGTCAATGTAAAATACCAATTTCAGGTAAGTATATGAAGCTGACAATTTGATCACTGACATTTACAGAGTCTGCTTTTGGGAAACCAAGCCCAATGTAAACAATCACTTTAGCACACAACAGCTAAGAATCAAAATGAAATATCAGCAGGCATGATTCCTGGGTATTTTGGAGAACCAAAGGTAATTCTTTTACAGTGAAATTTGTCTTAATTCATTCCACCATGATAGAAAACCAAGTCAACAGCTTTCCTTGGCACACTCTGGGTGTATTGTGCCCAGAGGGTGCCAAAGAAAGCTGTTGATCATGGGCATATAATTTGGAATGACATTCCATGCAAGTTTCATTCAAAATTTTGAAAATTAATCCCTAATTAGTAAAATACAATTAGCAGACGACATTTAGATATGAGCGGGAAGAAGCGTCATTATGGTGGAATAGTTAAAGACTGCCTTTTCAAGGTACTTTGCCCACTGCTTTTGAGCTTATTATACCTCCTTTAGAGACCACAAATTGGGGGTCCCCAGGGGTGGTCTTTGAGACAGGTTTCACTGCAGTACCAAATTGTAGATGAAGTCAACAGTTTTCCTTGGCACATTTATGTGCTCAAAGTATACCAGGGACATCTTATAACCAGGAACTTCTTATTTTCTCAATAAATATAGGTGTGCTGGTACTTACATTACTTTTTTTATTTTAAATAAAGAATTTTAATTAATTAATTCAATGACAGTTAATCTTTTACCAGTGAAATAATTAGGTGCAAAAACACCTTTTAAGACTGAGATACAAAATTAAATGCCTTTTTAAAAACTTTAAAGTAATTATATTACATTTATGCAGGCTTTACAGGTATGCTTGTGTTAAATTCCTGCAACCACTTTATTTTCAAAAACTTTACATGTCATGAAAAACAGTTTAGTGACATACATGTGATTAGTAAACATGTTGGTGTCACAACTAAAAAACACTGTGTATTCAACTTAAACACAATATTCTTGTTGTGTGTATTTCCCCCCCCCCCCCCCCCCCGAAAAAAAAAAAAGAAAAAAATCACGAAGTGGAAATACGGTATAAAAATTATTAAAATGTAAAGTGCATAAAAAAGTTCTACACCACTGTATGAATATTCAGGAAGTAAACTGGTTGCACTTCCACTGTAAGAAATGTCCCAATTTTTGACATTTTTTTCAGGTTCAATTTTGCTCCAATAGCTTAAGAAAGCCCCTTTGGTTATTTAATACATAAATTACCTGGAAGTGTCACTCATGAGAAGGGGAAAAAAGTCATGAGCACAAGATAACTGACATACATGTCTGATACATAAAACATTGCATAGAAAGACTGTGAGCAGTTTTCAACCCCAGAATTATGCAGTATCTAGCTCCAGCAAGTCTACTTTTGTCCATGCATGAAACACATTTTATACTATATGAAAAGCACACCTTTCTTCACATTCATCGAGAGAATGTGTAAATTTAGACTGCCCTGTTTGCTATTTGGCAAACTTGGAGAGCATAGTAAATATGTGCATGCTTTATTGAGTGA